>CM074734.1:142860838-143440838 GCA_037367245.1 Phrynocephalus guinanensis
AAGGGGTGGTTTCAGGGATTCTGGCAGGCAGCTCATTGTCCCATTGGGAAGCCATGCTGGAAGATTCAGTCTCCATTCCTCCTTGCTTGATCCCACCTTGTTGCATCTTCTGCCCCCAGGATCTTGTGCCACCCCCCTTGCTGCAGTGGCAAAAGGGCAAAGATAGTATTTCATTGCAGTGCGGGAGGGAGGAATGGAGGGAAACCGAGAGGCGATGAGAGAAAGAAGAAGAGATGCTCCATGCCTTCACACGTCCTTCAACCATCTGTAAGGAGTGTGAGTTGTTTACAAACAAGGATAATTGTGCCGTCCTTTTCAATGCTACTGAGCGGTTGCCAGCTATCATGGCATCAGTGAAGCCAGTGGGGGATTTTCAGTGTGAGCCACTCAGAAGATGGGCAGCGTCAGCTATTCTGATAGAGAAGGCAGTTGTGTTGCCGAGAGAGTTCAAGCCAAGAGGAGGGATATGTGTGTCCCCCAAGAAGGACCTCACGGTAGCCAGATAGTTGTCTCTTCATGCAAGGATCCAGGGTGTTATGCTACTGCCACTTGCAGCTGTGCATTGCAGGGACACTTCTGTGCCCTAAATGGAGGGGGAATCTCTATCTAGGTCAGCATCGCATCTTAAATAATGGGTGGACTTCCTGAGTCACAGGCTTTGGCCCCAAAACTTCAGGGAAAACGATGCTGCTGACCTGGCAATCTTTATTATAGAATTTATTTTAAGAGAATGCAGCTCCCATAAAGATCTTTCAGTAGACCCAAATTTGCTTTATGTAAAACAGCGACAATTTTCCTTTTAACAAGGCATTTACTTCTCCTATATGCTGCAAATTTTGGCCCACTGATCAATCCCCCAAAATTCTGAAATGTATGCTCTGAATAACACTCTTATTTTGTTGGCCTTTATGGTGTCTCTACATTGTCTATCACACACACAGCCTTAAGGAGCTTCTGCTGAAGGCTGTCTCTCCTGTGCCATCACAGGGGCACAGAGGCGACGGCGTGATGAGGACACACCTGTTGGTTTTAAGCTTTGACACTAAACAGGAAGCCGCTGGCCTTCAACCCCAACAGGTAGACTAATTCTTGTCTTCAGGAAAAATCTTGCCCTCCTGAGATGCCAGCTTTAGCACTTGTGCCAGGGCCTATGAGACTTCCCGGGAAAACATTTCTGCTCCCCATCAGAACTTTGAGCTGCATTTTTTTCAAACTGGGTCCCTGCTGGTGTCTGGGGGTGAAATCAAGCTGTCCGAATGACCTGTAGGGGACAAAATTAGTCACTATATTTTATGCTTTATGCTTTATATAAGCCGCCATTGTAGATAAAATGGCTGGCTCTTTATTTCTCTATAAAATCCTCTCTGACCCTCTCTGCCCCTTGATTCACCTCAGCCCCTACACAGAAAATGTTGAGCAAAGCACTACACGAATCATCCCCACTTCCCGTTCCTTGCTGGCCTGTCCCGTGAGATAAACAGGATGCAGGCAGTGGGCAAAACACCATCTGGGAAAGGGCGGACAAACAATGAGCCCCCTGACCCTAAAGATAGCCGCTGGCCGCTTATCGGCACGGCAGAATCAAACTGTCAAAGCGGCCCCATTCAGCTGTCAAAGCCCGCTCTCAGCGCTTCCCGGAAAGCGCACGTCAAAAGCCTGCAATACCAGGCTAGGGGGCGCAAAAGAACAATGTGATTAATTGCGTCCGCTGGGCTAATCAGTTTCAAGTATCTGTTAAGTGATGTGGAGTGGGTGATAACAATGCGCACACGCCAGTTTCCTTTGAAGTTTCTTTGGGCTATTGTGGGCGTTCTACAGCACCCAGATGTGTCCGGTTTTCTTTGATAAAGAGAGGGGATGTTGGGGATCGTTTTGTTATAAAAACTGTGTATGAATTCGAGCTCTTTGCCTCAGTTCTCGAAGCGATTCGACTGGGTGCCTTTTGCTGAAGCAAAATAAAAGTTTTTTCTCCGACCCTCGGTCCTTGACGTGTTCTTTCAACCCTCGACCCCCCGAAACGGCGGCAAAGGGATTCCCGGGTGAAGGCTTTCATCTGGGGGCTCGTCGGGGATTGCCCCCCTTTTTTGGGGCGAGGGGTCAAGCCAGGCGAAATCCGAACAGCCAGCGGTGGATGACGAACCAGTGCACACCTTTCCACTTGAAAAGGGGTTTTTTCGTTCAACGTGGTGGCGGAGACGGCTTTCGCTCGGGGAGAAAAACTCTGGCCAGAAGGAGGAGACGTCTCGGGGGAATTTGGTAAGATATCGGACCGGTCCAGAGGGGGAGCTTTGGGGGTGAGCCTCTAAAAGCGTGTAAAGGGTAACGGAACGACGGTTCTGTATTTGTGGGAGGAGCAGGGCAGTGTATATGTCTTAACATCCCTTGTGAAGCAAACAAAAGTTGTTTGGTTGTTTGGTATGGGCAGCGGGAAGAAGATCTCGGCTGTCAAAATAGAATAGCGGAAAAAAGGTTTTTATTAGGTAGGGGGTCTAGACTAGGTGGGGAGGTGGTTTGAAATGTGGGTGATTTGAGTGGCCACTGACCCAGTGAGTGTGTGAGTGCGTGGAAGGTTGGAGCTTAGCGTCTCTCCCTAACCGAGCGAATGTGGACAAGCGCAGTTCTCGTTTGGGGCGACCCACCGAGTCGCTGTCAGAATCGAGTGGTGTGTGCATGAGAATTGTACAAAGAATTAGGAGCGGGTCCAGTGGCTGTGTGTGGGAGAAATATAGGAACAAAGCTTAAATAAAATAACCCAAAAATCAAAATCATGGGCCACAACACCAGTAAGCCCTCAACTCCCCTTGAGTGCTTCCTTCTAAATTGGCGTGCAGCTGTCAAAAATTATGACTTTGGGATCAAAATGAAGAAAGAAAGGATGGAGACTTTGTGTCAACTTGAATGGCCCGTTATGCAGGTTGACTGGCCACCCCAGGGGACTTTTAGTGAAAGTATCATTAGACAACTGTGGCTGAAAATTCTTAAGAACTGCCCCGAACACATCCCCTACATTGAAGTATGGAAGGGAAACGTGAAGAAAAATCCTTCATGGATTCAAGTATGTAGGGAATTGCCACCCCAAGCCAAATTGTTGGCTCTGAAGAAAAAGGAGGCGGTTTTAGAAAGCCGCCCCGAAGATTATGATGTCCTTTTCCCACCACCTCCTTATCTGGCGCCTATCCCTCCAGGAAACCCAGTGCCCCCCCTCCAATACTGCCTTTGCCAGGTCCAGCACCCGCTTCTCCCCCAACGGATGGTGGACACCCCGTGCCAAAAGACCTTCCCCAACCAGGACCAATGAGTAAACCTCCCAAAGATGAACAAAAAGCGGAGAAAGGGGCCCCTAAGAGAGATGAGGATGAGGAGGAAGACGAGAGTGAGGAGGAATTTCGCCATAGGATAAAAGGAAATATAGAATGGGGAGAAGCGGACCATCAAAGAGTGGCCGATTTAATTAAGAAACACAGAGACTCAGTGATGGAAGTGGGAAACTTTGCATTAGAGGCAGCAGGAGAGCGAAATTGGGCAAAGAGACAGAGGTTTCTCTTAAGGGCGTACGATGCAGCAAGGAGACATGAGGAATTTCTTGAAAATAGGAAAATGGAAGAGCAGGCAAAAGTCATGCCCCTCAGAAGAGTATATGACCCACTGCCCCCAAACCAACAGGGTCCTCGTACATATACAATGCAACATGTTCCTTTTACCTCAAGTGATATTATAAACTGGAAAAATACCCTTCCGAGCTTGGAGGAGGACCCAGATAAAAACTTTGAGACTATGTCTAGTATCCTCAATGTGTATATGCCTACCTTCGAAGATGTTCAGCATTTAGTGAAAGGCTTGTTTAATGCAGAGGAAACGCGGAAGATTTTCGAGGAGGCTAGAAAGTCCCGTTTAGCAGCAGGAGATACTCCCGCCCAAGCTGAGGCAGCCGTCCCAACAACCACGCCACCCGATTGGGATTACAATGCAGATGCAGGACAAACTGCTCTGAGAAACTACCATGCAGCGATACTTCAAGGCATTAGGGCTGCTGGTAGAAAGAAAATAAATATGTCAAAAGTTAATGATGTAGTTCAAAAACCGGATGAATCCCCAGGAGCCTTTTTAGACAGATTATATCAAGCATTTCGAAAATATACCCCGATTAGTCCTGAAGACCCTGGCATGGAGAATATTGTGAAAACGGTTTTTGTTGCTCAAAGTGCTCCTGACATACGAAAAAGAATTCAAAAGGAGGCCAATTTTATGGGGCAAACCTTACAGTGGATGCTCCAGCTGGCACAAACGAAATTTAACAACAGAGATGAGGATCAAAGCCCAAAAAGCAGAGGACAAGCCAGGAAGGTGATGGCTCTCAACCAGGTCCCCGAGTCACGAAATTTCAGTGCCCCAGGGAATAGGAGAGGACCATTATCAAGAAATCAATGTGCACTCTGTGGTCAGACAGGACATTGGCGCAGAGAATGTTTCATGAACCCCGAAAATCAGAGGCGTGGGAGCTTTAATCAAGGTCCACGACGCCCCTGGCAGCCACCGACTTATGAGAGATATTCGGCGCCCGGTCCCTTTAACTTTCAACAACAGAGGAGTCCTCAGGTTAACCAAGGACAAGGCAGCTAATTTCAACCTGCAGGTCAGAACCAAGCACAGTCAGCTCAGGTTCAGCAGGCAACCCAGAGAGGGCAGGGTCCAGCCTGGATCCCACCGTACCAGAACATGATGGCTCTGGAGGAAGACACCCCGTATTGAAAAGGACAGGGCTTTGGTTCTCGGGAGCCCTTGGTCAGTGTCCAAACCGGGAACGAATCTGTCAGATTTCTTGTGGATACAGGAGCCAGCCATTCAGTAATTCCACAGCTTGTAAAGCCAATAGACAAGAACTTTTCAATTAGTGTGATGGGTGCCACGGGAAAAGCACAGCGTGCTTACTTCATGCAACCAGTGCAATGCAAGTTAGGGGGACAGGTTGTCCAACACAAATTCCTACATATGCCAGATTGCCCGATCCCTCTACTAGGGCGTGATTTACTGTTTAAGCTGGGGGCGCAGATCACCTTCACACCTAAGGGAGAGATTCATCTGACAACTGACAGTGAAAGTCCTAGGGGAGAAATGTGCTTGGAATACCCTTTAAGGGAGAGATGGCGCTTGATGGTGGTGGAAGAGGAACCAGTGCAGTTGTCCCAAGATTTCTTGAGTAAAGTTAACCCAGAGGTGTGGGCAGAAGATAACCCCCCCGGCATGGCACGAAACATCCCTCCTATAGTGATTCAACTCAAGCCCTTTGCAGGACCAGTCTCAGTCCCGCAGTACCCCATTGGGAGAGCAGCAGCAGAGGGGATTTGGGTCCACCTTAAGAGACTGATAGATCATGGCATTCTTGTCCCCTGTCAATCGCAATGGAACATCCCCCTTCTCCCGGTTCGCAAACCTGATGGAACTTTTCGCCCAGTTCAGGATCTCCGTTTGGTGAATGAGGCCACCGAACCTCTTCATCAAAATGTGCCAAACCCTTATACGATTCTGGCTTTGATTCCTCCAGAAGTGGCTTATTTCACCATTTTAGACCTAAAGGATGCTTATTTTTGCTGCCGAATAGCACCTCAAAGTCAGCACATCTTTGCCTTTCAATGGGAGGACCCCAAAACTGGCACAAAAACTCAATTCAGATGGACCCGTTTGCCACAGGGGTTCCGAAATTCCAGTACCTTATTTGGGGGTGCCCTGGCATCAGATCTTGCCAACTTCCCCCGAAAACCTGGCCAAATAGTCCTGCAATATGTAGATGACATTTTGGCAGGAGCAGAAACCAAGGAAGGTTGTGAGCAGCTCACAATTGATCTTTTAAATCATTTGGCAGCAGCAGGATACAGGGTGACCAGAAAGAAAGCCCAAATTTGTCAGAAAACAGTGAGGTACTGGGGTTTGACATTTCACAACAAAGGCGCCAACTTCGAGATGAGAGGAAACATTCAATTGTCCAGATTCCTGAGCCTAGAAATAGAAGAGAGCTCAGAGGCTTTTTGGGGGCAGCAGGCTTCTGTCGAATTTGGATTCCAAATTACAGTCTTCTAGCAAAGCCCCTACATTTGGCAACGAGAGGCAAGGAGAGTGATGAGTTCCTGTGGGGTCCGGAACAGAAGGAGAGCTTCAAAGCAATTAAGCAGGCTTTGATTGAAGCGCCAGCTCTGGGACTCCCGAACCCGAACAAGCCTTTTAATTTATATGTAGATGAAGAAAATGGGGTGGCGAAGGGAGTTTTGTGTCAGAAGTTAGGAAGCTGTGGCAGCAACCGGTGGCTTATCTGTCAGAAGTGTTAACCCCAACGGAGCAGGGACTTCCGTCTTGCATGCGAGGAGTAGTGGCACTGGCTGCCCTTTTAAAGAAAGCAGATAAATTCACCTTCGGACAGGACACAAAATGTATCACCAAGCATGCAGTTTTGCCCCTGTTAGATGCCAAAGGAGGGTATCACTTGTCTCAAACTGCCATGATGAAGTGCCAAAAACTGTTTTCAAGAGCCGGTCTTACTTTACAAACAACAGAGGGATTGAATCCGGCCACCCTTCTTCCAATTAGTGATCAGCCGGCCACCCATGATTGTATACAAACATTAGATGAAGTGTATTCATCACGCCCAGACCTTCTGGACACCCCTCAACCACAGTGGAGAACATGGTTTGTGGATGGCAGTAGTTCAATGATTGAGGGAAAAAGACAAGCGGGATATGCCATAGTGGAATTGGAAGACATTGTGGTGGAAGCCAGATAGTTGCCCCCTGGAACGTCAGCTCAAGTGGCAGAATTAATAACTCTCACTAGGGCGCTGGAGCTGTCAGAAGGAGAAAGCATTAATATATATACAGACTCTAAATATGCATTCCTTACACTTCATGCGCATGGAGCACTCTGGAAGGAGCGAGGTCTGCTCACTTCTGAAGGCACATCAGTAGCACACCCTGAAGTTTTGCTGCAGCTTTTAGATGCAGTTTGGAAACCAAGAAAGGTGGCAGTGATTCATTGCCATGGTCATAAAGTTGGTCCGGGACTTATAGCGCGAGGGAACAGATTGGCAGATCGCATTGCCAAACAGGCAGCCCAGGGTACAACTGAGATGCAGCTTAGTCTCATTCCAATAGACATCTTGCCTCCAGAACCCCCCAGGTATTCGTTGGCTGAATATGAGTTTGCAGAAGAGCAGGAATTTGACAGGACGCCAGAAGGCTGGTACAAACTCCCTAGTGGGCAATTATGGGTTTCAGAAAGCTTGGCTCGTCAAGTAGTCCAGAATCATCATGACAGTACGCATCAGGGTCCTGAAGTAGCATTCAAACACTTGAGTCCTCATTTATACATAGCTAAGCTTCGGCAGCTGGCTTCAAATATTTCACACAGGTGTGTCATCTGCCAAAGGAATAATCCTAGGACAGGACCTTTGCCACCCCCAGGGATTCAATATAGTGGAAAGGAGCCCTTTGAAGACATGCAAGTGGACTTTACAGAGTTGCCTAGATGTGGACTGTACCGTTATATGCTTGTGTTAGTGTGCACATTCACTGGTTGGCCAGAGGCGTTCCCAACCAAGACTGAGAAGGCTAGTGAGGTGATTCGTTGTCTCCTGAGGGATCACCTGCCGAGACATGGGATACCCCGCTCACTTTCCTCAGACAATGGCCCCAGCTTTATTCATCATGTGCTCCAAGGACTGGCTAGGGCGTTGCAGATTAAGTGGAATTTGCATACAGCATATCGGCCTCAAAGTTCAGGACAGGTGGAGAGGATGAACAGGACTTTAAAGGGCCATTTGGCTAAGCTTACTCAAGAGACGGGAAGGAGTTGGGTAGAAATGCTCCCCATAGCTCTTTTCAGGAGCAGGACTACCCCCTCAAGCAAAACGGGCATTTCTCCCTTTGAGCTAGTCTATGGCAGGCCAGTCCCAATCTCATGTGGCTTACGCCCAGAGAGTGTAGCTTCTATGACACATGCAAAATATCTCCAGATGCTTGGTCGGTCTCTCTCTTCTTTACACAGATGGACGCTTGGACGGTTACCCGTGTCACTACAGGAGCCTCTCCATTGCTTTGAGCCAGGAGATTCGGTGTGGATAAAAGATTGGAATCAACAGCCTCTCTGTCCGAGGTGGAAGGGTCCTTATGTAGTGCTGCTATCAACACCAACAGCTGTCAAGGTTGCCGAAGTGAGTGCCTGGATTCATCACACCCGCGTGAAGAGAGCTGCCCCATCGGCCGAGGAGGAGTGGACAGTGCGCACCGACCCAGATGACAGCTTGAAATTGGTCTTCAAGAAGGTCGCATCGGACATAAAAAGGCCAAAGTAAAATCTTGGCGTTTTATGTTGGAAGGTGTTTTCGCCAGAGAGCTTGATTTTCCTTTCAGCATTTGAATTTCCCGCCTCCCAAATTGATCTCTCTCACAAGAAGAGGAGGGAGAGACTGTAACGAGAGCGGGTGATTCACTGTAGCCGAACCGGCAAGGGCAATTTCCAGTTCGAGACAGTGTTTCAAAAGTGCCCTTTTTCCTTTTACTGAAGCCGCACAGTGCTTTCCTGCTGGTTTCTTGGAGGAATTGCAGCGAGCGGACGGCTCCCCGGTAGCGCAGCAGCAGCTGTCAACGAACATTCCGAGAGCTGTCACTGAGCGTTCTAAGAGCTGTCAAACGCTGCGCGGCTGTCAAAATCCTCTTAAAGGAGCCCCGGACGCTTCAGTGAGTCAACCTCTAAGTGAAATTGTTCTTTTAATCCACTAATGTATGCTTTAATGACCTTTGGGTCTGGTATGTTAAGAAGTGAAGGCTCTTTTAGGATGTGTGGGTTAATAACAGTGATGATTTCCTTGTTTCTACTGCCAATGTGCTTAAGTGCTAGCCCGGAAGGCATGGGAGAGTGTTCTCCTTGTATTATAGCAGCAAGCCAAGGCAGCAAAATAGTGAACACTTTAGTCTATTACACACAGAAACCAGTGGAGTGTAAACAAGATGGTACCACCTGTCTAAATCAAGACAAGATGTATCACATATGTGAGAGTGAATCAGAAGGTTATCTTTGTTATAAGCCTGAGATTCCAGTGAGATTTAATGTCACTCTCTGGGCTGGGATGCCAAGAACCAAAGAGCCCAGGAGAGACAACCCAGAAGGTGGTGGGATTTTGTTTTACATAAATTCCACTGTGGTATTACAACACAGCATCAGGAGAGCGGTGATTTGGTTCAATGCCTGTGATGCCTTAAGTAAAGGCTTAGGAACGCGTTGTGGGTCAAAAACGTGGGCAGCCACCTACAGAGACAGTGACAAATATTTGTGTTACCCCCATGAAGGTGCAAGGGCAGGAAACCCTGAAGTTTGGGCACCATGTGGGTCAAATAAGCTGTGTTCAGGGTGGGGTTGTGTGTGTGCCTATACAGCAGGAGGCTACCCAGGCTGTCCTCATCTCTCACAATTCAAGAGAATAGGAGGAAACAGAATTAGTTTTGTGATTGGCCATTCACATCCCCCTATCCAAGTGTATGGCTTTGGAATAAATGGGCCTGGAAATGACCCAGTAACTTACTTGACAATCACACGGACAGAAATAAGGGATGGAGAAAAGAAAAGCCATTCCTGGTCTGTGGAAAATGTTGTGGAGAAATTAAAGGATGATAATCCTTATGAGATTTCCCAACAGGCCAAGAATTTGTTTTTGGAGATGGCCCAATCAATAGCCACTGAACTAGGAGTCTCAAACTGCTATGTTTGTGGAGGTACTAATTATGGCGAGAACTGGCCTTGGGAAGCCATGGAGGTGTCTCCACAACTGTATAACAACATGTCCAAAATTGGCAATGTCACCAGGAGAACTCAGTCACAGAACATGACATGGACCATCACATCTCATTTAGTGGGTCGTGTCTGTTTTTCCCAAAATGGTACTATTCCAGTGGGCTATCTGACCTGCATAGGAACCTGGGAAAATGGTGTCTGTTATTCCCCTTCCTATGCTCCACAACCAGAGAAGTTTAATGCCACTTTTCTGCCATTTTTGTACTCAGCATCATTAGAACAATGGAAAGCCCCTCTTAATATGTACTGGATCTGTGGAAACATGGCTTACAAGTACTTGCCTCGTTCATGGTCAGGCTCCTGTGTATTGGCATTCATAAAGCCATCATTCTTTCTAGTTCCCATTCAAACACAGCAATTTCTGGCAGCCCCAGTCTATGGCCCTCTGAGCAGAAGAAAGAGGGATGACACCCCATTTGCAGGGTTTTCATGTAAGAACCCAGAGGAATATGAAGGGGATATTTGGGACTCACAAAGAATTGTGTGTGTTTATGGCCCAGCCACATGGGCACAAGATGGGTCTTGGGGGTACAGAACCCCTATATACATGCTGAATAGAATTATTTGTTTACAGGCAGTTTTAGACTTGGTGGGTCAGCGCATCACTACAGCGCTTACTGCCATAGCAGAGGTGACAGATCAATTAAGAACAGCTGTTTATCAAAACAGGCTCGCTCTGGATTATCTTCTCGCTTCAGAGAATGGAGTATGTGGTAAATTTAATTTAACGAATTGCTGTTTAAAGATTGACCCCGTGGGCAAGGTTGTGACCCAGCTTGCCACGGAAATTAAACAGTTAACTTTTAATCCAACCCAGGAATGGAAAGGCATGCAATGGCAGTGGTTAAATGATTTCATGCCACAGACTTGGATGAAAACATTGGCAAGTTTATTAATTGCTCCTTTATGTCTTTTATTGTTTGCTTTGATATGTATTCCTTGTTTGTTGAGGTTTGTGCAGTCAACTGTCTCAAAAGTGGTAGAGAAAGTAACTGGTCCCAAGTTGATTGCAGTCCTTCAAGATTATGAGGCTCTTCAAATGGACGACTCTGAATAAGAGTGTCCTGCAGAAGAGGAGGGATTGTAGGGGACAAAATTAGTCACTATATTTTATGCTTTATGCTTTATATAAGCCGCCATTGTAGATAAAATGGCTGGCTCTTTATTTCTCTATAAAATCCTCTCTGACCCTCTCTGCCCCTTGATTCACCTCAGCCCCTACACAGAAAATGTTGAGCAAAGCACTACACGAATCATCCCCACTTCCCATTCCTTGCTGGCAAGTCCTGTGAGATAAACAGGATGCAGGCAGTGGGCAAAACACCATCTGGGAAAGGGTGGACAAACAATGAGCCCCCTGACCCTAAAGATAGCCGCTGGCCGCTTATCGGCACGGCAGAATCAAACTGTCAAAGCGGCCCCATTCATCTGTCAAAGCCCGCTCTCAGCGCTTCCCGGAAAGCGCACGTCAAAAGCCTGCAATACCAGGCTAGGGGGCGCAAAAGAACAATGTGATTAATTGCGTCCGCTGGGCTAATCGGTTTCAAGTATCTGTTAAGTGATGTGGAGTGGGTGATAACAATGCGCACACGCCAGTTTCCTTTGAAGTTTCTTTGGGCTATTGTGGGCGTTCTACAGCACCCAGATGTGTCCGGTTTTCTTTGATAAAGAGAGGGGATGTTGGGGATCGTTTTGTTATAAAAACTGTGTATGAATTCGAGCTCTTTGCCTCAGTTCTCGAAGCGATTCGACTGGGTGCCTTTTGCTGAAGCAAAATAAAAGTTTTTTCTCCGACCCTCGGTCCTTGACGTGTTCTTTCAACCCTCGACCCCCCGAAACGGCGGCAAAGGGATTCCCGGGTGAAGGCTTTCAGACCAACCAGGGCCGAGGGAGAGGAATCTGTCAATCGGCGCTTCTGAGTCAGTTGGCAATTTCCACTCTGAAATCTATTGCTTATCTATGTCAATACTAACCTCACTCAGAAATGCATTTTAAAAATATAAAATAAAGACGACAGTATTTGAGAACAATATTTCTAGAGAGAGGCACAAATTGAAAAAATAGCATTTCGTTTCATTTCGTTAAGGAGTTTGGTTCATTTTGTTTCATTTTTTGTGAAAAAAATTCATTTTGTTGTTTCGTTAATTTGTTATTCATTTTACCTGCTTTTCCCAGCGCCCACTGCGCGCCCCCTGGGATCTGATCGGACCTGGGGGTGCCTACGAACGGGCATGGGAGGAATAAAGAGGGGGAGCGGCGTCGGAGTCGCCCTGCTCTGGCCGTTTAAGTGCGGCCTCCTTCTTATCTCCCCTCCTAATTGTCCCCGTGACAACAGGCTGTGGGACGGAGGCGCAAAGGGGGCGGCTTCGAAGCCGCATTGCTCTGGCCGCCTAAACACGTTCTGCTTCTTATCTCTCCTCCTGGGGCTGGGCTGAGGCTCCAGCCTGCCGCATCCCTTGATAGCACCGACAAGGTGCATGCTCCCTCTGTGCAGCTCGGCGCGAAAGGACCTCCGGACCAGCACCAGGTAGGAGACATCTCCTCCCCCCATTAACGAAACGAACCTAACCGAACCAATTTTTCTTGTTTCGTTACATCGTGTTACATTTGCCCTAGGGTTGTTATTCGTTTCATTACAAAACGAAACGAATAACAAATAACAAAACAAAAAAACTTCATTTTGTACCCATCTCTAAATATTTCAGTTGAGGGGAACTGATACCCCTGCAAGCAGATCATTAGTAGGTGTGGCTGGGAGGGGCCTTTCTGGGCTGGGTGACTGTCAATCTAGCCAGCACTAACCAATTGTTCCTTCCCACCTCTAAATTTAAAAGACAGACCCACTTCTCTCCTCAGCTTTCTCTTTCCCTTTCATGTTAGTGTTTCTGTTGATATTTTCACAATGGAAAGTAATGGAACATTTTTATTCTTTATTCTAAACATGTCTCTGGAGTGAATGAGAAAGGGGTGGACCATCTCGAGAAGATGAAGCTATTCTATGACTCTCTGTACTTCTGCTATGTACAGTAAGCCCCCGCCTATCGCGGGGGTTAGGGACCCACCCGACCCGCGATACATGAAAATCTGCGATATGCGGAAGCGGGGTGGGTGGCGGGTGATCAGAGGGGCGGGTGGGAGTGGCGGGGAGCGATGCGATCGCTCCCCCCACATGGCTCCAAGGCCTCCCAGAGGGGGTGGTGGGGTGGTGGGGAGCAATGCGATCGCTCCCTGCTGCTCCCTGCAGGTACTGCGATCCCGCGATATAGTGGGACTGCAGTACCTAAACCGCAAAATGGCGGGGTGTGTGTGACTGTAGTGCAAAGGAATGTAACAAAAAAAAATCAAAACTCTGAAACAGATCAAAGCAAGGAAAAGCAAAGTCTTCCAGGCTGCAGTAAAATAAAATCACCCCAGTTGGCTGGACAAAACAAACAAGCAAGCAAACAAACAAGGCATCCCCACCAGAAAGATATGATTTTCCAGTGAGGTTCCCCACATCGAGCATTACAATAAAATCTTTTAACTACATAGCTAGAAAAGGACCCTATGATTCATTGAGCCCAGCCCATCTCAAGGAGGCTAAGGCCAGATGCCTAAACCACTGAGCCAGTAGTTATGTTATAGCCTAATTGCAGATGTGCCTGATCCAGTGCAGATCTGTGGGGTAAACAGCCAATGGGGTCGACCCTCTATAAAACTGGATCAAGTTCATAGTCTGCCTCGATGTACTAAGAACCATTGTTTTCTCTTGAAACTGCAGTGCTAATTTCTAATTTTTTTTGTCTAAACGTGTGTGTGTGAGCAAATGCAAATTGTATGCAAATCTCTGCTCTGTTTTGATGATATGCTTCTTATATTTTGCAGAGCCTAACATAAGGGAATACGGAGGATTAGTCTTCCTTAGTACCATGAAGAATTTAGGGTTGCTCAGTCTCCAGGCGCTGGCTGAAGTCTCAGGGATTGGCTAGGCTAGGCAGGAACACAAATCTCAAAGTGAGCTGCCATGGAAAAGTTGTGTGTGTGTGTGTGTGTGTGTGTGTGTGGGTGGGTGGGTGGGGGGAAGGTTTGATATTTTTGTGCACATAATGCTTGTAAACTAGGACACTCGTCTCCCTACAGTCCCGGTTGGCACCAGGTCTGGCTGGCTTGGCATCAACATGTATCTGCACTGCGCCAGGAGAGAGGGGATGAGACTGAGGGACTGACTGGTGGTTATATTTGGAAGGTGGGTGGGGTTGGGGGACTGGCTAAAGGTGGGTACAACCAGTGGGGTCTATTCTGCCAATTGGAACAAGGCAAGGCCAGCCTCAGCAGCCGTCTTGTTGAACATGGAGTGGAGAAGGGCCTGGGTGGCATGGCCTGGGTGGCATGGCCTGGGGGTGGTGGGGGTGGAGGTGGTGGAACTTTGGGTAGGTGAACTGATGGTAAGCTTTCCACAAGTCTTAGGAGTAATACAAGGCTGGGGAAAAAGTCTCCCCCATGTCATGTGTACAGCAATTAAGGATATACAGCACAACAACAGTGGCGGCAACTGCCACAGTTGGTAAGAACGTTTGACGTCCTGGTTCTGGGTTGTCCTTGCTGTATTACATCATTGGCTGGACTTTGCACAGCAGTCAATACCACCTCCTATCTGCCCCCACCTCACTGTCATCATAAAGATCTTCCCTCTATGACATCACAGGCTCCGTCCTATAAAATCTCAGAGGATGAAACATTGCTAAGGAAGCAGTTATATGTACAGCGATGTACACATGGTCTCACCTCAGTAGACACCCACTCAAGGGTGTTCTGTTGCCTCACAGGCCTTTTTCTCAATATACCCCAAAATACCTCAGCAAACAAGAAGTAAGGTGACTGCAAAGTGATAGAACTTTTCCTTGCTTCAGTGCTTATGATGGAGAATTTCTCCTCTTTAGAAAACCTCTCTCAGACATTAAAAAGAGGTATGTCTAGCCTGGTAATCAGATCCAGCATCATCTCCCTGGATCACGGTGTCATGTATAATTCTCACGTCCGACACACTCTGGATCTCTGTCTGTGAGTGGTTAGACTGTGTAGAAATATACAAATTTTGGAGTGTTATTAAAAAAATAGATTCCAAAATGGAAGCCAGGCTAGTTTCCAATGAAGGAGGAGTAAAAAAATTGGTGGAAGAAACATCAGTAATTCAAAATGAAGAGAAAGCAACGACGACTTGAAACAACTGTTTGGGAAAGTGAAAGAAGAAAGTGCCAAAGCAGGACTGCAGTTGAACACGAACAAGACAGAAACTATGAGTACCAAAGGACAAACACAACTTTATTGTTGACAATGAAGAAATTGAAATTGTCAAACACTTGGGGTTGCTCGGCTCAGTCATCAATCCGAATGGAGACTGCAGCCAAGAAATCAGCAAAAGGCTGAGACTCAGAAGGGCAGCAAAGAAGGAATTAAGAAAAGATGGTCAAGTGTAAAGATAGGTCACTGGAGACCAGAGTCATCCAGATTCCTGTATTCTTGATTACTGTGTACAGGTGTAAAAGCTGGATAGTGAAGAAAGCTAACATTTAACATACGGTGCTGGAGGAGCTTTGTAGATAATATTTAACATACGGTGCAGGAGGAGCTTTGTAGACACCCCTGCAGTCGTTCTCAACATGTGGGTCCCCAGATGTTCCTGGACTGCAACTCCCAGAAATCCTTTCCAGTGTAGCGAGTGGTGGAGGCTCCTGGGAGTTGCAGTCCAGGAACATCTGGGGACCCACAGGTTGAGAACCACTGCCCTGGAGAGCCAGAAAGACCAACAAGTGGATTCTAGACCAAATCAAGCCTCAACCTAGAAAGCCTTAAATGGCTTGGGCAAAGCTATCTCAAGGACCACTTCTCCCTTTATGAGCCTGCCTGGCTGTTAAGATCATCAGAAGCAGAGAGGTAAAATTTCCAGAAACTATGGAGAATAACAGAAAAAAAATCTTCCCCTCCCCCACAGCCTCAATGTTTCTGTTTTTCTCCAAAGGGGCTTCAAAAAGTTCCAGAAATTTTGCATCTTTAAGCAGGAGAGACATTTCTTCTGGTCTTACCATCTTCACATGTGCCTTTGAGTGAGGACAAAATGCTACTCCTAGGCTCTGGAACTCCCTCCCACTAGAGGCCAGACTGGGGCCCCCATCTCTGCTGTCCTTCGGCAAGTGGACGAAGACCTTTCCCTTCAGGCAGGCTTCCCATGAGTGACTGGCTGCCTGAGTGGAGTTTTTTTTAAAAAAAGTGGATTGTTATATCCTTACTGCTTTGACTGTGTTTTGATGTTCCTTATGTTTTCTCTATGGTATTTGTCTGATCCTTGGCAGTGTTGTTAGCTTTAATATTGTCTTCTAATTATGTAAGCTGCCTTAGGTCATTTTAAAGAGAAGATGAGGTATAAATAATTAAAAAAATCTCCCAAGGCAAAAATGATGGCATTGAGTTTGCCCTACTTTGAGTGCATCATCATGAGAAGGCAAGATTCTTTCTGGAAAAAACAATAATGCTGGAAAAAAATCTGAAAGCAAGAAACAAGGAAGGCCACATATGATATGTACTTGCCCATGTTGTTTGGAGAAATGTGAGGTGTGAAGTTCACAAAAAGGCAGTTTCTATAAGCTCTCCTTAATTATCCCCTAGCCTCCTCCTAATGGCTTTAAAAATCACTCGAAAGTAATTTGTTGCCTAAAATCGCTGGAGTAATCCTTTCTGGCATAATGAAGGGAGTGCAGATCTTAAGGGCAATTGCACTATGCGGGCCTAAAGACGCAGTAGGGTTTTATCCATTTTTGGTTATGAATTACATATGTGGGATCAGTTCCCATGGAGGGCGACTATAAGATGGTGAAAGGCCTGGAAACCAAAGTGACAAAGAGCTGGAGAAGAAAAAGATGAGAGGTGAGATCCATCTTCAAATACCAGAAGGGCTGCCACCTGGGAGGTGATGCAAGCTTACTTTCTTGGGCTCCAGACCTCAAGCAATGGATTCAAAGTCTGAGAAAAGAGATTTTGCCTAAACTTTGGAAAGATCATTAAAAAAGAGTGCCTTCATTGGAGATTTTTAAACAGAGGTGGGGTGGCCAGCCACCCATTAAGGGTGGGTTTGTCATGAATTTCTTGCTTTTTCGGAGATTTGGACAGGAACCTGGATGGTTCTGATCCGTTCTGTGCTTCTGCTGTGACTTTGATGCCTGGGAGATGGCTCCAGGCTTTGCCCACGTGCTCTGTTTCAGATCTGTTCTTGCAGCCTTGAGTGATGGAAACCTTGGAGGAAGCAGCCGTGGAAATCTGTGCCCGGTTTCCATTTTTGTGAAAGGGATACTTCGAGGAGACAGGTGATGTTTCACTGGTGAAAGGCAAGGGCCCTCCCTGGGCAATCTAAGGAGATATTGAACCCTTTAAGATTAACACGTTTGATATCTGTCCCCAGTCCCTTCCACTCACAAAGCCGGATTCTGCGTAGACTGTTATGCCTACAGGCTCCCCATTTTGAATGTGGAGAGATTTCAGGGACCCCGGTGCCTACTCAAGGTTCATTTCCTTCTGAAGGCTGTTCCTGGAGATGACCAGCAGTCCCATAATCTAATGTTCTCTTGGTTCATGGCCATAAAAAGTCCGATGCTAAGGTCCTAAGCAGTATCTACACAGCACAGTGATGCCACTACACACCATTTTAATTGCTGTATCTCTGGCAGATCCATTATGCCCCTTGCACAAATTGGTTATAGGATTGAGATATGGAAGCAACATTTTGGGAATGGGAGCAGGGAGAAATCACACCCAAAGCCAATGAGATAGAGGGCCTTTTTACACGACCCCTAAGATCCGCTGGCCACTTACATTCGGACCAGAGATCTTAGGGGTTCGTCGCTCTTCCTCTGTCCCCACCCCCCTCCGCACTTCCTGGTTGCTGGCTGCGTGAGGGAGGGAGAAAAAGAGAAAGAAAAGCATGCCGCTCACCTCGTTCTGCCTCTCGTCTCTGTAAAAGTAGCTCTTAAAGGGGCGGGAGACAAAAAGCAGCAAACAGAAGCGAGGAGAGCCCCGCACTCACTATCGTTGCACCGCATCAAAGATTTTTCATCTCCAAAGAGAAGGTACAAGAAAAGTGCGCTGGGTCGTGCTAAAGTGGGCGGGGTCGCACTTAATTGTCTGCAAACTCCGGAGCTGGTGGGGAAACATTTTTAAGCTCCGGAGCTTGCAGCCATTTGCAGCGGAGCTTAGGGGTCGTGTATAAACACCCTATAGTTAGAGTGACAGGCTGGGGACTCAGAAGATGCCCGTTCAATTCTCCACTGAGCCGTGAAGTGGCTTGGGTCTGTCACACTTTCTCTGAGCCGGGTCTCCCTCACAGGTTTGGTTTTATGAGGACAAAGTGAAGAAGAAGCAAACACACACCGACTTGAGATCCTTATAGGATAGGAGGCATACAAAAATGACTGATATGAATTACCCGTTCTATGTTACACTATGGATACTGGCCATAGACAACCGGAAAAGCATTCTGGCAGCACATAAGACAACTAACATCTGCTTCTCAGGTGCTTTTCAAGTATCTCTGCCCGCCACCCCCCCCCCCAACTATCTTCTGTTGTTCTAAAAGCAATTTGAGTTCAATACATTTCTTGAGGAAGGAGGTCAGGGAGGTGACTTATTTCAACCCAAGACCTGCATCTTCTTGGGCTCTTCTGAGCCCAACAGAAGTTTACTGGCTCTCCGGATCTGCCTGCAGTCACCTGCCAACAACCCTGCTTCTACAGATCTAAAATGTATTTCCAGTTTCCACCTTTTCAACTATTATCCCTTTAAGCACACAAATATTTCAATGCCACATGTCTGAGACACTAGCGATGCAAACAAAGCCACACGCCTAGTTGACTATTTACAAAAACAAAAGCAGGTCCAGTTTGTCAAATGTGGATTGAGTCAAGCTCATCTTAGAAGAAATGCACAGCAAGCATTTCTCTCTAAAAGCATGTGAACACTTTGGTTGATTCCGTTGGGGAATATGTCATAGCAAAAGGATTAGGTTGGATACTACTTTGTTATTCATAACAAAAGTATCCACTATAGGTTGGATACTTCCTTTGTTGGTATCCACGTGATATAAAACTAGTTTTGCTTTCAGTGCTTGTGTGAATGAGTTTTCTGTTGGGTTAATAGTAGAGATGGGCACGAGCCACCCATTCCTTCAGATGACCAGGTGTTCGGTGGTGCCCTGGCTCACCTCTACTAGTGGGTGCCCACACAGAGGAAGTGCCTGGAGGAAGTGGGACAAGGGAGGAGGAGTGCTGTCTCTGGGTGGGCATTCACCAGAGGTGGCAGGGCCAGGAATCACCAAACACCTGTTTGTACAAAGGATCAACTAGCATGAATTGCTGAACCACTGATTTGTGTCCACCTCTAGATAACAGTGATCTTCCAGGCACTAACACTTTGTATTCAGTGGGAGGGAGTCTTTACAGCCTAATGCGATTGTACTTTGCCACTTCTGGCATTTGAGGCAAGCACCCTTGTGGAGGACACAAAGAAAAAAAATGTGTGTGTGTGTGAATTGGGAGCAGACGCGTGTCTGCGAAGGCAGGCCCGCACCCGCTCCTACGAGCACACATCAATTAGGCAAGGACAAAATTAGACCCCCGGATCCGGCTGCAATCCTTGATATTGTCACAAGCACAATGCAAACAAACCTGGTCCATATCGGCCCAGCCGTTTCCCAAAAAGATATGGCTGAGAAGCTCCGGTTTCTTTCCCTACAAGCGAACAGGCTTGGTAACAAAGGTTAGGGGTGATTGACAGTGGATTTGATATTTTGTTTCCCCTGGACATGTCCCCCCCCCCCCGAGCCTCAGGAAAGTAGGGGGAATGGGGCAACCCCTTACTCCCCAGTAGACCAGACCTTGGCACACTTGGGGGTGGGTGGGGGATCATCTCATATTAACCCCCTTTTCATCACTGCATCGTTCCCTACACAGCCAAAAGGGCACCAAGAAGTATTTTTTCTTTCCCTCTCTTTCCCTTCTCCTTCTTCTCCTCTCTCTTTCTCTCTCTCTCTTCCCCAAATAAAGGTTCCTCCACCTCTCCCCTCTGTGTCCTTCCTCTCCCTGCCTTCCAGTAATATCCCCGACCCCTCCATTTTCCCAATTCCTTCTTCCTTCACGTATCTCAAGGCCTGGACAAGGGTACACACTGCCTCCATGCTGGGGAAGTGACCTCCATTTCAAATCAAGGACCGTCACCCTGCCACATGGCAAAATCAGTTCAAACTGCTTGGTTCCCCTGAATAGATTTTGCCAGAGGGAATCTTCTCCTTCCTCCACAGAGACAATGGGCTGTATGGGGCACCTTTTCCTGCTTAGCCCTCCAGCTCAAGCACCTGGACATCAAATTCCTTTGTCTGCATCTGGACCATGGGAAGGTCTGCCATTATTCTACCTCAAGACTATACCCACCCCATTTCTTAGCATGGATGACTCATCATTCACCCATTGAGTTGCTTATGTTGCTTGCTGACCCACCCACCCCTCTCTTTCTCCTGCCTTCCCCTCCCCACCACCTCTCACCTCACCATGTTTTCCTGGGTACTCCCTCCCCTCTCTATGCTTGGGACCACCATCTCGGGCAGGAACCAGGGGGAGAGAAGGAGGAAAATGGTGACTCTTTGGCTTGGCTACATCTTCCAGAAGCGACTACACCAATCAAGGAGATTCCAGGACGAGGCAAGAATCTCCTCATGGATAATAGGATTAATCTCAGCCAGGAGACTGCCAGGAGACCTCCCATTGTCTCGTTTCCACATACCCTGGAGAAAACTTGTCTGACGACTTGGGACCCTTCTGTTGACTTTCCAGCCCTCCTATTGAATTGAAGATTAGCCAAACTCCTGGACAATGTGATTTGCTTCTGCCCATTGTTTCCAACCATCATGGCTCATAAACACCTCAATGGCAAACATTAACCCAGCCACACCTGGATTATGGGGCAGAGACTGGGTATGGAATGTCACCATTGGTGGCCTCCCTGAAGGTCGCCACCTACCTATCCCAGGGATCTGTGTGCACGCTGTGGGAGGGGAGGGGGAAAGGTATAAAAGTTTTCAACCATTTTGTTTCTGGGCGGAACACCTCAGCACTGTCCTGGGTGGGGTGTTGGCCTGCTGTCTTTTATTGAGCTCAATAAAACCAGTATTCCCCCTTGGATGTCTCTCCTGCTGGACTCTTCATTGGGAATTCTGAGGCCCAGCAGCATACAGCAGGAATAGCCTGCTGCAGACTCAACACCCTCTTTCTCTTCCTGTTTGTTTGTTTGCTTGCTTCCATTTTATGTTTTTGTAGACAGCCTTTCTTCCTGTGACCGACCATCCTCCAAGCAACAAGTATGGAGGGTTTCTCCAACGGTTGGATATTCTATTTTACCTTTTAATAAGAGTTCTGACTGTATACATGGTAACTGTAAGTAAAGATTTCCCCCCTTACCCCTCTGAAACACTTCTGGAATGACTTTATCAGTCATTATGCTACTGTGGAACAGAAACATCTCTCTCTCTCTCTCTCTCTCTCTCTCTCTCTCTCTCTCTCTCTCTCTCTCTCTCTGTTTGTGTGTGTGTGTGTGTGTGTGTGTGTGTGTGTGTGATGCTGAGCTGATATCTTTATGCTTTTTGAGTTGTTCTCTTTCTCCTTCCTACTCCGCTAGCTAAACAAAATACGCCAAATTTTCCAATATTTTCTGTCTCCCTGAGAAGAAGGGTTTGTTTTAAACCTCTTTTTTTCTTCTAGTGGCTGAATTTAGAACAATGACATTTTTCAACTGAAATTCATGTCTGCAGCACAATTTCCGGCTTGGAAGCTATCCATTGTTACTCAGAACCCAAGGATCAATGATAACAAAAACCAGGGAGAGAAGCTCCTGCAGGCCTAGAATATCTTTAATTTTCCCCTTTAAAATTTCTTATGTTCACTTAAAAGCAAATCAAAGTGTTCTGCTTATATACCACCCCATACCACTTCAAATAGTCTCTGGGCGGTTTACAGTATGCAGGCTACACATTGCCCCCCCCAGCAAGCTGGGTACTCATTTTACCATCCTCAGTAGGATGGAAGGCTGAGTCATCCATGAGCCAGCTACCTGAGATTGACCCCCCCAGGTCGTGAGCACAGTTTTAGCTGCAGTACAGGCATTTAACCACGGCACCATGGGGCTCCTTACGTCATTGTTAAAGAGAACTGAGTTAGGCAGTTACTTCATGTTGTCCTTTGTTCCACGACTAGTTTTGTACCGTGACAGCGTTGGTCGCGATCATGTGGTTTTGTCCCTGTTTCAGTGTTCTCATGGTTGTGAATCACTTGTCTCATGACAAGTGTTACCTCCTGGTCTTGTACCGTGACAAACACTGAATTTGTCTAGCTTCCTTTTCCCTTTTTTTGGGGGGGGGGGCTTAAAATTCTTTTTTGATATTTCGCTTCTGAAAAGTCAAACAAACAAACAAACCCAGACACAGTTTTCTGAGAGAAACGAATGTTTTGTTGCATGACAGTCGTTACATGATGTCTTGTCTCGGAACAGAAAGCGGGAACAAAGAGTGACAAGGGAAAACCTTACCCCAGCACCAGGTACTGTTTTGTCGTGCTTAGCATCTGTTCCAGGGGCATGGTCCAGAGAAATTTCAGTAGTTGCGCGATGGAGGTGAAGTATCATTTTTTTTGTACCGCTCCTAAGTGCAACACGAACAGAGACAAAACGGAAGTGAAGTTACTGCCTTAGTTTATATGCAAATTGTTTAGATGCAAATTCAATGCAAACAATGGGGCAGAGTGGGGAAAGAGCTTGGTGCCATCTTATTTGACCCTACAGTTCAAGAGTGACCAGAGATCAGGAGGGGACCAAGGGGCAAAAATGACACAGTCTGGGAAAACCAGGTGGAATCTGCAACCACATTCACGGAACATGATGCAAGCCTTCCCCCACTGTGATTTTAAAATGGTGCCAAAAACCTCATTTCTGAAAATCACAGTAGAGCTTTCACAGCTTCCTGGCATGGCAAGGCTGTCTATCCACTCATGGATTTTGTTTGGTGGGTGCACACAGGCTTTTTCAGTGTTGCAATCTACAATTCTACCCACCCCATTTCCCAAAAGGACATGCTCTGGACACCATTGTATGTTGCCAACTCTTAGTGCTGTCGCTTTTTTGTGGGGGGGGGATGGTGGAATATAATGTGGTGATCAGGATAAAAAGGCCTCTGCTTGAGATAGTAAACTCTCTAAACCAGGCATGTCCAAACTTCGGCCCTCCTGATGTTTTGGACCACAACTCCCAGAATTCTATGCTTAGATTGCCAATGGCAAAGGACTGTGGGAGCTACGGTCCAAAACATCTGGAGGGCTGAAGTTTGGACATGCCTGCTCTAAACTGTAGGAAGCAGCTTGTGCAGGCAAGGATTTTTTTGTTGCTGCCCTGACCCCAGTAGCCCAAAAGCCTCCGCCACTGGCCAGCTGGTGATGTTCTGCTTAGTGCATGGAATCACATTAAAACAGGACCTGTGCTGCAAGGGGGCTTGTGCCTAGTTGCAGCTGATCTGAAGTAAAAACATTTTCTGTGGATTACTGCAAATGTATAGCCCAAATCTGTTTCCAGTGAAATGAACTGCACAGTGGACCCTCGTATAACAAGCGGTTTGTTTAACAGAAAATCCGCTTAAAGGAAAAATGTCTGGAGATAGGGGGAAATCACTTAACAGTATCGCCTATGGGACAAATCCGTACAACAGAGAAATGGTCACAATTAGGGATTAATTCGTTTTCAATGCATTCCTATGGGAAATTTGTACAAAGGAAAATTTGCTTAACAGAATTTCATTTGGAATGAATTAATTCCTTTATACAAGGTAACACTGTATTAGGCTTTAAGAGATCCCGGAAAGGTCAGTGGTAACACTTCCCCCTGAAGAGCATTTTAAGAAAACACCACACAGACAATTGTTTGTGTTTTTAGCTTTTAATATTGTCTGTTTTGGTATTGTATGCCACCTAGGGCAGTGATGGCAAACCTATGGCATGGGTGCCAAAGGTGGCACTCGGAGCCCTTTCTGTGGGCACTCGACATTGCCCCTTCACAGCCACCTGTCTTCAGGTTAAACTGCTGTATTGGCACTTTGCAAAAAAAAAAATTAGTGGTTTTGAATTGCAGTTTGGGCACTCGGTCTCTAAAAGGTTCGCCATCACTGACCTAGGGTCTTCTAGATGGGGGATAGATGCTAACATAAAAAAAGGAACCAACCTGCCATTGGCGAAATAATTCTTAAATGCAAATTGAGTGTGTGAATCAATAAATATACAAAGATTTGAGGTATCTGTGTCTGCCTCTCTGTGTGTGGCATGCCAGAATATCGCTTGATAGGGAATAGCTCCAATTAAAAATCTACATTATTAATCTATGATAAAATTAATTGGTTCATCATCATTATGATTAATTAACTTGGAACCTTTCCAGGATTTAGTTACTGCTCTCAGCTGGAGAAGGAGCAGGGGCATGCCTGCATAAAAGGGGTGGCATGGGTTCTCCACACATGAGGTTTGAGGCTCATGCAAGGACACAGCTGGCCCAAGAGAGGACATCTGGGGCTTTTGCCCTCTTTTCACATTCAAGCCCTATTCGGTTGTTATTAACAGGCTAGAGCCGTGTTAGTGATAGCCTATGGCACGGGTGCCGAAGGTGGCCCTCGGAGCCCTTTCTGTGGGCACCCGACATCGCCCCTTCACAACCACCTGCATTCCGGTTAAATTGCTGTACAGGTACTTTGCGAAAAATTAGTGAGTTCTGAATTGCAGTTTGGGCACTCAGTCCATAAAAGGTTCGCCATCACTGGCCTAGAGTCACCAAGCACTGAGGGAAACACACCACACCCAGTTCCTCGGCCTTTATTTCTGCCACTCTCCTCTGCAGAAAAGAGGGAGGGAATCTGTTGTTCATGAGGGCACTCCAGGTGAATCGGGCCCTTTAGGGACCTAGCTCACAAGGAGAGTGATCATAGATTGCAATATTTCCCCACTTTTGTCTTCTCTTCTTTTGTGTGTGTGTGTGTGTGTGTGTGTGTCACACAGTGAAATTGAGCTTGAAGGGTTGTAGCTCAAGGCTTCCCCTCTAATTTTAATGCCAGGGGGGCAGAGGGGGGAGGTGTTGTATGAGTGGATTACCTCTTGACTACTGTGCTAACAGAATAGGGTCCTCCATCAAACCAAAGGATGGATTTTCAGTGCAGATCATGGTGGCCCGCTTAGGGCACGGTCCCATGAGCAATAGAATCTGGGTTTGAATCGGGCTTGGAATGTTTAAAACCAATTTGAAAAAACACAATATGCTGTCAACCCTGCATCCGTTTGGCCACCAACTGAGGACGGTTTTTTAAAAAATAGTCTTGTGGAAGCCTTGCATTTTAACACACTTTTGAAATAGATTTATTTTGTATCGTTTTGGTAGATGTGAATACTTCTATCACCATAAATACAGCTTTTCGTGGATTGGTGGTTAGGATTGTACACAAAGAGAGACACGGATGTATATTCTTTTTGTTTTGAACGTAGTGCTGTATCACCGCCCCATGGATTCTCCCAGTACATTTCTTTCATTCTGCCTGAACACTCTTAAGTCTTCCATGCTCTTGCCGCTCTGCCTCCTGTTTTCAATAGTGTGTAGTTCCACAACAGACAGCAGAGCTCCTGGGATTGAACAGGAATTCCTTGTTCTCAAACTTAGGGCTCTATCACACATCCTTTAAAATGCTGATTAAATTTCAAGATAAAGCGTTTCCAAAAATATTGTCCCCACAGCCACCAGGCTTTTTTTTAAAAAAAAAAACACTGGTTATGCCCCCTATAGTGAGTTTTCCATGACCTACCAGAGAAGTTGGGAATTTTTTGCTCCGGTAAAAAATGCGAGCCAGAAGTCCATGGGAGCTCACATTTAAATATGTCCTTTGTACTGGATTGTAAATTGTCCCTCATTACTGTAAGCTGCCTTGGGTCCTTTTCCAAGGAGAAAGGCGGGGTAAAAAAACCTCTAAAATAAATAAAATAAATAAAAATAAAATAAAATAAAATAAATGAGGCCCTGGGATCAACAACTATAGAAACTGCATGATCTGGTTTTGCTGTTGCTGCTAAATGAAACTATTTGAATCTTAGATGGTTTCTGGAAGTGGTGCTTTTGGTTTTGTTTGTTTTTCAAAACAGGTTTTTTTTTTACGATTTGGAACCAGAGTGAAAGTTTTCCAAAGTGAATGAGCGCAGTAAAACAAAACCCATGTGACTTGAGATCGATTTAAAAAACATCAAGGTTGGGAATGGTGCCGGAACCCAATTTGTGCACCTAGAGGTACAGTGGTCCCCCGCCTGTTCGTGGTTCATATACGCGGTCCCACTATATTGCGGGACCGTATTATATGAAAAAAGGCTCCTTGGGTTAAGGGTGGAAGACCTGTTTCAGGCCTCCTGTATATACCCCAGGACTGGCGCTGCCCCGAACGGGCCTGTGAGGGCCTTCCCGGGCCTTCTGAAGGCCTGAAAACGGCTTCCCCATGAACCAGAAGTCACTTCTGGTTTGCAGAAAATCATTTCTGAGGACCTTTCTAGGCCTGTTGGAGGCCTCAGAAATGATTTCCGGTGAACTGGAAGTCACTTCCGGTTTGCAGGGAGGCCCTTTTGGGGCCTCCAGAAGGCCTGGGAAGGCCCTCACAGGCCTGTTTGGGGCAGCGCTAGGCTGGAGGTAAGTACAAGGGCCCACAGCTAGGCCCCCAGGCCCGACCCAACCTGCATCTGCATATCACAGATTTTCAGTTATCACGGGTTGGGTTGGGCCCCTAACCCCCTGCAATAGGTGTGTGTGTGTGTGTGGGGTCACTGTATTGCCAGGGATAGACGTGTGTACACACTCCCAAGATACAGAGGGCTATGATTTGTATCTGCTCCAAGCACACCAAGAGATTTATGCCCCAGTGAAAGACAGGGTAAAGAAAGTTCTATATAGATGACTCCATAGCTCGGTGGTTTAGGTTTCTGTCAGTGGAGCCAGAGGCTAGGGGTTTGGTTCCCTCATTGTGCCTCCTGGGAAAAACAGCCAGCCTGTGTAGCCTTTGGTGAGCTGCACAGTTCCAGAAGTAGCCCCAGAAGTAGCAAGTAGTAAACTACTTCTGAGTAACCTCTCCTTGCAAAACCCTTGAAAGGGTTGCCATCAGCCAAAATTGACTTGACAACACATGTTATGAAAATAACACGGGGAGGATGGCTGGCTGTATTGTAATACCCTTGCACACATCTACGGGGTGCTTATTCAATCTCAGAGGGCCTTTTGTACAGCAGGAAAATGTTGACAACATTTTGGTCCCCTCTCGGAACATTCCGTCACACTCAGATGTGACCAAGAAAATCTCCTGAATGGGGAGTCTGAGGTGAAGGGGTGGAGCTATGCAAATAGGATGGGGTTGGTCTTTAATGGATGGGGCACAAGAGAGTGAGAGGTGCAGAGGGTAGGAGCAGCTGAGTGTACCCCCTTATTGTAGTTAGTTATACGGTATATACTGGTTGCTAGAGATGGGCACGACTTAGCGGTATTTCCGTTTCCGTTTCCGTTACTCGGTTCCGTTACTCTACGGAAACGGTAACGGGAATTACTCCCCCAGACTTCGAGCTCGAACCGACGAACGAACAATTTTGGTCTGATTTGTCGTGCTCCTTCCTTGCATCGCGAGATCGCGCGATGCCACACGCGGCACAGAAAAAAAGTTTTTAAAAGTTAAAAAAACCCGGTTCCCGGCCAAAAAGCAGGCGGGAAAATGCCTGCCGTGCCTCAGGGCACCTACCAGAGGGGTTGTTTCTGGAGGTCCCCGGCCTCCCCCCTCATCCCCCGTCCTGGGCTGCTCTGGTGGGACTCGCCGCAGGCTCGCAGCCAGCAAAAAGCCCAGTCTCGCCGCCGGCCGTCGCAATTAAAGCGCAAGCAAGCGGCACGGACGGCACAGGAAAAAACTTTTAAACTCTCCCCCCACCCATTCCCGGGCCAAAAAAGCAGGCGGAAAAATGCCTGCTTGACTAAGGGCGCAGGGCACCTACCAGAGGGGTGGTTTCTGGAGGGGGGGTCCCGCCTCCCCCCCGTCCTGGGCAGCCGGACTCGCGAGTCGCCATCGCCATGCCATGCGGTGCGGGCGGGGGATCCAAAATGGGGCGGCAAATGCAATATTGTTTTTGAAATCGTGGTCCAAAAACACACAAGCACAACAGAAACACGCAGTTTATAAATTTCACAGTAGCAGTGGGTTTTTTCTTGCAACAAAATGTCTCTCCTCTCCTCCTCTGTCCTCCATTGATTTTATTTTATTTTATTTTATTTACACCTGCGCAATGATGGGCTGGCCAAGTGGCCAGCCATGTGGGAGTGGACAACCATGCAAATTTTTGGAGCCATCCCACCAGTCGCATGGCCACTTGGCCATGGAGACTTCTGGGATGTGCCAAAAAGCCCCCTAAAACCTGCCCTAGCCCTAACCCTAACCCTTGACTCCGTACCCATACGTCACAGACTGTCTTCTTAGTGGGTCAGAGAGGCACCCAGAGGTGCAACCCACTAGCCCACCGTAACCTTACCCGTCACTAGCCTAACCCTAGCTCTTGCACTAAGCCACCTTAAAGCCAGATCTACTTGCTTGCATTGCACTACACGCAGCAAGTACAATTCCCTTCTGTGTGAGACATGGTGGTGCGGGAGCCTTGTGAAGGGAAGGTATGACCCTATCACTCTCACACTGGTCTCACGTCTGCACATTATGTTATGCAATATCCATATGGCTATTGCATAGCATTTTGCAGCAGCAGCAGGTGAGGAAGGGAGACCCCCATGTAGAGGGGTCTCTCTTGGAGCCTGCTTCCCCTTCCTAGTGGCAGGAGGCACCCACGGGTGCCTCCAGGAGCCCACTTTCCCTTTATAGCGGGCCAGAGGAGGCACCCACCCCACAGAGGTGCCTCCAGGAGCCCGCTCCCCCCCCAAAAAAAGTACTAACGACAACGAAAAAACGAAAAAACGAACCGACTAATTTTTGCGAATTTTCGCGAAAACCGGAAACGACCCGAAATGGGACTGGCCCGACTAACGACAACTCGAAAAAAAATTTTTTCAAGTCGTGCCCATCTCTACTGGTTGCCAGTAATTTGCAATTGATGCGCCGGTGGGGTAACACCGGCATTCCCTCACTGGCACTGGCCTCTGCTAGCAGGGTCATCATCAATGAGAGAAAGAACATCCAAACTGTCTTTCTCTTTTGAAAACAAAGGCAAGATTATGGAGTGTTTTTGACTGGATTTATACACCACTGCTGTGCCCAACATGTTATGTGCCAAATGTTTTGGTGAATAAGTGGTAGAAATGTCCCCCAACAATACAAGAGTCCTTACTATGCTATTTCTATTTTCCATCTCCCTTTTCGTATCAAAACAGGCAGCCAGGACCCTGGTTTGGGGTGTGCAGGCATGTACCCTCTCTCTCCTCACATCCCCATGATAGCAGGGGTGTCCCAATTTGCCTCCCAAATGGCCCCCTCCCCTGCCCCATCCACCCTCCTCCTCCTCCTGATTGTTCCACTACCTCCTTACCTAGCCCCCTTTTATCCCTTTCCACCAAGTCAACACACCTGCGCCAGCAACCCAGGGAACATTAGCAGTCGGTTTGGATCGCCGGCAATAAAGCGGTTAAGGGTGGTGGTAAATCTGGGCCTGTAAAACCGGGGGAGATGTCAGACGAGTCATCTCCCATCAATCTGGGTGTCATCTGATAGAGGAGAAATGGGTGATAAAAAGAAGCATTTTCGGAAATTATGTAGAATATTCCATTTGTGGAGTGCTGCAGTCGGGGCCGGAGCAGAATTTTAATCAGGGGGACTGCGGTGATGGACTGCAGTGTGTCTGCCGTTATAGTGTCAGCATCAATCATCCTCGCACAAAGGCGGGTGCAACACACACACACACACACACACACACACACACACACACACACACACACACGCCTCCAGCTGCTAGGGCTGCCAGAAACTGCAGGAAGATTTGAGGGAGGAAAATAGAAGTCTATGTGGAGGGGAGAAGAGGCAGAGTGAAGGAGAGGAAGGGAGGGAGGGAGGAAATGGGGAAGTGGGTGGAGAGGAAAAATCCCCAAGCCTTCCTGCTTTAACCTGTCTTGGTGAGTAGCCAGAAGCAACACAGGACAGCGTTCCCAAACCTTTAATGGTTGAATGGAAGAGAGTGCCCCATGTCGTCATGTCAGAGCCGGAGCAACCTCCCCCACTCTTGTGTTCTCCAGATGTCTTGGATGACAACTCCCATTATCCCCAGTTGCCACAGCAAGGGTGGAAGGAGTTGTCATCCAGCCCATCTCAAGGTCCTTGGATTGGGAAAGACTGGTTTTAATAAGCCAGTTCCAATGAAGTTTATCTGGGTGCTGGGTCAGTTATCGGCTGAAATCCTGTCGCACAGCTCCGCGTGCATAATGGTGAAGATGACACCAGCAGCGGCCTATTGCTGTTGATTGATCAAAAGCTGCCCCTGGGGATTTCAAGGTGCCTGTGTCTTTGTTATTTTGCACACTAGTCGTGCGTGCCCTGAAATCAGCTTTAATGCATGGTGGATCTACCCTCCTGGAGATAATATGTGTCAGACAGGCGGAGCTGGGCAACAGGATTTCACACATTGAGTCTTGGCCCAATCTAAGACACATGATGTTGAGAACAAGAAATGAAGTGTATAGGGAATGCTGCCTTATTTTCCTTGGAAGAAAGACAGGATATCAATGCATGGAAGGAAGGAAGGAAACACACAGCTTCAAAATAAAGCCAGTATAAATCCAAGTTTTATGTAGTGAATAGAGTGATATCGTAGAAACACAGGAGCCTTGGGTTCAAATCACAACTCAGCCATGGAAATTCACTTTGAGATAGTGCTGGTAAAACCACAGTCTTATGGCATATGACTGTGTTGGCGAATTTATGGCACAGGTGCCAAAGGTGGCACACAGAGCCCTTTCTGTGGATACGTGACATCACCCCCTCACAGCCATGGCACTACCCCCTCTGCTCAGAGCACGCCACTGGTGAAGGGGAGGCAGCAGCTTGTGGGCTCGTTCATTGCTCCAGTTTACACTCCAGTCACACTGCTCTGGGCATCCCAAAAGTGGTGTGGCTGGAGAGTAAACTGGGGTTATGAAGGAGCGCACAAACTGTTGCCCCCCCTTCACCCATCTCTCTGCACAGAGACGTTTTGAGACCACTGAAACAGCTCTAGGCAGGGAGCCAGTCAAAGGGAAGGCAGTGTATTGTGGGCTCCTTCATGGCCTCAGTTTACTCTCCAGTCACACCGCTCTGGGCATCCCAAAAGCAGCATGGCTGAAGAGCAAACTGGGGTACAAAGGAACCCAAAAACCATTGCCTCCCCCTTTCCTGGCTCTCTTCATGGAACCATGTCGGCAGTCTCAAGCTGCTGCCACTCCCCCCTAGCTTTCCCAATGGTGTAACACCACATCCGCCTCTCTGTCCAGGGCAGAGAGGCGGATGGGGTGCTACTCTTCAGGAAAGCAAGGTTCAAAGTGGAGGTTTTTGAATTTCCTGTGGCCATAGCAAGGGTAACGTGAGTTACCACTGTATTCAGGGTAAATTGCTGTATTTGCACTTTGCGAAAAACAAGTGGGTTTGGAATTGCTGTTTGGGCTTTCGGTTTCTAAAAGGTTTGCTATTACTGGCATATGACAAAAACACATGAGGGTTAAAACTGCAGGATTCATGCTTTCATTTGCAAAGACAACCAACTTCTCTATTTATTAGGCAGCTGATGTAGGAGTAATGAGTCAGACTGTTGTTCTATGTAGCTCAGAACCCCTTTAGAAACTGAAATTGCATTAATGTTTCAGACCTATGATTTTAATACTGTAGACCTTTGTGCCTGAGGAATCCCAAGTGCAATGGCAGCCAGTTTTATTTTTCCTGATGACCAATCACTAAACAGAACATACTAATTTGAAAATTACAAGTGTGAGGCTCTTGCTGTGACAATCAGAAATCTTTCACCAGTCAAGGCATATCCTTTTCTAATGATGGGCTATCTGTAACGAACAGTTTGACCCTTTGGACAGCCAGCTGTTTTTCAGGATTTCAAGATGGGAGCCTTTCCCATCCCTACCTGGAAATGCTGAAGACTGAACTGGAACCCTTGTCAGCTGCCTGTCTCTCTCTCAGGGGTTTTCCCCCTTTGCCACCTCTCTGCCCTATAGGGAACTCAAGGCAGCTGGCAATCAGTCAAAGCAATGCAAGAGACGCAGCCAACGTTTGTGAAAAGTCTACCTGAAAACAAAGGTCTTGCCCTGCTGACAGGAGGTCATAGACAAGTGCTTTCCAACACTTGGGAGCACCCACCAAAAAGGCTCTGTCAAGGCCTGCATTTTGCCGAGTGGAAGAAAGGAATGATTCTATACGAAGACTGTAGTAAAAAAGCTGGACAACAGATGTGTTGCATCAGTTGACAGTTGACATAATGACTGTGCAGCAGCTCAACACTCCCAGAGATAGCCTTCCCACGCATTTTGACAGAGCTCAGAAAAGCAGTGAAGAAGAAGAAGAAGAAGAAGAAGAAGAAGAAGAAGAAGAAGAAGAAGAAGAAGAAGAAGAAGAAGAAGAAGAAGAAGAAGAAGAAGAAGGTGATGATAATGATGCAGTGCAGTTGCCAGATTCGCCAGCCAAAACAAGCATTCTTCATGGTGGCATGGGGACCATGTGAATTGTAAGTAACGCCATCCATCTAACATTAGTAAACTCTGAACTCTGGTGCAGCTGAAGAACAACATATAAAACAGAAGAAGAAGCCCCTGTCTAAGACACTTATTTTGGCTTGTTTCATGTTTCCTTTAGACATCTAAGTCAAGGGATTGCAAAATAAATAATAAGGTTGAACCCCGTTACTCATTGGATCAGTATCCAGTGATTCATTCATCCACAGTCTGAAAATATTAAGATATTAAAATTAAAAAAAATCCAGAAGAAACTATTTTCACATGTATTATCAGGACAGGCCACTAGATGGAGCCAGAGATGGCGAAAGGAAAACTTGCTAGGTGAAGAATACATTGTGTGGTCTCTGCCACCCTCTGGTGACTGGCTCTGGTAATTCATGTGAAAATAATATTTTTCCAGTCTCTCTCTCTCTTTTTCTATCCTATATACATAGCATTTGCTACCATCCATGGTTTTCAGTATCCATAAGGATGTGTGTAGAACCAATCTCCAGCAGATATGAGGATCACACTGTAAGGCGGTTCTGGAAGAGGGAGGGGGCTTTGTAACAATGGAAAGTGGTTTATATCTCCAAATGCTTCCAGTGTTGAAGAGCACATTATGTATAATTGCATTGCTTATGTAAACTTGGGCCAACCTGGATGCATTGAATGATTAAGCTATATGCCGGGGTGAACTCACCTCAGATAAGAAACATGGATTGAGTTCCTCCTGCGATCGGCATGGAAGTTCAGGCTGTGCTGGGGTTAACAGTGACTAGGAAGACATGGCTGCCTAGCCGGCTTAGCAGTGATAGTGTCTGGCTGAGGAGCCGGAGGTTAGGAGTTTGATCCTCCACTGTGCCTCCCGACAGAAGAGCCAGCCTGTGTAGCCTCGGGCAAGGTGCACAATCTCAGGATGCCCCCCGCCCCCAGTAGAAGGGAATGGCCAACCACTTCTGAGTATTCACTACCTGGAAAACCTGGAAAAGGATCACCATATGTCAGACAGCTTGATGGCATTAGGGAATGAAACAAGGGAAGAATGAACTTGTGGCGTTAAAAATATTGCCTGGCTGTCACCTTTGAGGGAACCTGAAGGATGTAAACCCTTCAATGCCCTTTCCTGGGCCACTGGAAGGTCTTAGCAAATAGCCTTTTGTGGCTGAACTACTAGTCTTTATGTAACTACACTGGGAGCCCAATATCTCTTCCTATATAAGCATACCCTGAACTTAAAAACAAGCCAGGGAAGCTCTTATCCAATTTCGGTTAGTTCATTCTATAATAACAGGGGAAGCCTAGTTTTAAAACACTTCCCTCAGAAGGTGTGACCAACATTATATTCTTTTAGCACCCGGTAAAAGCCTATTTGTTTGGCATTGTAAGCTGCCTAGCTTTAAATTAGTTGATGTGAACTGTCTATTTTATATATGGCCTCTCTTTTATTGCTGTAGCTAATGTTATCTTTTACTGCTTTATTGATTTTATTAATTATGTTTTACATATCACCCTGGTATTGTAAGATGAAGAGCCGTGTAAAAATACTTTAAACACACACCATATGCAGTGCTGGGAGGTGAGCCCAGGACCGGCCCTCCCACTTGGCTTAGTGAGTTAGGGGCCTTGCTGGTTGACATAATCTGCAGTCTGAGGCATCCCCTTCATTACCATCCCCCTACTTGTAGGGCTGATCCAAGTTATGGGGTCTTCCATTCAACGCCGAAGGTCCCCGTTCTGGGTTTAAATGAAACCTGATATTCTCAGGAACTGGCTAGCTTGATATACTGCCTCAGTGTTGCATGGAACAAAATGCACACAAAACCCAAGATATCCACCACAAAGCTTCTACAGAACCTTGTGGTGTTATTTATTTATCCCTCTAGCCAGAGGGAGTGAGCAGAGTTGATGGCTCTTATGGCAACACGGGGGGGGTCAGCCCCCTTGGCTGGAGAAACCGGCCGCGTAGAATCCGCCACAGGGGAACAGTGGGTGAAACGGAAGTGGGAAAAAGAATGGGGAAAAGAATTTTCCACAGCCTTCCACCCATAAGCTTTCTTTCTGGCTTTATTGCACAAAGGCTAAATGGTTCTTGTGTACTGGCTTCACAAAAAAGGTCAGATCCACAGAGAGGGTTTGTTACAGCCAAGTGAATCATTCTAATGCCACTTGTTTTGGGGAAACCAGTCACTACCACAACACTCTTCTGAGCTGCCTGATCGATTTTAATGGACTCTTGAAGGAAACCACGGTGATGACCTCAAAGGGCAGCAATAATAAGGTACAGTAGGACCCCCGTATCCACTGATTCAGTTATCCACAGTTGGCAGAGGAAAAAATAAATAAATAATTCAGCAGCCGAAAAGCAAGCTACTGTCACAAAGAGCAGCTGTAAAGCAAGCTACTGTCATAAAACAGCAGCCGTAAAGCAAGCTACCGTCATAAAGCAGCAGCTGTAAAGCAAGCTACTGTTGCAAAACAGCAGCTGTGAAGCAAGTTACTATCACAAAAACAGCAGTTTTGGGGACACTTGCCATTCTCTCTTATTCACGGTTTTCATTATCCATGGGAAGGCTTGGAACCAATCCCCAGTGGATACTGGGGTCCTACTGTATTATTGCGGGAGCATATGTGTAGAGGGTGGTTAAGGAAGCCTTTAAAGGCTGTCTGCCATTTGGTCTGCAAAAGGGCAGTGAATGAATTCTGAGTGGATGGAGGATGGTTGAGGTAGCTCTGTGTTAGAAATTTTCTTCACCCTACCAGCTACCAAGGCAGCTGATACGTCTACTGCCACTAGGAGCCACCAAGTTTCTGTGGCCAAGTTTTGAATTCTTGGTTAAGTTCCCCCAAATGCACAGCAGAAGTGCATGGACTGATAGAGCAGAATAGCTTCAAGTTCCCCAGAGTAAAGCACTGCCTTTCCTCATCAACTGGCACTTACGGTCTCAATAACTCACTCTGAGGCATTGGAAAGAGGCAGAAGAAAAAGGTTTCGTAACTTACAGTTGAACAGAACAAGCAGAAACCTAACAAACAAACCGACTGCTTCCAGCAATCGACCTCCACAGACTCAAGGGGTGGGTGGGTGGGTGGGGAGAAAGCACTGAACAGAGAGGTGGGGCTCCCTTTGAGTTCAGAGGCGGGAGGGAACAACTGGTTAGTGCTGGACAGATTGACAGTCACCCCAGCCCAGAAAGCCTTTCAAGAGCCCTTGGGAATCCAGAAGGCCATTGTAGCTTGGTTCTCCCCTCCAACCGGAGTGCTGGGAAGGGATGTTCCCAGATCTCCGCTCACTGCCCTGGAACCTGCCCCTTTCTGTATTGTGAAGTGTAGATCTTCCGGGCAAGGCTGTCTAAGTTACTTCTGTATCTGATACTGTTATTAGCAGTAATTCATTTCACCCCACCTTTCTTCCTTGGTGGTCAGCACAGGGTACCGGCTCCCCCACCCAGCTGTTGCAGGGTACCGGCTCCCCCACCCAGCTGTTGCAACAAGGGTGGGCAAGGGCCGAGAAAGAGGAGCTAGCCCGAGGTCACCCAGAAAGCTTCAACAAGTTGAAAAGAGTTGACACGAGGTGTCCCCTTTTCAGGCATGCTGCTGAACACCCGGCTCCTCAAAAAAAAATACATGATGGCATTGAGCTGCACAGGAGAAAAGGTGTGTGGCACCAAGCAAGCCCTCTAACCATGAAATAATCCCTACCATCCACCACGATCCATGCTGACTCCCCACCCCCACCGCCAGCCGTGCTGTCCAAACGTTGAACATTAGTTCTGCTAACATAATGCAGAGGATGGGTGTTGTGTCTTTGCGAGAGGTGTCCAGGGTCTTGGCATCTATTTTCTTTGACTGTTAGTGCTGAGTGTTTGTGCTCTACACTGCCGTAAAAAATTTAGAGCCTTATTTTCAAAGTGGTATAACCTGATGCCTCCATCAAGGCCAGACAGAAGGGTAAGAACCAAGCCATATTCGGCAGCATTTCTTTCTTTCTTTCTTTCTTTCTTTCTTTCTTTCTTTCTTTCTTTCTTTCTTTCTTTCTTTCTTTCTTTCTTTCTTTCTTTCTCTGTCTCTCTCTCCTCTCTCTGTCTTCCTCTCTCTTGTGGGTGGGTGGGTGGAGAACTCCATGTGTGGAGGGAACTATATCTGTTTTTGAAATGTTTACTTTACCTTTGTTAGTGCATCCTGGATTGCAATATTGTTGTTTTTAATTATGACGTTTTCAATTTTAATTATGACCTATGCCTATTTTTATGTCTTATTGTTTACTTTAAAATTCTGTAAACCGTCCCTGGTGGTTTTTACGTCAGATGGTGCAATATATAAGTCAAATAAATAAATAAATAAATAAATAAATAAATAAATAAATAAATATCATTTGCTTTCAACTAAGGCGGCAGATCCTGTCTTCCTACCAACTAATTGCCCACCAAACCAAAGAGAAGACAACACTTGTGCTCAAACAGAAAACCAAAGGGCTAGGAATAGAATAATTAATTGAGGATAGTTTTCGTGGGCCCAGAGTCCAAGAGGGGCTCGCTTCTTATTCTGGCTTGATCGTGCTGGAACACAGCATTTGTCCGAATGGTACATTACAAGAAAAGGCTCTATCTCTTGTTTTTGCTAGTAATTCTGACTTAGAGCTACCCTTTCTAGGGGTTTCTAGGTAAAATGTACTCTGTGGTTTCTCATTCCATTCTTCTGGCAGCTCTCTGGGGCAGTGGGTGCAACTTGCAGAAAGCTACACAGGCTGGGTCTTTTCCTGAGAAGCACAGTGGGGAACAGAACATCCAACCTCTGGCTTTGCAGCCAACATTTGTGAAACTGTGGACACAAAGCTACTGTTAGGACAAAATATGCAGACAGAACAGTTTTCTGTAGGCAGTGGTGGCAGATAAGGGTGCATTTTATCCCCTTATCTTTTCAATCTATACACAGCACATATATGTGCTGTGTATAGACTAGATTCAGATGATGGAGTGAAAAAATGGTGGAGGCAACATCAATAATTTAAGATAAGCAAGACGCAGGAATGACTTGAAATTTCTTCTTCTTCTTCTTCTTCTTCTTCTTCTTCTTCTTCTTCTTCTTCTTCTTCTTCTTCTTCTTCTTCTTCTTCTTCTTCTTCTTCTTCTTCTGTGCCGTCAAATGGCCTCTGACTTATAGCGACCCTATGAATGAGTGATCTCTAAAATATCCTATCTTCAACTACCTTGACCTGCTCTTGTGAATTCCAGGCCATGTCTGGAAGGAAGATAAAATATCTTGGCATAACTTTCTCAAACAAGACAAGCACCCTTTTGAAGGACAATTATTTGAAACTGATTGAAGAGATTAAAAAGGACTTAATTAAATGGGAAAAATTACAATTATCATTATTAGGGAGAATTGCCACGATTAAAATGAATATCCTCCCAAAAATATTATTTTTATTGTCTTAAAACAAACAATCTTTAAAGAGCTGGAGAAATGTATTTCCAAATTTGTCTGGCAAGGGAAAAAGCAAGAATTAAAATAAAATCTCTGCAAGATGTTAAATCAAGAGGAGGAATGGGGCTCCCAAATTGGCTTCTCTACTACAGAGCCTCCTCCTTAGTTTGGATCAAGGAATGGATAGAATTGAGCAAAACAAGACTCTTGAAGCTGGAAGGACACAATCTGAAATGGGGATGGCATGCCTTTGTATGGTATGACAGAATAGAAGATTTTAAACAATTCAATAATCATATACTAAGAAGAGCACTACTTTGGGTATGGAAGAAAATAAAAAAGCAAATGTACATAAAGATTCCACATTGGGTGACTCCAACAGAAGCATTCGCTATGCCAATTTTGAGAGAAAATAAAAAAATTGTGCGCTACAATGAGATTTTAAATCCAGATGGAAATCTAAAAAGCCAACAAGAAATTGCTGAGCAGGGAATTGAACTGGACTGGTGGGCCTGTTCTCAGATTCACTCTAGGCATGCTAAAGATAAACAGCAAGGGTTCTACCTAGAAAGCACACCCTTTGATAGAATTCTGTTGGAGACAAAAGAGAAACATATTAAGCGATTATACAATTTTCTATTAGACTTTGATACACAACCAGAAACAGTGAAATAATGTATGGTTAAATGGGCACAAAATTTAGGTTATAATATAGGATTGGAACAATGGGAAAAATATGGAAAACCAATAAAAAGCTCACTAAATCAGTTGTATTTAAAGAGAATATATAAAAAATGTTCTATAGGAGGTATATGATGCCGACAAAGCTAGCTAAAATGAATGCCCATATATCAACTCTATGTTGGAAACGTAAACAAAAAGAAGGCTCATTCTATCATATGTGGTGGCGATGTAAAAAAGCACAAATATTTTGGAGTAAAATAAGGCAGATTCTGGAAGAAGTTCTTGGAAATTCTAGAGAATTAAAACCAGATTTTTTCTTGTTAAATATAATGCCAGGTAAACTGGACCAACAGAAAGCGTATTTAGCCATACACATTGTAACAGAAGCAAGAGTTATTTATGCAAAACACTGGAAAGAACCAGTAATCCCAGAAGAACAAGAGTTGATAGCAAAAATCCTCAAAACAGCAGAAATGGACAAACTGTCGGAATGGTTAGGAACACCACGGAAACAGAAACATCAGGAAAGTTGGGGAAAGTTCTATTTGTGGTTAAAGAAAAAAAGGTAATTAAGTTTGTATTTGAAACATGTCAACAGCCAGAAACTTTTGTTTGTATATACTAGCTCTATAAGTCCTAATTGATATGTATATATATGAAATATGAAACTGAAGAAGTGTAATGTACCTTGCCAAACCTGCACCCCCCTATTTTCCCTTACCCATACCCTTCCTTTCTAACCCTTTTTCAAACATACCCAATTCCTAATTTGTTCCTTGTAATGTCCCTTACCCAGAAAATAAAAAGACCCCCCCCCAAAAAGGTAGGGCTTAAATTATATGCACATAAATGCTGCATTGACTGAATTCCTCCACAGTCACATAGTGTTTCTCCTGTATCCAAGTAGCCCTATTTTACTTGATTATTCTTTGATCTTCCTACTTCATTTTGAAGTCTATGAAGTGACTTCCAGAAGGTCCAGCCAGAGTATTGTCCTGGTGGGAGACCCTCTTCAGCATACAGAGAATGCAGAATGTGGCGTTAGGGGACTCATGTTCAACACCATGGCCACTGACGTGCAGGGTACCTCAGGGTTCTGTTCTGTCTCCTATATTATTTAACATTTATATGAAACCACTGGGAGAAATTATTTGGAGTTTTGGGGTTGAAATGTCACCCATATGCTGATGACACTCAACTCTACCTCTCGTCTCCTCCAGATTCCAAGGAAGCTATTTTGACTTTAGATCAGTGCTTAGCTTTGGTAATTAACTAGATGAGAAAGAACAAACTGAAACTAAACCCAGACAAGACAGAGGTACTTCTGGTCAGTCAAAAAGCAGATCAAGGGATAGAGATGCAAGCTGTACTGGATGGGATTCCCCCCCCAAAGTGAAAAAAGAAGTGCGTATCTTGAGGGTGATCCTGAACTCATCCTTGAGCCTAGATGCCCAGGTCACAACTGTGGGCAGGAGTGCATTTGCACAATTAAAACTACAGTAACCCCCCGCCTATCACGGGGGTTAGGGACTGACCCGACCTGCGATGCTTGAAAATCCGTGACATGCGGAAGTGGGTCGGGTGGGGACTGGGGGGTGGCGCGGGGTGATGCGATTGCTCCCCGCCACCCCCCGCACGACTCCAAGGCTTCTCGGAGGGGCTCGGGGGGTGGCGCGGGGTGATGCGATGCCCCCCCTGCGCGGCTCCGAGGCTTCTCTGAGGGGGCAGGGGGGTGGCATGGGGCAATGCGATCGCCCCCGCCGTCCCCCCTGCGCGGCTCTGAGGCTTCTCGGAGGGGGCCGGGGGTGGCACGGGGCAATGCGATTGCCTCCCGCCAACCCCCGCACAGCCCCTAGGCGCAGGTACTGCGATCCCGCGATATAGTGGGACTGCAGTACCTGAACCGCGAAATGGTGGCGGGTGACTGTAGTATGCCAGTTATGTCTGCTCCCATCGTTTGGTGTAGAATCTTCCATCCACACCCACTCCCAACCTGGGGGTGGGACCCTCCGCTTCCCCTTTTTAGCTTCTCCAAACCCCACCACCACAAGTGTGGGTTGGCTGGTTCCTCCCACCTTTTCTTCTTCCACCCATTCGGGGGTTTGCCCCAGTTTTCCCACCTCTGCTTGGTTTCCTGCCTCCCGAGCCTTTCGGGCTGTCTCCTCTTTTATTATCTTTATAGATTCCCTGAATCTTTGCCATAGCATCTTTTTCTCTTCTTGCTCCCTCATTTTATCGTACCTGTCCCCCTCCCACCGTTTCTGTTTCTCCAGCCACTCTTCCCTTTCCTTTTACACAGGTGTGGGCAGCACTCTCCTTCGGGTGGCTTCTCCCATCTCTCCTGCCCCACAAGTGGTCAGTAACACTTTGCTTGAAATGAAATTCTTCTTGGGCGCGATATCCGAAGAAGACACAAACAGGTAGTATTGTGAATCCCAGCAAAAGTTATTAATGTTGTTCTGCACAGCCCTAGGTTGGCTGACATATGATTAGTAAGAACAAGCTGGTTGCCACTTCTTAGATCAGGCATGTCCAAACTTCAGCCCTCCAGATGTTTTGGACCACAACTCCTACAGTCCTTTGTCAGTGGCAGTCTAAGCTTAGAATTCTGGGAGTTGTGGTCCAAAACATCAGGAGGGCCACAGTTTGGACATGCCTGTCTTAGATGAAATGTCGCAGGAACATCAAAGCGAACTAACCTCTGTTAGTCTTTAAAGCTCAACAGTACTATGCCTCCTCTATTACACTTTCTTTGGCCAACACGTTGAAGCAGACTAACACAGTTGCATCTCTATGGAAACCACTGCAAACTAATTTTAAAGGAGGAAAGACAAGTCATTCTGGCAACATTCTAGAAGAAGGCACAATGTTAATGGTACATAATAATTATCCTAGTACTATATGGCCGAAAGGGACCCTGTGGATTCCCGAATCCATAGAAGGCAGGGCAGGGAATAAAATTTCCATATCCCTAAACCCCGAGCTACCTAGCAGTTCACAATCAGTAAGCACTTATAAAAGTAACTTTTTGAGGGTTGGAGTTGCCATTTATGGAATCGTTCAGACAGCACAGACACCTGTGGTAATGCTAGCTAGAGGAGATAGTTCTTCTGCACTTTGTTGTTGATCATAGTTCTTGGGTTGTTGGATGGACACATCTTGGGTATCAGGTACCCATGGAGTGAAAGCGGCCCTCAGCATGCCTGCACTCATGATAGCTGTGTGAGGATCATTTTGAGCAAATTATTCACAGGTGTCGGCTCCTCCCTGGGATAAAATAAAAATAAGACCTCGGTCTCCTGTGCCAAGGGGTGGGGGATGGGGGAAGATTGTTTAATCCTCCACACCCCCTTCTGATGCTGTTTCCCCTTTGGTGCTTTTGACGGCAGGTCCATCCAAATCAGCAACCTTCCCTAAAGCCACCCGCTCTCCTCTCTCCTGCCATATGCTGCCTCCATATGGGGATGGTAAGGGAGGGTGCAGACATGTGCTGTGATAGCTGGAAGTGCTCTCTCTCTCTCTCTCTCTCTCTCTCTCTCTCTCTTTAATGGCCAAAGCGCTCTCGATGTGTTTTTTTTAATCTGCATTGGGGGGGAAAAATCCCACCTACCTCCAAAAGCTGCAGTTATGACTTCAATTATCATAAAATGGATTGCAATGTATTTATGGCAGCGGCATGGCGGGCAGTCTCCCGATTGCTCCGGGAGGTAATTCTGATCCAAGTATCTAATGCTTATCTTGTATAATTGCTGTTTCATTCTTCCTTTTCTATTCCACCCCCTGCCACCTTTCCCCCCTCCCCCCTCCCCCCCCGGCCCGTCCGCTTGTGCTGAGGCATTTTATTAAAATTGCTCCAAGACGGCGGTGAATTCATTAGCTGGGAATAAGATGTAAAAGGCAGGATAGTGTAACATTTTAATTAGGCCTGAACAATAAACAAGCTAAATGAGGAAAGCATGGCTCCCTGGTGGACGGCCACCCGCCTTGAGGTTGTGAAGAATCATTACGTCTTCAGCCAATTTCATGCTGTCTCCGCGGAGGAGCCTCATTATTAAAAGGCAAGGGAGGAGGGGGGACGAATAAAGAATCCCCTGCTAGACATTTCCTCTCCCCATATTTCTCAGCCTACTTATGGTGTTGGCGGGACCGCAGGGCTTAGCAGGCTGTGCCGCATGAGATGTCTGCAGATCGCCTTCTGGAGAAAAGGAGATGGCCTCCCCGCAAAGAAGCCCCACCACGTAGGGCTTGGTTTGATCCAAAAACCCATTAAATCTTAACCGTGTATGTGTGTGTGTGGGTGCATGTGTAAGAGTCATTGTCATGTTTTCTGCAGTGTCTCCAGGAGCACAAAGGAAGAGCAACTGAGGCTGTCACCAGTGGTTACTGCTGGCCATCATGAGTCATGTCCAGATATCTAAGCTCTGCAAGGGGACTCCATTGACTAGATTCCAGAATCCTAAAGATGGGGCAGCTTACTAAAGGCACATTCTTGTCACGAACAGTCGGTCCCGACTGTAACAACGCAACACACATAACATACATCTACTAAAGGCAGCTGTATGTTGCAAACCAATATATTTTGAGGAATATATTGGATCTTCCTCCTGCATAGAGATATTCAGCGATGTGTTTAATGATACTCGGTTCCAGGGTGACATTTGTTGCTCTGGTTTAGGTAGCAAAACATATGCTGCCTTGTGGTTCGATCATATGGACCTCTATCACCTGTTGCCCTGGGCAGTTACTGTTTAAAATCTCAGGCAGGGTTCCCCCTTACCTTGTTACCTGGTTTAGCAGGATTGTACTCAGGATCCTCTGGCATGCAAGGCAGCAGCTCTGTCACCGGGCTATAGCCTCCTACGAGACTAACTTGGCAGTGTTGAAGATTAAAACATGGATGGGGGAAACGCATGACTCTCAAGCTGCTGCTGAACTCCACCTTGTGCCGTGCCAGATCAGATGGGTGCTGCAGTCTCTACAGATGCTGGAACAGCAAACGATACTGTGTGCTCCTTAGCACTTCAGAGACGTGTTTCCATTCACAATGGTCGCCTCTTGTTCCCCTTTTGTTGTGAGAGTTGCTCCCAACAACATCTGGAGAGCCACGGATTTTTTGCAACTTGGCTAGGACTGCTTAAAGCTTCTCAAAATGAGAACTCCAGAACGGAGTCCACTTTTTCTCCTTTTAGGGCACAGCTGTGGCCATGATCTTGAAACAACAACAACAGAACAACTTAGAACTGCAGAGCTGAAAGAACCCCATAAAGCTCCTGTCAAGGAGGCCAAGGCAATCAATCTCCCAGCCTCTGGTTCAACTGCCAGATACCTCATCCACTGAGCTATCTAGAGCAGGCATGTCCAAACTTCGGCCCTCCAGATGTTTTGGACCACAACTCCCACAGTCCTTTGCCATTGGCAAGCTAAGCTTAGAATTCTGGGAGTTGTGGTCCAAAACATCAGGAGGGCCGAAGTTTGGGCATGCCTGATCTAGAGGTTCTCCAGTGCAGACCACGCCAATTATATTTTGTGATCAGCAAATGAGCTCCATAATGAGCATCACATTGCTGATTGTTCTTTTGTTCTTTGGAACAGCCGCCATGCAACAGGGAGAATGCTCCTTGCGATAACTGTTGCAGTAGTGAATCAGCTCAGCCCTCCCGGCGCAATAATTAAATGTAAAACCAAATGGCAACAAAAATAGCCTGTCTCACTTTAAGAAAATGCTAGCAGATCTGCATTTGTATCCAGTTTTAATTGCACCCTAGAGTCGGGAAAATAATAGTAATAATAAGTTACTTTTATTTATTATAATTAAGCTGGGTTCTGTACAATTACAGTTACTCTATGCATAAATATTGAATGTATTCACTCTAAGGATATAAATTAATCATTTTATGTGGATACTCTAAACTCTATAGCCCAGAATAAATGCATTTTTGAGGCATAAAGCAAGTTGATTTCATGGCGCTAGTAGGAAACCGGCAGTGAAATGGCAGAGGCAATTCACTGTTGATAAAGGCAAAGCAAAGCACTTTGTGTGTGTGTGTGTGTGTGTGTGTGTGTGTGTGTGTGTGTGTGTGTGTGTGTGTGTGTGTGTGTGGTGTGGGGTGTGCAGAAGTTGTACAGAATAATAATACTGTATGCATATGTGAAACCTGAATAAGCTTTTGCGATATAAAAAGAAGTGGAGCCGCTGTGAATAGATCTGTGGGGAAAAGGCATGGCACATTCCACCAGTGAAATATTTAAGTGCAATTTAAGAAAAGGACAGAAAACAACATAACATGCTACAGGACATAACATTAAGGGCGTTTATACACAACCCCTAAGCTGCACTGCAAATGGCTCCCAGCTCCGGAGCTTAGAAATGTTTTCCCACCAGCTCCGGAGTTTGGAGACAATTAAGTGCGACCCCGCCCACTTTAGCGCGACCCAGCACATTTTTCATGTACCTGCTCTCTGCAGGTGAAAAAAATTTGATGCGGATAAGAGTGCCGGGCTCTCCTGGCTTGTCTGTTGTTTTTTTGCCTCCCGCCCCTTTAAGAGCTCCTTGAGCCGGAACCAGGAAGTAACGGGGCTCGTGGCAAGTTCGACCGTCACCGGCAGGTTAGTAAAGGCTTCTTTTGTCCTTTTTTTCCCTCCCCCCCTCACGCCGACAGGAGCAGGAAGTGCTGAGGGATGGGGACGGAGGAACAGAAACGAACCCCCAAGATCTCTGGTCCGAATTTAAGGGACCAGCAGATCTTAGGGGTCGTGTGAAAAGGCCCTAAGCAAATCAGACATTGAGTCGTGTACACCATAGTGATAAAACACAATCATGTTTAGAGGACAGAAGGCTGTCCTTTGAAATGGGTCTATATGACATTTTGAAGGGAGATGGTTCTACTGATCCCAGATGTTGTAAAAGGGAGATAAACTGAAATCACCTGTCAGGGCTTTTTGTTTGCAATGTTTTCCCTCAGCCTATTCACAACTGGTGGCTTATGGCCTGACCAGGGGTGAAATACTCATCTTCCCATTTTATGGTGAGTTAATTCTGCTGCTCATCCCACAGGATGTTTCTGCCATTCGCATACGCTATAGAAGCATAACATGTAGGACCATTCCAAGACATTTTGCAGGCTGAAGCAGAGCAGCAAATGGTGCCTGCCCACTTACCCTCCTTCCTGATGCCAAGTGCCCAAAGCTGGCCACATTATTGAAGGAGAAAAATCTGTCCTTCTCGTCGTTCGTTGTGGAGGTTAGTTTGCTTCAGTGACTGCCTCATGAAGATTGTAATTGTTATGGTGAAACAGAACATCCACGACTTCTCTGCTTATGTGCCACAGACTGGCTACAGCAACAATACAAAGGATGATTTTTTTGCCAGCTGGTCAATGAGAAAACCAAAGAGGTTCCTCCCATGGACTACATTGTTGTTGCCAGCAACCTTAATGGTCACGTTGTCGAAACAGCAAATGGCCACCACAGCAATCGTAACAGTGATGGTGAAAGAGTGCTCAGTTTCACCAATGCCCAAAATCTTGTTGCCACCAAATGCTGATACCAGAAGTCTTCACACCTTGCAACCCACTACAGTGCCAATACATCCTCACAGATCAACTTTGTCTTCACACAACGCCATGAGCTGAAGACAGTCCTCATGCCAAAGCAATCCCATTTGAAATGATCACAACCCAGCCTTGCCCCCTTGTCGCTAAGCTGCACATTGAGACGCTGAAACAACTACGAGAAGAATGCACTGTAGAGTGTGACTGGTCGAATAACCTCCCTGTATACCGTATTTTCATTTGGAGTCGATCACTAATCTTCTTTTTGCAAAGGACACCAGTCATTGTGTGTCATCCTGCGCAGACTGCATTTATTCACTTTTTGGTTTTGTGTCTCAAACTGCTGCTCAGAGTGACCATTGGCCAGATGATATAAATAAATAAATAAATAAATAAATAAATAAATAAATAAATAAATTGTGGCATATATGTATTTCCCTGTAATTCTATCTTCTCTTCACCTTGTTCCAAATGGGCCAGCCCTAACATTAGCCAAAGCTGGAAGATTTGGAAGAGAATGTTGGGCAGTGTTCAGACACTACAAAATAGATGTGGATTTGCCACATGGCTACCTCCTGTCCAGCTAACTTGTTGCCTTCACTTCCGGTGGTGAAGGTTGCCTCATCACCAGAGCTGAAAGATGTTTCAGTAGCTTGTCTGCCGTATGTGCCTCAAAATTCCTCAGAATGTATGAGTGTTTTAAATAACTTCTCAGTAAAACTTCACAAAGCAAAATCAGTTTCTCCCTCTCCCCATGTAAAACATTACATTTGTGTGAAGTTTCATTGCAGTTCTGTTGTAATCATGTAATGCACAGCATATCGTATGCTCAAGACACAGAGTGAGATGTCTTTCAGAAAAGATTTATTGCATTAGTCTTATGCAAAAAAATAAAATAAATAAAAAAGAATATTATACACATTTTATATACTTTTATTTATTTATAATATTTTTACCCCACCTTTCTTCTTGGTAAAGGGCCCATGATTGATGATGAATAGATTGCTCTGGGTTGTCCTGAATTGTCCATGCCAAAGGGTAGGGCACCTTTGGCCCTCCAGCTGTTTCAGACTGTAATTCCACAGTTCCTTCCCATCAGCTATGCTGCTATGGTGTCTAGAGCTTCTGGTAGTTGCAGTCTAAAACATCTGGGAAACAGTTTTCCCATTCTGATCAATAATTTTTGCTTCACATCTGCATAGAGCTCCATGTGTCTAAAACGAAAACACTCTGACCTAAATCCAATTGCTAATCCCAGGTAGGGTTGTCAGGTCTCGTGGCACCAACTGAAGTCACAGGGAATTGTTACGCTTCTCTGGTTGTCCAGCTGGGAAGATACATTCTAGTGCACAGGGTGCTGGATGAGGAAAGGTTCAATTAATCTGTGCTTATGTGTATGTGGTTTTAAACCCTGGTCACCCATCTCTACCTTCTCCCAACTAGTAATTGTGCTCACTGGCTCAGAGGCCAGGAGTTTGACTCTTTGTTGCGAGTGTATGAAGGTAGCATGCCAAAAAGCCAGGAGGAAGGGTAGAGATAGGATGGAAAGAACCCTTGCGGAGTGATTATTATGAAGCTGGGCCAATTGTCTCAGTAAGAGCCAGGGAGGGAGTGGGGCACAAGCATCATGACTCCTGAATTATCTTGTTGCACAACATTAAGTAGGAGAAAGAAACGATGAGCCTTATTCCATGACTGCTAAAAAGCATTTGTAAATGCAGGAAAAAATAACTTCAAAAATCGTGCCCCCATGAGCAGCCAGTTTTAAAAACAAAAACAAAAAATGACTACGGTCCCTTAAGTGCATCCCAGCGGGTCTTCCAACAACCACCTCTGGAGTACTGTTTTTTGGAGCCACTTTTGATGCATCTTTTAAGGTGAAACAAACTTAAGTGAGGACTCTGAAACGCTGTTGTTTTTTCTCTTGTCCCCCATTGTGCTTAATTCCCTTGGTTTTTAAAAGAATAACTATAATTGTAAACGCTACCGCATTGTTCGCAGTGACACAAGGAAGGCAATATGTCAGCACAGAAAATTAAACAACTTTTATTTTGCAGCAGAAAAGCAGGGGAACATCACAGAAACTGACGCTTTGATGTGCATCACAGTGGTGGGGACAAAACTTAGGCGGAAAATACAGCAGCGTCTGTGAGGACACAGAAACCTCCGTTCTGAATCATGTGATTGTTGGCAGAGCGAATTTGCCTTCTCTTACAAGCCGGTTCTTCCAGACGTGGGATAAGGCTCAATGTCCTGCTTGTTGGTGGCAAGACCTCCAGTGGTCCCAGCACAATGGTGCTTCAGAACTCTTTATGAATCATGTGTGTTTGAGGTTCTTCTTATTAGGTATTAGGTTCCCTTCCCCTTGGCTTTTTTATATCATGTCTTTCTAATATTAATAATTTAAGCTTCATGAACAATGGTTTTGATATGATGGATCTGGGATGGGAGCCTCTCCACCTTGTGAGTACTCCCACTCACTCACTCCAATTCTTTGTTCCATCCACTCGATTGTCTCTGTAGAGATGCAAAACTAGTCATGATTCAAGCTAATTCGGTTGAATGTGGTGCACTTGCCGGATCCAAAATAATGCTTTTGCATGAGAGATCCAGAACAAAACACAAAATTTTTGTGTATTTGCTGATTTACTGATTTTGTTTACAGTAATGCAATTATCAAAAACAATCATAAGGCTGCTTAGGGCAATAGGAGCCTCAAATAATTATCTTTAGAACTGAAGGGCAATTAGCTTTGGGGTCGTACCACTGAAACCTGCTACAAAGAGAAATTTCTTACCCTGCAATTGACCTTCTAGGATCTGGGCCCACCCTTCCCCTCTCTTCTCCCTCAACATTTCATAAACTGTACATTAAGGCTTATTGGATATTAAATTGGAAACAGAGACCCCAGCCATTCTCTTCTGTTGCCATGGCAACCGATGGGCCTTGCTCCTACTACAGGACTGGAGTCCAGGGTGAGGGAGGCAACGGGTGGACTGAATCTTCAATATCCTGAGGGGCAGTGGTGGTGATGAGTGAAGCTAGTGAAGGAGATCCTTTCCTTTGCTTCACAATGTGTTTGTGTAGGCGGTGAGGTTAAAAAATATAGGCTTGAAACTTCACTGCCTCAAGATTTCTTTTAACAAGGAAAATGCTAGAGACTGAAAAGGAGATCATTCTAGGCCTTTCTGAATCATCTCTGATCATTATCGGCCTGAAGCATAAGGGAACTTTCTAATTTTGTGCTAAGACTTATTCAGGGGCTCAATATGGTGTTTGTAAGCAATCTTTCCCTCTTAAGGCTTAGAATTTAGAGCAGTGGTTCCCAGTCTTGGGTAACTCAGTTGATCTTAGACTACAATTCCCAGAATCCTTCACCACCAGTTATGCTGCCAGGGGTTTCTGGGAATTGCACAAGATCAACTGAGTTACCCAAGGTTGGGTACCAGTGCTTTAGATCATCCAGCTGTACTGTTATCCATTTCTTTAGAAGTTCTGAATGATGGGATCTTCTCTAGTGCGCAATACATATCCATTTGTTTCCCATTCAGGTCACGTCTTTCTCTTATGGTAGCACAACACTCTTTTTAAGGTAGCTGCAGCAAAGTTAGACGTTTTACATCTATAGGTGCAATGAGCAAATGATGCATATAACATACAGAGGAACAAAATAGATCTCATCACAGTGGGGAAGACTGGTTCACCCATTGGCTCCCTGTGGATGGGCATCAAAGCCCCTACATTTCCTCCTTATAGGCGGGCACTTTATCTTAAAGCCTGAGTTTGATGCCACAACCCTAAATGGCGGTTGCTTTCAAGCAGAAGTTGGACAGCCCTTGAAAGACTGGAAGCTTTCATAAGAGGACTGTGATCTGTAAAGTAGGGCATATAACCATGCTAAGCTATGGACTGACTGCATTCCCCTCTCGGTTGCTGAAAGAGCAATGCTGAAGAATGAGAACACCACAGAACTATTTCCTAAATGAACATATGGCGTGTTACTGAGTGGAGGACCAGCCCAGCTGTAAGGCAAAATGAGGAAGTAGCCACAGGCAGTAGATCATGAAAGATCAGAGACCTTTGGGTAGTGGGTGGCATATAAGTTGTAAAAATAAATAAATAATAAATAAATAAATAAAAAGAGCAGCACACTGCCAGTTATTTAATTTGCCCGTCTTGTGTTGGTACAGTTAAAAGATGGCAAGAAGTTCTTGAGGCATATTTTTTTTCTTCCTGGGCCAAAAGAGCTTTGCTGCCATCGGATGTGGTGCCGTTTGACCATCTGGGAAATGAGAAGAAGGGAAGTTCATTATTTTCATTATTTTCAGGAATCGAAGTATCTGAGCTAAGGTCTGTTTGCAATAGTGATACTGTATAGAAAGTGGCTGTGTATGTGCCTTAGACCTCTCTTTAGGAGAAAGTAATTTTCTAAGCACTGGGCATTTATCATTGAGGATAGCATGCTCAGAAGTAATGTCAACAAGAGCTTATGAATGCACAGAGGCCTCAGAAGAGGACTTTTCACCCATGAGGAGCTCTGATGGCCCACATCCGTCCTTGTGTGAAGGAGCTGCCTATGCGTACTTCTGTAGGCATGCAGGCTTTAATGATACAACCACATTAGTAATATTTATTTGTTTGTTCACAATATTTTACCTTGCCTTTCTCTGTAAAAAGTTCCCAAGGCAGCTTACATCACTCAAAAACAATATAGTGGTACTACTATTTACGAGTTTAATCCATTCCAAATGAATGCTCATAAGTCGAACAACTTGTAAATAGAGCAGCAGTATCTAAAAATAAAAATAAATAAATAAAACATTGAAAAATAAAAAATGTAAGTAGAGCAGACTGCATCTAAAATTTGTAAGGCAGCAGTTAAAACGCCAACGGTTTCCTTAAGTCGAATCCCTCATAAGTAGAACCACTCGTAAGTAGAGGTGCTGCTGTATTTAAAGCTCAAAACAATATTAAAAGCCAAAATCAATTGTTTGCTGCATTGTTTTTAAAGTTGGTGTGCATAGCAAGCCATCAATTCAGCATATTGCCTAGGCTTTGTATTCTCACATTATGTTTTCTTTTCAAAACTTAAATTAGTTACAATATTAGGACTGATGTGGGAGCAGACTTTTTTTTAAAGGTACAACCAATATGCTTTTCAGTAGTCATCTGAAGCTTGGCCACTAACCTGTGCTAAATGAACCCCAGCAGATGTTCTTTCGGTGGTCTTGAGAAACTTGCTCACAAACAATCCAGCTACCTTCCGCAGATGCCTAAAATGTTGAATGGGAAGAGTGGAGAGAGACGTCTATGTTTCTTTTTTCCCTGTCTGTTCGATAAGGTGGCTCATTGCGACTTTGCCCATGTAAATGTTCAACAGAAGTGTTGTGCCGCCTCTTATCCTGGACCTGGACACATACTTGACATTGCTCCAGTAGCAGGCAAAGCAAAACTACAGTGAATCTTCTTGATCACTCCCCATCCTCGGTCTTGTCACCCAACCTGTCACCTGCTGAACGGTGCAGGTCTACAGATGGAATCCAGGTCAGCTAATGATCCAGACTGGGAGGTTTGGGGTAGCCTGGTTAAAATCTTGGCAAAATCAAGGCACATGGAAATCCTATAATGCAAATAAGCAGGTGAAGGGAGGAATAGTGGAAGTGGCTGGGAAGATAGGTCAAGCGAGAGATAACTAATAGAGGTGGGCTCAAAACAGAAAACCCATGCTTTGGGTTCTTCTGCTTCGGGCCCACCCTTGATTCAGTTTGGTTTGGGTTTGTATGAATTTTTTAAAAAATTGTACGAACCCGAACCAAACCGAACTGGTTTGGGCTCGACATACCGGGCAGTGGTGATGGTGTCGGCGGCAGCGGTGACGGTATTGGTGGTGGCAGGGGCTTTTTGAGGTGCAGATTTGGGGCTAGCACCTTGGGTTTTTTTGTTTTTGAGGGGGCCAGGTTGGTGCTCCTTTATTTTATTTTATTTTAAAAATGTATGATGATGATGATGATGATGATGATGATGATGATGATGATGATGATGATGATGATGATGATGATGATGTTTTAAAAGTCCCTAGCTGGGGTCTTTTTGAGGTGCTGGCTTGGGGCAGCACCTTTTTTTGTTTGTTTTATTTTTGGCGCCGACCGTTTTATCAGTGCTTGTTTTATTATTTATTTATTTGTTTGTTTTAGAGTGCTGACCACGTGCTCCTGGGGCTGGGTCGGCGCTCCTTTTTAAAATTTAATTTAATTATTTTATTTTATTTTATTTTATTTTATTTTATTTTATTTTATTTTTGGTTTTAGAAGTCCCCAGCCAGGGGCTTTTTGAGGCGCTGGCTTGGGACCAGCACCTCTACAGGCCTATCTTCCCTGAGTTCCAGGACCAGGAGGACTGCGGAAAGGACAAGGTGTGTGTGTGTGTGTGGGGGGGGTAACGAAAAACGAAGCAAACGAAACAGAAATTTCCATTTTGTTTTGTTTTGTTTTTCTTTGATGGGTTGGTTTGTTATTCGTTTCATTATCTAATGAAATGAATAACGAATAATGAAACAAATTAAAAAAAATTGTGCCCATCTCTAATAGCTAGTCCTAAGCACATCCAATCTCGCCTGATTTCAGAAGCTAAGCAGGGTCGGCCCTGGTTAGTACTTGGATGGGAGACCACCAGGGAATCCCAGGTGCTGTAGGTGCCTGGAGTAGGAACTGGCAAGCCAATCCAGTATTCCTGCCAAGAAAACTCCATGGACATGGGGTCACAAAGAGTCGGTCACAACTGTAACACAACACACATCTTGTTTGGCAACACACTGGGAGAGTTTGAGCTCTGATACTACACAAACAGAGGACTCGATCACATCTGCTAAGAGATCCACACAGTTATATAGATTCTGCTGTTTTTAAAATCATTTAATTTTTTTCCCATTCACACAATGCATTACTTACATTGATTCATTTTGCCAGCCAACCAGTGTCCCCACCACTACCACCTCGCCTCGCCAGCATATCGCTTCAGTCCATACTATTTCAGTGCATGTGAATGTATCATTTATTTTTTTCTGTCCAGCTGCTGTGTGGTCACCTTCCTTTAAAAAAATCTTCATGACAGGTATATCAATACATTGCTTCCCATCTATTATGAAGCTGGTTCTGCTTTATCAATATATTACTTGTGCTTATTATTATTTTTTAAAAAGAGGAAGCTGTGTTGCCCCATGAACCTCCCAAGATATGAATCAATTTAAAATAAATGACCAGCATGAGTCTACTAGAATGGTTCAAATAGCTGGAAATGTAATGATTCAGTGCAAAACAACACGAATGCACCCACCGTTATATATACCGCATGACTGCATGTAAAAATGTATTGATTCTTGAAAGAGATGAAAATGAAACGATTCTTTTGGCACCTGTGATTGAACCCTGACCTGGGAATAAATCTTGGTTAAACCAGGCAGGGCTGCTAATTATACTTTATATGCCTGTTTTGCGCCATCGCTCTCATTGTTACTTCAAAGTGGTTTTAATGTTTTTATTTTAATTTCTTCCATGCTTTATATTTATTGTAACTGCCCAGAGTCGTGTCTCTAGCAATAAAAGGAATGTGATAGAAACTAAATAAATAAATAAATAAATAAATAATACTGAAATCTTTCTTTTCAAGGAGCTTGTGTCAGTATGGTCCCCCCCCTTCATTTTTGTCCTCACAACCCCCTTGTAAGGTAGGTCAGGTCCATTCCAGCCCATAGATTACCAGTGCTTGGGAAAAATTCCTTTTTGACTGTAACTCCCCCAATTCCCCAGTCAGAATGACTAGTGGATTCTGGAAGTAATAGTCCAAAAGAGTGAGGATTAAAAGCTCTGCTACCCACTACAACCATGGCTCCTAACCTTGGGTAACCCGAATATTCTTGGACAGCAGTTCCCAGGAATCCTGGCCAGCACCAATGATGGTGAAGGCTTCTGAGAACTGCAGTCTAAGAACACTTTGCTTTACCCAAGACTGGCAACTAGAGATGGGCACGAAACAGAAAAATGGTGTTTCAGTTTCTCGTTTCTCGTTGAGAGGTCTGTTTTGATTCGTTTCCGTTTGTCGGGAATTTTTTGAAAAATTTCATTACCGTTTTTTGTTTTTTTGTTTGTCGTTTTTACGCGCCTTTGCGCGATTTTTAAAGCATTTCCATGTGCAGGCATCCTCCAACGCCCCAAACAGGAGGGAAAACACTAAAAAAAATGGATGCTGGCAGAGACACAGTATAGACTAGCTACGCAGGGAGGCTGCAAAGGCAGTGGCGGGCGTTGCCCAGGGTGCAAGGCAGCCGCAGAGTGACTGCACTGCGGGGCAGGGGAGGGTACTCACCAAGAGGTACGCAGCACGCACGCACACAGGGAGGCTGTAGGACTGAAGCTAGAGTCGCAGAGACAGCAATCCCACCCTAATTCCCACCAGAGACTGCAAGGAGGATGGGGGCTGCCAGAGCTTTTTATGCCCTCTGTGGCTGCCACACCTGCCCGCCCAGTCTGCAACCTGGGCATGCTATTGGTTGAACATGATCCCATCACATGGCTTGCCTCCATTTTGTGGCTGGTGGTGACATCCATTTTAAAGGGAAAAGAAAAATACATTGCGATGGGAGAAGACAATAACAAACGTTTTAAGGACCCCAACCCCCCTGGTAGGTATTATCAGACAATATAAATAATTATCACTGTGTTTTTACGGATGTCCAGGGCGTTTTTTAACATTTAAAACAGGTCATTTCATTGCACGTCGCCATTAACGGAAACGAAACATAACGACCACAATTTTCGTGGTTCTGTTCGTTTTGTTGCATTTTCATCACAATTTTCATTTGTCGTTTCGTTACGTAAGGGAAACGACAAATGGTAACGGAAACGAAAAAATGTTCGTTCCGTGCCCATCTCTACTGGCAACCATTGCAATACCCAGTTATAATTGGGAGTCCACATGCTGACAATGTCTTCTTCAATGAAGCCTCAGCCAATGCAGAAAGACACTTTTGGAGAAATAAAAGCAAAACAACAAGTTTGAGCAGGACATCGGCATGATTTGTCCTGGGGAACTCTTTGGATTGTGTGTCACTCCAAGCCACTGCTTGCTTTCCATGCATGGTCAAACCATCTGGCTTTTCAGTGGCAGAAGGAGAACACAAGAGGCCAGTCTATTTGGAGCATCATGTGGCCCTTCTAGGCTGTGCTTAGAATTTTTTTCAAGTCGCCCCAGGGGTAGGATTGCCATGACATTTTATCCAATGCTCTGCTTATGCCTTGGATTTGACAGGTAGATCTTAAGCAGAATTAGTTACAAGCAAAGGATGGAACCCCAATGCTTCCCTGCATGTAAACAAACACCAGCTCCCATCAGCCAACCGATAGCACAGCCAGTAGGTAGGAATGATAAGAGTTGTAGTCCCAGTAATAGCTGGAAAACCTGTTTCCTTGTTCATGAAAAGCCCTACTCGCTACATTTCTATGAATTCAAGTTCCATGTGCATCATTGTTCGGAAAACAAGATAAAAGGTGGCAACCCTAGCTAATGTTTTTGCTAGTTCTTTCTTTTTTTTATCTTTTTGTTGCGGCAAGTCCACTGACTCTCCAAACAGGAGCAGGCGATGAAAAGAAGAACACTTGTCAATTTATCCAACTCAAATTGCTGTCCAAGAAAAAGAGGGCAGGGCGTTTCCCCATCACCTGGCAATAAAGCAAACAGGAAAAGAAAAGGAAAAAGAAAGAAAGGCTTGTGAGAAAATAGTGTTTCAGCAAACAAAGCGCCACTGGTTGATTCTTCCATTCTAAACGCAGAAAGAGGAAATCCACAGCAACTGCTTTGAGGATGGTCTTGCTTGCTTGCAATATTCTTTTCTCTCGTTTGTCAAATGCTGGGTTGGACTGGCTTTGTGTGTGTGTGTGTGTGTGTGTGTGTGTGTGTGTGTGTGTGTGTGTGTGTGTGTGTGTGTGTGTGTGTGTGTGTGAAGGGACAAAACACCTTCCCTTTTCCCCTAGCACATCCCCACCACCTTTGCAAGCTTTTGCACCTCTGGTTGCCATGGCAACCCTCCTCTGTCTCTTTCTCTCTCTGTCTCTACCCCATTAAGAAGATAAACCCTTGCCTATTCTGAGGATGGCATGGTTGGTTAATTTGCAGCCGGCACCTCCCAGTGGAAGAGAGTGGTAATTCTTTTGTTTTCCTCCTGTCGGGAATGGAATGAGATGATCGGGAGGGGATAAACTTGAAAGAAGCAGGTAAGAAAAACACACCCTTGATAGGAGAGAGGGCACACGTCAAAAATCTCAATGGTGGAATAAAATTCTGCAGACCTGCATGTTTTAGTTCCTTGTTAGATTTGTGGATTCCCCCCCCCCCCCGCCTCAGCAAACAAGCGCACAAGCGCTGTGTGTGCACATTGCAGCTAAACCTCAGAATATTGCTGGAAAACATCAATTTATTTTAAACATGCAGAATACTTGATATCATTTGACTTTCCCTCTAGGGCAAGTCTGTCATTCTTTGGGACTGCAAAAGGGCTGGAAAGGCATTGTTTTAATAAACTGAGACATACCAGGATTCTTTGATCCCGATGATTTTTTTAAAAAAAATCAAAATGCGTCATGCACTCCACATGAATCAATAAATCATTATTTCTAAGGCTCGGTTTGCAGCCTTGTTTCATACCTTCTTGCTTTTTAAAACTCTCCCCAAAGCTGCACCTCTTGTTTATTCCATAAATTATCTAGCCAATTACAAAGACAGATGGTGATGACAAACTGTTTGAAATAGGAAAGAACCGTGTCAAGAGGAGCAAACACACATAAACAAATACACCCACCCTTCTGGGAGACAGACAAACAGCTCACAATGATATCCTTTTATACCACATTGTGAGCTGCCTGCTCACTGGGTTATTCAGCTGGATTTCAAAATTTGAAACCATTAAATAATAACAGCTCCTTGAACTAATTTGCCCATTCTATCAATGTACCAAAACGTAAAGCTGAGCTACTAATATTTATGAAGGGGTATCTGTTTAACCAATCAAATAGTCCATAGGTGAGGCTAAGGAGTATATAAACAAGTATGCATAGAAATGACAGATAGGGACTGGATAAGGCTTGAGTAGAGTCTGGCTAGGGCAGTGTTGACGAAGCTATGGCATGGGTACCAAAGGTGCCACTCGGAGCCCTTTCTGTGGGCACCTGAAATCATCCCTTCACAGCCACCTGTATTCAAGTTAAATGGCTGCATTGGCACTTTGTGAAAAATTAGTGGGTTTTGAAACACAGTTTGGGCACTCCGACTCTAAAAGATCACTGGGTTAAGGTATGGCTAGGATTTGGTTAGGGTTTCAACTTGGAGTTGTGGTCCAAAACATCAGGAGGGCCGAAGTTTTGACATGCCTGAGATAAGTCATAATTGCTTTGAAAAGGGTGGCAGTGGAAAAGGAACCAGGTCATGGCACATTTAGAGATGGGCACAAACCGAAAAAATGGCGATTCGTTTTGGTCCAGTTTGTTTTAGGGTTTGGTTTGATTCGTTTTGTTTTGAATGAATTTTTTAGAAAAAAAAGTGTCTCGGTTCATTGATTCATTATTCGTGTTTTCCCACTTTGACAGCCCACAGGTTGGAAAAAATATTCAAAAAATAGAAAACACAGATGTTGCAACTGCACAAACTAGACTGGCAGCATCCTCATCCTCATCCTCCTCATCCTCCTCATTATCTTACGAGGAGGAGGTGGTGGTGGTGCGATCCTTTTATTTTACTTTATTTTACTGCATTGTATTGTATTTTACTTCCGGGTTCGTGGCCCGCGCTACAGCTGTAGTGCGGGCTGTTGGGCTTTTTTTTTTCCAAGCGCCAAATGTGCGGCCCCTGGGGTCAGGTCGGCACTGTTTTATTTTTATATATATATATATTCATTTGAGGGTGCCACCCCGGCCACCCCTGGGGCTGGGTTGGTACTCCTTTTATTTCTGATTTTTTTGATTTTCCAAGCGTCGTCCATGCGGCCCCTTTCTTTATTTTAGGGTGCCAACCTGGCCACCCCTTTATTTTATTTTATTTTATTTTATTTTATTTTATTTTATTTTATTTTATTTTATTACTTCTGGGTTCCTGGCCCATGCCATAGCTGTAGTGCAGGCCAGTCCCCCCCCCCCCCCAAGCGCTGACCACATGGCCCCTGGGGCCGGGTCGGCACTCCTTTTTTATTTTATTTTATTTTATTTTATTTTTATATTTACTTCTGACCACATGGCCCATGCTACAGCTGTAGCGTGAGCTGGTTGGCTTTTCCCTGCAGCCAGGAAGACTGAAGACCAGCACCAGGAAGGAGACATCGCTGCCATTAACGAACCGGACCGGACCGGACCAATTTTTTTCATTTCATTTCATTTCGTTTTAAATCTACTCTGGGGTTCATTATTTGTTTCATTAGGTAATGAAACAAATAACGAATAATGAAATGAACTAAACGTTCATTTCGTGCCCATCTCTAGTCACATTTATAATGGGTGGCAGAGGTTTCTAAAATTCAGGTTTGTTGTAATCATATATAATTTTACTTAAGCATTAACCTCTTTTATTTCCATAATGGAACAATACCAGTGTCCTAATGCTTAGTTTCCAAATAGAGAGATATAAAGCTTCTAAAGTGTCTGAAACATTAGAATTTGTGATAGTACCACTCTAGGTGTGCTGTGTCCGGTTCTGCACACCTCAATTAAAAAAGGATGTTGACAACCTTGAACGGGTCCAGAGGAGAGCAACCTGGATGGTTAAAGGTCTGGAAGAAATGTCTTACAGGGAGCAGCTTAAGGAGCTGGGAATGTTTAGCCTTACAAAAAGATGGTTGAGAGGGGACATTATAGCCATGTTTAAATATTTGAAATGATGTCATATTGAAGAGGGAACTGGTTTGTTTCCCGTGGCTTCAGAGACTAGGACTCGGGGCAATGATTTCAAACTACAGGAAAAGAAATTCAGTTTAAACATTGGAAGAACTTCATGATGGTTAGTGCTGTCCGGCAGTGGAATATGTTGCCACGGAGGGTGGTGGAGTCTCCTTTTTTGGAGGTTTTTAAGCAGGGGGCGGAAGGCCATCTGTCGGGAGTACAGTGGACCCTTGTATAACAAACAGTTTATATAACATAAAATCTGTACAACAAAAAATTCCAGAGATAGGGGAAATTTGCTTAACATAATCGCCTATAGGGAAAATCTGTACAACATAAAAATGGGATTACTCCATCTTCAATTCATTCCTATGGGAATTTGTATAAAGGAAAATTTGCTTAACATAATTTCATTTGGAACAAATTAATTCCTTTATACAAGGTACCACTATACTGTGATGGGGCTTCCTGCATGCCAGGGGGTTGGACTGGATGGCCCTTGAGGTCTCTTCCAACTCTATGATCCTATATGATTTTATGAATGCAAGATATTTAATGTCTAGCTGCCATTCAAGAATCAGAATTTGTTAGGATCTTAGTTAGCTGTGGAATGCAGCCGCCTCTCAATATATCTATGTATAAAACATAGTTTTATAATCTTATGGTTCTGTAGTTGCCACTGCAGACAATGTAGGATGGAACACAGACATCAATATTCATACTTTGCCCTGAGTGCCAGGAGCTGTTTCTCCGAGCTTATATTAAACCTGAACCTGCCAGGTTCACCTATACTGTATAGTCTGTTTGACAGGATCTGCAGAGGTGGATTGCAACACAACTAATGTTTTAATCCTTCCCGCTCTCAGCAGCAGTCCTAACACTTCCAGTCTCAGGCCTAGGAGTTATCTGAGCCACCCTCCCTAGGTTGTCACTTCAGAGGAAGCACTCATTACTGTGGCTGAGGATGATTGCCCTGTTCTCCAAAGAGGGATGATTGTTGGTAGGTGGCTCAGCTTCCAACTGATGGCGGCACTGCAGTTGTGTCTGATGTCCATGCCTTGTCTTCTATATAAGGGTTGGATTCTCCAGGGTGGCAGCAGCTGAGTGATGGTGCTGGGCCAGGACACTTCTAGACCAGGTGACCACCATTGCCTGCAAAGGTAGCTTTGGGTGGCTTTGGCTGGAAGTGCCCCAGCCAGAGCCAGAGTCACCACACTGTCCTCCTCTCCTGCTGCACCCACTTCTATATCCCCCCACCAGTCCTTCTCCTCCCCTTCCCCCAGCCAAGTGCCTTCCCTCACCCTTCAGTTCTCCCCAGGTCCTTTAGTTGTACACCTGTTCCAGAAGGCTCAGCTTTTTAATGGCCTCTTCTCTCTAGGGCAGGATACATCCACTTTTATGGAGCTTACCAAGGAGCCCGCTTGGTCTGTTGCTCATTGCAAGACCAGCTGCCATGGGTAGGGTGGACCAAGTACTGATCCACAGGTGAACAGGCATGGAAGGTGCAGGAGTTGGTCTTCCTGACCCCACCACACAGATATGCAGGAATTTCTAAGGGAATACAGAGTGTGCCACCTTATCTGTGGCTAGAGAACAAGGCATGCAGGTCTAATTAACATCAAGACACAAGACCTAGCATCTTTCCATTTAGAGATCTCAGCCTGAAAACACAGATAAAAGACATATAATTGAGTCTTATCTGCATGATAATCTGGTTATTTAGATGAAGGCAACTGATGATTCAGGAGGAGTAGAGATGGGCACGAAATGCCAAAATGGCATTTCGTGGTCGTTATTCAGGCCCTGGGGTCCGCTTTGTTCTGTTTCTGTTTTTCGGGGCCCCGGGACTTGCTTCATTTCTGTTTCTTTTTTTTCGGGTGTGGCAAGCTGCGGCCGCAGGGAGCCCTCCCAGGGCCGGGCGCCACTGGAGCCGGCAGCATGCCGGGAGAGCATTCCCGTGGCTGCGGGGAGCCCTCCCGGGGCTGGGGTGCTGACAGGATGAGCAGGCTTTGTTCGGCATAAGCATTCGCAGAGTGTAGCTGCATATTCTGAAGTGGGTTAAAACCAATGCAGCATAAAACTTGACGGTCTTGAAAGCAGCACAATCTTTTGTTGCTGCCGCTGTTGTTAAAACTTTTATAATGTATTCATGGTTGGGAGAAGGAATAGGGCAGGCAGAATCTGGAGAGAGACCCTGAGCATTCTGGGATTTGTAGTTTAAACTACATTTCTAGACCTTGTCTGTAGGTCATACAATCATAGAATCATAAAACTGGAAGGGGGCCGTAAGGCCATGAGCTCCAATCCCCCTCTCCTGCTCAATGGGGGAATCCAAGTCAAATCAGATTGGACAGATGGTTGTCCAATTTTCTCTTGAATGCCTTCAGCTCTGGAGCGCTCAATAGCAGAGAGCACACTTTGAATGTGCTTTCAGCATCTGCAGCTAAAAGGATCAAGCAGTAGGTGATGAAAAATGCTTCCACCTGCTCACTTTAGAATAGGCAGTCCTGGGCAGCCAGTAGGCCCTGACATAAAGCTGCCTTACTATTACAAAAATAACTCTGCAGACAGCCTATATATTTTGTACCAGGGATGGCAGTAAAAAAAGAATCAGGGCCAATAGCCTTATTCATGGGGGATCCATCAGGGTTCTGTAACTGAAATACTTATAAATGTGTTCTTGAGGGGAAGCCTTGCTAGACAAGTAGCATTTACTTCTGAGTAAAAATGTATTGACTTGGATTATTTTAAATTAATGGCCAAAATTATGTTGCTCCTCACATTAAGTTGCACCAGAGTAGGCCCACCGAATGGATGGGGATTTTCTGGGTCTCCTCCTATGTAAGTTCCAGGGATTCAGATGGGCCTACTTTAATTGTGACTTAATATAGTAAAGTAAGTCCCAATTAGGGACTCCCTTGTATATTTTGTGAATATTGAGGAAACAATGAGACAAACTGGTGGAAAGTGTGTTTTCTACCACAGGGTAGCAGATTGTAATACCCATGGCTTTCTTTATAAAAAGTAACTAAGCTTTAACTACTCTAGTTAATGGTTAGAAAAGAGGAATTAAATGGTTGTCTTTAAAAACTATAACTATAGCAATATATAGGGAAGGTTTGTACTATAACTGTAATGGAATACTTTAAACACTAGCTTTCCAAGCTTTGAAAGAAGGGGTACAGATATGGGGGAGTTGGCACTGAGAAATGGTGAGGGGGAAAAGGGTTTATCACCCCCTTCCTTTGCAATGTCTTTATTTTTTAAAAAGCTCCCTGCCTTTGTTATTCCTCTTTGTAACAAATGTATTCAGGCTTCATTGGCAGGATTTAAGTGTACTATATTTTTTCCGACCATAAGACACCCCTACGTATAAGTTTCACACCCACACAGTTCTCTCCTCAGCTTACTTCTTTGTACAAAATGAGACTCAATTTTTAGTCTAACAATTTTAGATAAAAATATAGTCTTATACATGGAAAATACAGTAACATGTACTAGTTCTCCCTTGCACTGTTGTAATGCACTGGCCTCCTAAACTAGCCTTCAGACTTCAAGTACTGTAATTCCTATTCCCTTCCTATCAGTCTTCCACCTCACTGTTACTCCTCAATCAACACACTTTTTCTCCATAGGCTAGAAGCACACACACACACACACACACACACACACACACACACACAGAGAGAGAGAGAGAGAGAGAGAGAGAGAGAGAGAGAGAGAGAGAGAGAGAGAGAGAGCTGTCTGATTGCAAAAGAATATCAAATTGCTAAATCCAGGTTTCTGGGCTTGGGTGACAGCAGTAATGATGGTGGCATTTATAAATACTTCATTAAGGATTAAATGATTAATTTAGATTGCTCTTTTCTTAATAGGCTGGGGCTACAATTGTGAATTATTATGGAAATGCTGAGAATGTCCCAGTTCAAAATGTAAGACTCAATTCCTTAGCTATGAGCTCGGTTCTGTGCCACGACTCTGAATGACACAAACTGAGATACAGGGAGTGGTGTTTGCAAATTCTAGGTTGTTTTGAGATTTGACATCAAAACCTTGGAGTGGGCAAATATGACCATCCAGGTGCTGCTGAACTGTAGCTTCCGTCAACTTTCCCCACAAAGATATCTGCAGTCCAATGACATTGGAAAAGTCTCATGTTTCCTATGTGTTTCACAAATATTTCTATCACACATTGTTCTATACTATATTTTGCTTTCTGTATGCCTGAGGCTCTGGGGTAAGTCTTTTTTTTTACCTATGAAACATATCACAGGTAGCACTTTACTTATGTTTGAACAGTAGGATGTACAACTGAAATTGAGGGCAGGGCTGGGCTCCTTTACCTTTAATTATCCTCATGGTGCCTAGAAAATTATTCTCATTGTGCCTAGAAAATAATTAGCACCTAAATATCAGCAAAACAAAGGAGATGGTGTTGGACTTCTGAAGGAAAAAAGAGGAACTTGCCTCATTGTACATCATGGGAGGCTGTCTTGAGAGAGTTTCCTCCTTTAAATTCCTGGGAGTTCATTTTAGTGAAGATCTCACCTGGAAAATTAATACAATCCAGGTGGCCAGGAAGGCTCAACAGAGACTCCATTTCCTCAAGCTCTTGTGGAAGAACGTGGGACAGTAATTGATGACCTCCTTCTACTGGTCTACAATAAAAAGTGTCCTCACATACTGCATTACAGTCTGGTATGCCGGTTTGACAGCCGCGGACAGAAAGACTTTACAGAGGGTAGTGAACACAGCACAAAACATCATGGGCTGTCCCCTAAGTCCACCGGATGACATCGCCAGAGACCGCTATCTTAGGAGAGCAAGGAAAATCATCAGACCCTGGTCAGCACTTCTTTACTCAATACAGAAGTAAAGCAAGACATACCAACAGGCTAAAAAAATAGTTTTTATCTGTGGGCTGTTCGGCTGTTGAATGAGGTGTGATAACTCGTGATAGACTCGTTGGGCCGTTGAGTTGTGCAGCAAGAACACGGAGTGAAATGAGATTGAGTGGCTTTTTAGTGGGATGGTGCTTGGGGCAGGGGAGGGAGGCTCAGTCAATTTCGCTGTACATGAGTTGTACACTGACAATAAAGGTTGTTGTTGTTGTTGTTGTTGTTGTTGTTGTTGTTGTTGTTATTATTATTATTATTATTATTATTATTATTATTATTATTATTATTATTATTATTATTATTATTATTATTATTATCTGTGTCGAAGAGAAAGATTTGAGCAGTCACAGCTTGCATGACAAGCTCTACCTGTTGAATTGTAGAATCATAGAATAGTGAAGTTGGAAAGGGCCTATAAGGGTATCAAGTTCAACCCTCCTCCATGCAGGAATACAAATCAAAGTATATTTGTCCAGAACTGGACACAATACTCAAGTTGAGGTCTACTCAGTACCAAATAGAGGGGGATGAGCACCTCAGGGGATTTGGAAATTATACTTCTGTTAATGCAGCCTAAAATAGTATTTACCTTACCTTTTTTTGTGTGGCCACATCACACGGTTGGCTCATATTCAGCTTTTGAATTCCAACATCCTTCTCACTTGAAGTATTGCTGAGCCAGGTGACCCCATCTTGAAACAGTGCATTTGGTTTCTTCTTCCTAGGTGCAGTACTTTACACTAATCCCTGCTAAATTTCATTTTGTTGGTTTCAGCCTAGTGCTCTTTCCTATCAAGATCATTTTGAATTTTGTTTCTGTCTTCCAAGGTAATAGCTATTCCACCTAATTTTGTTTCATCTGCAAATTTGACAAGCATTTCCTACACTCCTTTGTCCAAGTTGTAAATAAAAATGTTGAACAGCACCAGGCCTAGGACTGAGCCTTGGGGTACCTCACTTGTTACCTCCTCCAACCTAGAGGAGTCATTAATCATCATTCTCTGAGTATGATTCTATTAATTTCTATAGCTAATTGTGCATCCACCTTACACTTGATTTATCCAGCTCACACCTAGGTATCTTGCTGAACAGGATATTATGGGGAACCTTGTCAAAAGCTTTACTGAAGTGAGGATATATTACATCTACAGCATTCCCTTTGTCTACCAAAGAGGTTACCTGTTCAAAAATGAGATCAGGTTAGTCTGTGAGGAATTGTTCTTGATAAATCTGTGTTGACTTCTACTTATTACTACATTGTTTTCTAGGTGGTTGAATAGTGACTGCTTAATCATCTGTTCCAGGATTTTTTTTTCTGGGATTGGTGTCAGGCTGACTGGCCTGTAGTTCCCAGGCTCCGCTTTTTTGCCCTTTTTGAAGATTCCTCCTCTACAGCTATTGAAAATTCATGTACAATGTCCTCCATCACATGAGGCCATGGTACTCACTCTGAATGTATACCCACAGTCATTCTAATGCACAACATATGTTTCCACCACCACCACCACCACTACCACCAAAGATTATATAGACAGTGTTCTGATGATATTAAGCTCTGTAATATGTGTGTGTGGGGTGGGGGCGGGAGGGGGGATCAAGGGCATTTTAAGGCCCCCATGAGAAAATTACTACAACAGCAACCACACAGCTTACTTGTACACACACTTACTTAACGTAATTTCCCCTGTGTTTTGGGGGCCTGCTACTTTCAAGGAAGCATAGCTCAGGAAAGTTAGATTTGATATATGGTTGGAGTGGAAAATGCTGTTAATTTCACCTTCTTCCCTGGAATGTTTAAGCACCTCATTCTCTTTCTCTCTCCGAAATATACAATGCACAAATTATGGTAAGTTCTTTAGTTTTCATTGAGTATGTTTGAAACATAAAAGTTACTTCCAATATGGAGCACACACTGTTGTTCATGGCTGCTGTGTAGATGTGGAACCTCTCAGAAATAAATGGTGGGGTAGGAGGGGGCAATTTGCATTGACCAATAGCATAGCTGAAGACCAGGTGATTTAAAACTAGACTTTCAAGAGTTGAAATTCTTGAAGTCCTAGACTTGCCCTGACAAATCAGTTATTCCAGCACCACTCTGCTAAAGAGATATACTTCTTAATGAAGAAGAACTTTTGAGATATGTAGAGGGTCCTGCTTGCCCACTTCTAAAAAGTTCAGGCATACTCTGTCAATTATCATGCCAACAATTGCAAACTAATCCTTTGCTGCTCACTGCTTGCCTGTTGTGAATATGAAAGGAGAACATGGTCATTCCTATGCACTAATTCAGGCATATGGGACCACCACTGGATCTCTCTATACCTACTTGTGTGGACTGTATTCAGGGAAAAGCACTGGGCTTGTTCTAACTGGGCAGGTTCCAGCTAGAGTGGAAGGGCCAGGTGCCAAAGAGGATGGTGTCGCTGTACCTTTAATAGTAACTTAGGGGAAGACGTTTGAGTATCTGCAGCTTTTAATGCAAGGTACATCAGGCTGAACTTCGCCTGCCACATGAGTGTTAATGAAAAGGGCTAGCTGAGATAACCCTCAGATGAATCTCACACTGGACCCTATTGTGGTTGAAAATTAGCAAATGGGCTCAATATATGGTGTGCTGAATGGGTGTGTGGAGATTTTGCCCTGTAGGGTTAGATCTGTGTTAGTCCTTTCACACCATTCAGGTGATCATTTACTTACTGCAGGATGATTATTTCAACCAGACCATGAAGGGGACATCCTTCAGTGCTGTTGCGTATCTTGAACTTTTCTATACCTTTCCTTCCCAGATTATGTCAAATAACCTACGTAGTAGCACCTAAAACAAACATTACAGAGGCAGATTAGTCTTTCTCCATTGAACTCTGCCAGACTGAAGCCACTTTTCTTGTGGATTTTGGGTTGTACAACTTTCCTCTGATTATTTCTCCCTCAATCTGGAGCAGATTTGAGTTTGACACCATGTCATCTGAAAAATATATTATGGGGTGAAACCAAGGTGAACTATAAATTGGAAGTCTCTCACCAACCTTCCTCAGACTGAAGAAGCTACTTGGATGAGTAGTGAAACTTTTTGAATCCACAAGAAAAGAAGTCCAGTTGCCATGACTCAACTCCCAAATAACCTCACCCGGAAGACTGAGAATCTCCACAGACACATTAAAGTGTTGTTGTTGTTGTTGTTGTTGTTGTTGTTGTTGTTGTTGTTGTTGTTGTTGTTGTTGTTGTTGTTGTTGTTGTTGTTGTTGTTGTAAAACGAGGCATTAAGTTAGACTATACTGTATTAATCTGGATCAGTAGGAGTTTTTAGGCTTGAACTATCTCTGTTGCTTTCACATCCCAGATACCCAGATTTTAGATCTTTTTGGAGCAGCAAGAGTTGGGGGCACTTCAACTATAGGTGATTCTCCACAAAAGATTTGCAAGGGGCAAAATATCTGCTCCCATCCAGCAGAGCACAGTGCTGATTCACTTCCCACATGGCAGCCCCTGAACACAGGACCCTGTCAGGGTGCTGGTGTTGTCAATAAAACTGCAAGGTCCTGGGAAGACCTTCTAGCTGAATCCATTTTTTAAAAAAAATTCTATTAGAGTAAAAATAGAAGCGTTTATTTTAAAAAGGAGCACTTTATTATGCAATAGATTCAGCCCTTAGCCTTAAGGCCTCATTCTCCTGGTATCCAGGAGGTGGTAGGTTAGGAGGCAAGGACCATTAATATCATCTGCCTTTATTGAGACACATGTCCTGAGCTGTCAGCGTCCCCCCCCCAATGAAGGGTCAAAGACTCTACCTGCTGGGCAGGATGCCCAAGGGGGAATCCCTCCCCGCCTATCCAGGCTGATTTCTGGCCTCGCAGCAGCTCTTCTGCAGACAGCGGGAGAGTAAATAGCTGGTAGGGGGCAGAAGAAGAAGAGAAATTAATTAGCAATTAATGGACTCCAAGGCAAAGCTTTCAGTGCTTTCATTTGCATAAAGAGAAGGGTAATGAACAACCCTTGTGCACATTAAGCAGGAATGAGGCTTTCACTTTATCTGGTTGAGAAGGATGGGGCAGCAGTAAAGAGAGAGAGAGAGAGAGAGAGAGAGAGAGAGAGAGAGAGAGAGAGAGAGAGAGAGAGAGAGAGAGAGAGAGATGTAGTGTGTGCCTGAAATGTAAGTAAGCTTCTGTGTTTAAAAAATAAATAAATAAAAATAAAAAAGACACATTGAACACAGTCTGCCAGGAAGTGCCCTTGTGTGAGTCCTATTTAGACTGGCCTGGCCTTGTATGAGCTAGTTAGATGTCTCTGAGGGTTCCATTTGTGCCCATTGGGAGAGGAGCCAGCCTGTGTAGCCTTGGGAAAGCTGCAGAGCCCAAGGATACCCCCAGGAGAAGCGAAGGGGTCAACCACATCTGATTACTCTCTACCTAGAAAACCCTGTAAAAAGGGTCAGCATTAGAGATGGGCACGAATAAAAAAAATGGTGTTTCGGTTTTTCGTTTCTCGTTGAGAGGTCTGTTTCGGTTCATTTCCGTTTGTTGCGAATTTTTGGAAAAATTCGTTTCTGTTTTTCATTTTTTCGTTTGTCGTTTCTACCCGCTTTTTGCGTGATTTTTAAAGCATTTCCGTGTGCGGGCGTCCCCCAACACCCCAGACCAGAGGGAAAACACTAAAAAAATGGATGCTTGCAGAGACACAGTATAGACTAGGTACGCAGGGAGGCTGCAAAGGCAGCGGTGGGCGTTGCCCAGGGTGCAAGGCAGCTGCAGAGTGACTGCACTGCGGGGCAAGGGAGGTTACTCACTGAGAGGTACGCACGCACGCACACAGGGAGGCTGCAGGACTGAAGCTAGAGTCGCAGAGACAGCAATCCCACCCTAACTCCTACCGGAGACTGCAAGGAGGACGGGGACTGCCAGACCTTTTTATGCCCTCTGTGGCTGCCAGACCTGCCCAGTCTGCAACCTGGGCATGCTATTGGTTGAACATGATCCCATCACATGGCTTGCCTCCATTTTGTGGCTGGTGGCGACATCCATTTTAAAGGGAAAAGAAAAATACATCACGATGGGAGAAGACAAAAACAAACATTTTAAGGACCCCAACCCCCTGGTAGGTAATAATTTCAAATAATTATTGTATTATCGCTGCGTTTTTACAGATGTCCAGGGTGTTTTAATCAATCAATCAATCAATATTAGGCATCTGGGAGCCATTTTGGGTCGATGTCCCCTAACTCCCCTTAAAGGGAAAAAATACAGCGATCTGAGAAAAGACATAAATGCACCTTTTAAGGACCCCAACCCCCTGGTAGGTATTATCAGACAATATAAATAATTATTGCTGCATTTTTACGGATGTCCAGGGCATTTTTTAACATTTAAAACAGCTCATTTTATTGTGCGTCACCAGTAACGGAAACGAAATGTAACAACCACAATTTTCGTGGTTCTATTCGTTTCATTGCATTTTCATCACAATTTTCGCTTGTCGTTTCGTTACATAACGGAACGACAAACGAATAACGGAAACGAAAAAATGTTCGTTCCGTGCTCATCTCTAGTCAGCATAAGTCAGAACTGACTTGGCGACACACGTTCAGTTCTTCTCATGTTTAGCCTTGTACATCCCAGAGGAGTGATGGCGAGTGTTTGGCACTCCAGAAGTTTTGGACCACAACTTCCAGAATTCTAAGCCTGTGCTACCAATGAAAAAGGATGGTGGGAGTTGTGGTCCAAAACATCTGGAGTGCCGAAGGTTCGCCACCACTGTCCTAGAGCTTTCTAGATATTTTGGACAACTAATCCCATCTGTCCCAGATGGCAGATTGGTGGGCAGCAATAACGATGTCTGTAGTCCCAACAGCTGGAGCGCAATGGGTCCTCTATTAGATGATTGAGCGAGTCAAGAGACTAGATGGGACAATGAAGTTTATATGTTGCAAGCATAGGTTGGAGAGGAGATGACTTGAGTCCCATAGGCTACAGGCACCTTCTGAAAATTTATGTGTCCTCTTGGAGTTCTCTCCCTCACCATCCAAAGACATTGCTGCTCAAATCCCAACAATTTAACTGGGAAATAAGACATGTGGCAAGAACACATATTGTGTCCCAGCAGACTGGTATTCCTGGAAGTCTTCTGGGTCCATGGCTTTGCAGGGGTAAAAAATCCTCCATATGTTGCATGATATGTTTTCCAACCAAGTTTTATTCATTTGATTTATTTACTTAAACTATTTTTATCCCACTTATCTCCTTTAAAAGAATCTGCGGTGGCTTACATCAATAAAAAGACAATATTTGAAAGCTGAAAGCAGTAAGCATACAAATATTTAAATATGTCTGTGAAGATTCTTAGTCATCCAGGTGAATTTATCTGGAACTTGAGTCATGGCTACTGGACTTCTTTTTCTTGAGAGATAGAATAATGTATTCAGACTGATGAAGCTGTTTGGATGAGCAGCTAAACATTTCTATCTCTCAAGAAAAAGAAGTCCAATAGCCATGACTCAACTTCCAGATACAAATATTTAAAAATAATTAAACAAGTACTGTATTTTTAAAAAATGGTGAATAAAATAAATACTATTTTTAGGACAACAGGGCACAGAAGTCCATTTTTTAAAAAACCCTCTCAAGCTATCAGTCAGTGAGGAAAAGCCTGCCTGAAGATTAAGGTCTTTGCCCACTTGTGGGAATACAGGAAAGACGGGGGCAGCCTGGCCTCCCATGGGAGGAAGTTCCAGAGTCCAGCAATAGAGAAAGCCCTCTCCCATGTATGCACAAAATGCACAAGATGAGGCTGGTGGGACTGAGGGAAAGGCCTCCCCTGATGATCTTAAAGCCCAGGGAGGCTTTAAAAAGGAGACATGATAGTTTGGAACCAAGCCGAACCAATGGGTTTGATGGTGGCAGAACCAGTTTTGATAGTAGGACAAGGATGTGTAGCCCCTGGCCAGCTACAGGGATCAACATGTTGGCCTTCCTAAAGGAAGAAGCAAACTGGAGTAAGGGGTTGCAGGGTGTAGCTTGATTCACGCAGGAGCAGAGATGGCAGGTCTAACCCAGTCTGCTAAATCCTTCAATGGAATGGCTGAGCTGAGCCAATTTTCTCCAGAAGATGTTTCTGGAGATGCCGCCTCTTGTTTGTGAGTGAACAAAGCTATATCTTTGCAGCAGAGGAGGGTAAAAGGTTGAGTGAGATAGAATGGGAAGTCACTGGTTGGAGACCAGATCCCCATTCTGGTACTCATCAGCACTCTAGCCCACTGAACCACCATACCCCTAGCTTTACTTTACTTTAATCGAATTTCTGGGCTTAGAATTAATTTACTATACCTATATATCTTTTACTGAATCAGAAGGGTTGCATTTTGCATTTCCAGCAGACAGAAACATCAAAAAATAAAGATGGAGATCATTGAACCCTGCTGTTGGCCCATCTTGACCCATGGGGGAGGAACCCATGGATGTCTAAATAAGATTCCTCATGGCTGAACCCATCACAAAAGTGGTAGTCAACAGTCAGTTCGGATGGAGAGGAAGCACGTTTATTATTTGTTATTTATTTATTTACAAGTTTTTTTTAGCCTCTCCACTACGAGGTGTTCTCTGGGTGGCTATAAATAGTTATAAGGCTTCCCACAGCTCTGTACAGCTGCCCCTTCTTTGGCAAATGGATGGGACAAACTTAAGGTCCTCTTTGGCCAACAGTCTTCCCAAAAGAATTATAACTGTAGTTACATGGCACAGGTTACTAGGCGGGCACACAGACAGCTGGGAAGCAGTGTGGTTAGTGGTATAGAAGATAGAACGAAATAATATGGCTGAGGAAACCTGGGTTCAGATCTCCACCTGGCCAAGGAACCATAGCAAAAAAGGAGGGCACCGATTTTCATCATGTACCAGAACTAATTTATATGTGTAAAGTCTCAGTTCAGTCACAGTGAACACAATTTAAATAGGACTCCAGGGTAGGTAAGGGTGTGAGCAGCTGCTCTGTGTGCCTGCTAAGCCTACTTTCCAGGATCTGAGGGGCCCATTTCAGAGGTTACTGTGCCGTGAGCTGCTCCTTTCTTATGGTTCGGTATCTTGGCTTCCGGGCAGAGCATCCTCTAAGCAGCCAGTTTAAGCCACCTTGCAGTGCAATGCTTACACCCCCAGTCTTTCTGGATGCCCATCCTTTCTCTTTTTTCTTTATCTCTCTGTCTTGAGGGGGTTATATTGGAACCTTGCGCAATCCATATATTCAGAGCTGGAGTTCCCAGCCAGATTTACCACTTTGATTTCATTTCTGTGGTCACATTAACAGTTAATGAGAAATTAGGCATTTAACACACCTGTGAATTATTTAGCAGCACCATAAGAAGAGTGGAAATGGCTCCTGAATCTTAAAGGTGCCTTCCTTAAAGTGGAAGATGTTGGTGGCAATAGCCTGTTTCCCCCGCCACACACCCTGAAAAAACACAGCCTTGCTTCATAGCTTGTTCAGCTTCATTATTTGGCAATGAAATGATAAAACAGTGTGTGTGTGTGTGTGTGTGTGTGTGTGTGTGTGTGTGTGTGTGTTTTGAGAGAGAGAGAGAGCATGAGAGAGCTGGCATCTCTTTGTAGCTTTTCAGTGTGTTCTTTGGGGATTAAATTAGAAGAGGACAGGAAACAATGCATTTAGGTACATGTAACATACCTTGCAGAACTGATATCGCTCCGCTTGTTCTTGTAGTTTTAGCTTGCCTAGACGTACAGTATTGGACTCCAACTCCCATGGTTCCCAACCCAAGTAGGCATGCTGGTTGGGTGTGATGGGGATTTATAATCCGCTGGACAATATGAAACACTTTTGCTAATAAAAGCATTAACAGCAAAGGACAGGGGCATTTACAAGAAGCTTGGATGGAGAAGACTCAGTGTGATCACCAGTCATATTTCCACCTAATTTTTCTACCTTGAGCTGTTTTGCCTTCTTAGCGGAGAGACAAAAAGCTACCAACACCACCCTGCACAATTTCTCACTCTATTTTGTCCTGCCATGTCAATATGTAAGCTCCTGGGTCAATGACCTCCTTGGCTGTATTTGACAAAGTACCATATGTGCTGATCATTCTGCATCAACAGAATGCAATCAGACACAAAAGCATATACATCCAGTGAATTATGGGGCCATGTTTAGGGTATTGTGTAAATGTTTGGCTAGAAATGTCCCTGCAGCAACAAAATACTTTTGATTTGGCCATGTGAGTATAGGGCAGTGCTGTTGGCGAACCTATGGCACGGGTGCCAAAGGTGGCCCTTGGAGCCCTTTCTGTGGGAACCCGACATCGCCCCTTCACAGCCACCTGTATTCAGGATGAATTGCTGTTATGGCACTTTGCGAAAAATTAGTAGGTTTTGAATCGCAGTTTGGGCACTCGGTCTCTAAAAGGTTCACCATCACTAGGTTCACCATCACATTTTTGATATTTCATGTATGCTTCCATTCTTGTAGTCCAAGACTACAAAGGTGGAAGACTGAGCTATTCCTTCTTTCAAGAAGTCTTCACATGCATATTTTTTTACCAAAGGCTGCTTATCTACTTCAATTGTCACTAGCTAGGAGAAGCTACCTCTTCCTCATCCATCAGAAATCCAAACTTACAAGTTGTCTTCAGGTTTCAAGAGGTTAGAGGCACCTCTATGAGAGGGTTATGGAAGGCTGTGCTTTCTATGAGGAGAAAGATAGGAATGCCAGGTAGCCTTGGTATCTCCCAGAGATGGTGGTTTTCTACATGTGGGTTTTTTAAAATGGAAAATGAAGTCTCCCTCTTCCTATAACTCACCTATATCTCTTCCCCACCATCATTATCAGGATTGGCTAACTCAGGCTTTAGGTACTGTGAGGTTCTACTTCAGATAAGGTTGTATGTTAGAACACGAAACTGCAGTTTTAAAAACTTGCCAGCAAGGTGAGTTTTTTTTTTTTAAATCAGTCTCAACAAGAATGGCTTTGGCACAAAATGCACAGATTGCATAAACGGTGTATCTAAATCCGGGGTCGTCAAGCTGTTTAAACTGGGGGACGATTCACTGTCCCTCAGATACTGTTGGGGGCTAGACTATAGTTTGAAAAACGTCCCCCCGCGTGAGTCACCTGGACCCACCCCACCCCCTCTCATTTGTTTTACCTGTGTTGTGTCGGGTTGGGTGGTCGTTGGTCGTGGAGGGGGCGCTTCGCCAGCCACCTGTAGAAGTTTTCCCCAAAACACTTGGCCCTGAGGCCTAGTAGACCTAGCCTGGTCCTTGCGGCATAGCCGGAGGCCCAGCCTGGACCGTGCAGCTCACCCAGAGGCCCGTGCCCATCCCGTGGCTTCCCCTTATCCGATCCTGCCTGCCTGTTGGGGGAAAGGGAAGGCCTACTGGATACCCTCCGCACCATGCCTAGCACAGCCTGCCTGCCCCGATGGGCCAATGTGGCGGCTCCGGTGGCCCACATCCCAAACCCTGCAGCTCCCCAGCATGACTTTGAGGGGGGAGAGGGAAGGCCCGACCCAGTTCGTCCTCCCAGCCCAACACTGGTCTCCTCACCTGCTGTCCTTCATGGCAGCTCTGCTTCTCCCATGGCTTCAAGGGGGTAGGGGAGGGCCCGTCTTGCTCAACCCACAAGACACTGCAATGCTCACCCACCAAGGGTTCTGCAATGGCCGGTGGGCTGGATCTGGCCCACGGACCATAGTTTGAGGACCCCTGGTCTAAATGTTCATATCCACTGCCTTTTCTGTAGACTTGTAAAAATTAGAAATATACAATGGATTCTTTGTGTCATTTGTATCAATCAGTCAAGTCTTTTTGTGCTTGCTGTGCATGTTTATATTTTTGTTCTTCCTTTGCTTCACAGAGAAATGGATAAGGACTCAACACAGATACATTTTGCCCAAATCAGGGAAACTGTGACAGAAAAAGTGCATTTTGCCCCTTACTCTCACTGAAGGGAGAATGCCACGATACTTGAACCTTTCAAAATGCCTTTTAAAATGTCCTTTGAAAGTAACTTTGAAAGGTAAGTGGAAAATATTGCTCACTACTCCTCTAATATATATATATATATATATATATATATATATATATATATATATATATATATATATATATATATATGTTTTCGTAGATTTTCACGGGTATAGGTATGCATGTTAAGGTGGATTCGGGTTTCTTCCCGTGTAGAAATCTGGTTGTTTTGGCGACGTTTCGACGAGGTCTCACTCGTCATCTTCAGGCTGGTGTTCTGGCTTATTTCTTCTTGAAGCAAAGCGTGATCTCAGTTGAAGTCCTTCTATAAATACTGCTGGGGGTGTGTGGTTTGCTTGCTCTGTTGCTGATTGTAGGTTCGTTTGTTCTTTTGTGATCTGCTGTGTGGCTGAGGCGATCGTTAAGGGCTTAACTGCTGGTGGGTTAGATGGCTGTTTAGAGACATCATGTGTGGGTGAGGTGCTGGATGTGTGTCTATTAGCCTTTTGTTTCTTAACGACCTTGGTGATGGGTGTTCTGGCAGCATCCTGGGCTTTGGTGGAGTGGGGTCCTGTGTCTTGTGAATTCATTTTGGTCTGGCTGCGTGTCTGTGGTCTCCCAATGTTTTTTTGGCGTGTGTAAGTGTGCTCCATGTGGTGGCTGGAGTGGGGAGTAGCGGTAGATGGTGCAGTCGTGGTTTTGTTATTGGATGGTGGTTTCGTTTCATCTGTGGGAAGGGTCTGGGTTTGTGTTTGGTGTGGATGGAAGGTGGTGGCATCTTGTGTCCTTTTGGACCTGGTGTCAGTCTTTGTGACAGAGGCTCGTCTGTTGACCAGGGCTAGTTTCCAGATGTCAGGCAAGCGGGAGGTGTCATCACGTTTATTCATGTTGTTTGGGTGTTTCTCTATTTCAATGGCTTCCATGATTATTCGACTGTTGAAGTGTTCAGTTTTGGAGATGAGTTTGGTTCTTTTAAAATCAATTTCATGACCTGTTGTTTTTATGTGCTGGAAGAGAGAGGAATATTTTTCTTCTTTTTTGACTGCGTTCTTGTGTTCTGCGATGCGTGCGCTTATTCTCCTGTTTGTCTGTCCGATGTATGTGGCTGGGCAGACTTTGCATGGTATTTCGTAGACTCCTTGGTTTTCTAGCTCAATCTTGTCTTTGGGGTTTCTTAAAATGTTGGCTATTTTTTGTTCGGTGCAAAAGGCTGTCTTGATATTGTGTTTGTGGAGAATTTTGCTGATTTTGTCTGTGGTGCCTTTGATGTAAGGGAGGAGGGCAGTGCCGTTGTTCTCTTCTGTTTCTTGGTTCTTGGGGGGGTGTTTCTTTTTGGATTAGTTTGGTGATGGTGTTTTTTTGGAATCCGTTCGCAATTAAAGCATTCGAGAGAGTGTGTAATTCAGTTTTTAGGTGGTCTTTGTCAGCGAGGCGTTTGGTTCTGGAGATGAGGGTTTTTGCTACGGAGTTGATCTGTGCAGGGTGGTGGTGTGATTGTGCATTTAAGTAGCGGTTTGTATGTGTTTTTTTTCCGGTAGATGGTATGTCCTAAGGAGCCGTCGGGTTTTTTGTAGATTAGGACGTCCAGGAAGGGAAGTTGGTTGTTGGCTTCTATTTCCATAGTGAATTGTATTTTGGGGTGTAGGCTGTTGAGATGTGTGAGGAAGTTGTTCAGTTTGTCTTTCCCGTGTGGCCAGATAACAAAGGTGTCGTCAACATATCTGAGCCAGAGTTTGGGTTTATGTTCGGACTTCTGTAACGCGTTGGTTTCAAAGTGTTCCATATATAGGTTTGCGATGACCGGTGAGAGGGGTGATCCCATGGGTGCTCCTTCTATCTGTTTGTATCTTTGTCCATTGTGGATGAAGTATGTGTTGGTTAGGCAGTGGTTGGTCAGATCTAGGATGTGCTTGGGGGGGTTGTATTTGTTGTGGATAGCTGTCAAGGCTTCTTGAATGGGCACTTGTGTGAAGAGCGAAACAACGTCGAAGCTCACGAGTAGGTCATTGGGTTGTAGGTCTTGTTTCTTTATAATTTCTATGAAGTGGAACGAGTTTTGTACGTATGAAGAGATGGATTCTGCATAGGGCTGGAGTTGTTTGGCAAGAAATTTGGCGAGGTTTTGTAGGGGTGAGCCTATGGAGCTGACTATGGGTCTGAGAGGTGTTCCTTCTTTGTGATATATATGCATGTTAGGGTGGATTCGGGTTTCTTCCCGTGTAGAAATCTGGTTGTTTTGGCGACGTTTCGACGAGGTCTCACTCGTCATCTTCAGGCTGGTGTTCTGGCTTCTTTCTTCTTTCTTCTATATATATATATATATATATATATATATATATATATATATATATATATATATATATATATATATATATATATATATATATATATATATATATATATATATATATATATAAAGACTTAGTTACCCATGTTGCAAAAAACTACTCATTATGGACAACTGCACTACTTGTAAGTAGTTAATTCCTAGCACTATTCAGGCAATTTATTGGGATCTCATGAATGCACAACACATTGTTGCTTAGTTCATTTTTAATTGCATTTTGCTAAAAAAAAAATGCCTGGCTTAGGAATGGTGCTTGTGGGATTTTCTGCATGGGCCAACATGCCTTGTCTAGTCTTGGGTGCTCCCCACCTAGACAGTTCCACCTTAGGCAACACAACAGCAAAATAATTAGGGCTGGGCCCCGTGTTCTTTTGTGTTCTTGATGGCATTTAAGATTCCTTCAATTAATTTTTAACTGCTGTTTTTATCTGCTTTGTTTGCTGGCTGTGTTTGGTTTTGCTCATTGAAGTTCTGTCTTGATCTATTGTGGGTTGCATTTGTTTTTTATGAGGACACGTTTCTCTGTGATGTGCCGCCTGGAGGGCATCCATGTTGAAAGGCGAGAAATAAATCATACAAGAAACAGATAAATATTCAGGAGACAGCTCACTGGCCCTTTTTACGGGATTGCCATAAGGTGGCCATAGTAAGTGTTTGAAAATAATGGGATAGCAGAGACATGGCGGTGGACGGTGTTTCAAGACACTCAGGCTGCATGTCTTCACCTCTTCTTTCATTGAGTGATTTAATGAGATTGGCTTTTTGACAGACAAGATTGGTCAGTCTCAGGTTGACTTTCCTCACCGAATTGTTGTCAGGAGAAGACGGGAGGAGGAGAGCTATAGTCGTTGTCTCGAGCTCATTATAGGTAAAGCAGGCCATAAGGGTAATAAATAAATAAACTTCTGAATAAGTACATCTTGTAAGGAACACTTCTTTCTTGTTTGTTCGTTTTTGAGAAGCTGAACACAATCTGTCTGCGGGCCTCTGCTTGTGCAGGCCTGGTAGAAACCATTTAAACACCATCACCATTTCCAAATAGTTTTTGAGAAGTAACCGCATGTGCTTCTTATGGGTTGGACTCTTAGGCGGTTACTTCATGTCCATTTTATCTCTGTAAGTGTTGCGCTTGAGACCGGTACAAAAAAATCTTCATGTCCGTCGCGCAATAACTGAAATTTGTCTCGACCATGCCCCTGGAACGGGATCAGAGCATGACAATACTGTACCTGGCACTGGGTTGGGGTATTCTCTTGTCACGCTTTGTTCCTTGTTCCTTTTCCGAGACAAGGGACTGTGGGGTAACAACTGTCACGCAACAACCAGTGTCCACCTAGTGGTCAGCAGCTAAAGTACCCTTCGACATTAGTTTCCCTATGGGAAACACCATGCAGCGTGAATGTTTATTAAAGAAAGTACTGAAAATTCTGTAACATTGACATGTAAATCCCAGAAGACCAGTAAATCGAAATATCGAAAAAGTTTTATTTACAATATATATTTTTAAAAGGGTTAAGAAAGCAAGGCAAATTCAGAATTTGCCATGGAACAAGTCCGTGAAGTAACAGTTGTCACGAGACAAGTTATCACGACCATGAGAAAACAGAAACAGGGACTAAACAGGGACAAAACCACATGATTGCAACCAACGCTGTCATGGTACAAAACTAGTCGCGGAACAAGAAAGGATGTGAAGTAACTGCCATGATAGATCCCACATAAGTCTGTTGTGTGATTTTTTAAAAAAGAGGCTGACTTAAATGTTGGGAGATGGTGAAGTGCATTTAAAGATTCTCATTTAGCCCCTGGAATTGGTAGTTGTGCTCCCTGGTTGTTACGGTAACAGACTGTCTTCTGTGCTAGCTTGTTGGTGTATATAGAGTACTATAGAATCAATCCCCTATTTTCTCCACAGTGATCGATATGTGGCTACCAAAGCCGGCCTTATCTCTTTCCTCTAGTGAGTTATTTGCAGGCTGTGTTGCCCGGCCTGGCCATGCACACCTGTGGCAAAAAGCACAACCCACCCAGTAGCCTGGCCGTGTTTTCCCAGCCTTTGTTCTCACATCCTGTTGGCGAACGGCATGGGTTCTCTGGCACTGTGCAAAATACATGGGAGTCAATTAAAGGCTGAGAGACGGATGAAACCGCTTCGGTGCAGAAATGTTTGTCAGTGCTTGTTTGTGGCTGGAATGCAGGGGGGCTGGCAGCACAGCTGCAGGAGGACTTGGCTGGGCTTTTACACACACACACACACACACACACACACACACACACACACACACACACACACACACACACACACACACACACACCTGTATAGTTGAAGGACAAAAGACTTTCCAGTGCACAGCTGGATTGCAGCAGCCACACATACAGACCTGGGGTGTGAGCCACAGTTGCACCTGTGTGCTACCAGGAGACAGAATATTGCTCTGGGTTGAAGCAAGAACCCTGGATGCATTTTGTGTTGGCAAGGCTTGCCACAAAAATCTTTTGTTCACAGAGCATCAATACCTGACAAGTAACAGGATTAATGCTCTGCTTTGCATCGCACCTCATCAAAACACAAAAGCCAGCAGTCTAAGGAACAAAAACAAAAAACAAAACTGAAGGTTACTTGGTCTAACAAGAGAAGTTCTATTTATTTTATGGGAAGATAGCATCATTTGTGTGTGGGGGGGTGTTAAATACAATTTCAAATTATAAATACAAATTCATCTTTCTAATGCAGACTGCCTTTCTCATAATCACTGTTCTGAACTTCAATTTGCCCTTTACCTCTTGGGAGGCACTAAATCTGTGGTTCTCAACCTTGGGTCACTTGGTGTTCTTGGAATAAAACTCCCAGGAGCCTTCGCCAGTTGCTGTGCTGGCTGGGGTTTCATCGGGTCCGGTGGCCAAGAACATCAGACCTGATGACAGATAGCTGGGAGCCATCAGATGGCATTTCAGTGGGAGTCAGGAGGGCTCAAGAGGGCACAGGAGATCAGTGGAGATTATTCATTTCCCCTTCCATCTCCCAGACAAAGAGAACACACACAAACAAGAACAACAACAGCCAAGGGACAATCGGGGCAAGACTGAGAGAGACCTAGACAGCTGAATGGCTCTGTGCAAGAACCCTGGTGCATCTTTGCCGCTGAGCAGTATCTGTTGGAGAGTTAAAACTGCAAATTGCACTTCTGCTCGCATATACTCTATACATAGATAACGCATACCAAAAATCTACAGTAGCAGGGCCAGCCCAAGACATTTTGCAGACCAAGGCAAGCTAAGGCACACACCCCTGCCCCATGTGTCCCAGTGAACTGAACTGGAAGTTGAATAGATCTTATTGTGACACATGGGTGACTTCGGACAGTGGGTCTGCCATTTTGGCTGTGTTGCAGGTTGTTGTGTGGTCTGGTAAGCTGTGAGACTGAGATATGAATGGGTTGGCCAACAGGGTGGAGTAGGGGGGGGGGCTCCTCAGGAGGAAGGCCTGGATGGGCTGCCATTGCTCTCCAGCTGCACCGCCCAAAAGTCCGGTCCCTCACTCTGCTCCTTGGTAAGGCCTGCCTGATGGAAGCCCCCAGGGGCCACATTCTGTTCTAAGGGAAGCCACACTCTGTCTGGTTAAGGGTTGCATTCCAGCAGTTCTACCTTTGACCGGTCTGGAGGGTTGGGTTGCAGTGATAGTCATGTAGACCTTATGGGGCTGGAGAAAAGGACCCCTAGAGCATGAACCACAGTATTAAAAGCAATGACGAACTTTTGGGGGTGGATAGGACATAGCCACATTCATCTGCTACAGCAAAAAACAACAACAACCTTGTAGTACCTCTGGGACTAATGAGTTTCATTTGCCATTAAGCAGCTGCCGCAAAGGGAAGGCTGTCAGCTACTTAGCAGACACTTTTCTTGCCATTTGCCTTTGGAGGGACAGTTTTGCATTTCTTTTTAATTGTTGCTATTAGACAGTGCATCAGCAATATTTCAAAAGGACTTTTTAGGGCCAAGGAGATATCACCAGGAAGTGTGGTTTCTGGTATGGGGCCCTCTGGAACAAGCTTTCTATGGAGGTTTGTCATGTGCCACCCTTCTCACGTTTTAGGAAAACAGTAAAAGCAGAATTATACAAAACTGCATTTGATTGGTGCTTTTAACCATTGACCTGAGATCCCTAGATTTGTTTAGAGATTTGTCAAGTCTGTTAAAATGTAGGCTTTTAAAGCTAGTGACAGGGTTTTATTGCTGACATTGTAATTTTGTATTGTTGAGTTTAATGGTGGCTAATGTCTATAATGCCAACAAAGGTCAGGATAGTCAAAACTATGGTTTTTCCAGTAGTGATGTATGGAAGTGAGAGCTGGACTATAAAGAAGGCTGATCGCTGCAGAATCGATGCTTTTGAGCTGTGGTGCTGGTGGAGACTCTTGAGAGTCCCCTGGACCGCATGGAGAACAAACCTATACATCCTGAAAGAAATCAACCCTGAATGTTCACTGGAAGGACAGATTTTGAAGCTGAGGCTCCAGTACTTTGACCACCTCATGAGGAGAGAGGACTCCCTGGAAAAGTCCCTGATTGAAGGCAAAAGGAAAAGGGGACAGCAGAGAATGAGATGGTTGGACGGTGTCTGCAACCAACATGGATTTGACCAGTCTCCGGGAGGCAGTAGAAGACAGGAGGGCCTGGTGTGCTCTGGTCTATGAGGTCACCAAGAGTCGGACACGACTTAACGACTGAACAAAAATCTGGGAGTAGAGTCAACTCATGGCAACTGGACTTCTTTTCTTGTGAGACTGAAACATTTCACTGCTCATCCAAGCAGCTCTGCCAGTCCAAGAAAAGAATATGCATGCAAAAATACTGTATTTCTACCCCCTCCCCCAAGCATCCATTAGGAGAGACCCCCCTCTTTCACCATTCCTTAAGGCAGCAGCCTTAACTGGGGTAGACCACAGATGTCGAGGGTTTTGCAATTTGTTCTGTCTGTGGACGTAAATACTTGTTGAACAATTACATAGACAGAGTCCAAATCAGACAAAGTCAGAGTTTACTTAAAAACAAACAGCTATATTACATATATACACAGATAAGGTACATGGAGACAAATCAGCAGCATAACAGCACTTCATCATGCATAATTAGCACATAGCATAGAGAGACAAGAATGGGTGCCTTACTCACAAAAGGCCCATTGAACACTGATTAACAGAGCACTTATTGTCTGTCTAATCAGGAACTACATTGCATCATGGTTATTGCAGCACCTTGCATCAGCCAAACCCATTTAAGCCTGTTCTTTTCACCTGCAGTCTAATAGAAAAAAACCCTTTAGACTGAATCACTGTGACTTTGTACATTTGCAGACTCTATCTTAGAACTCAAATAAATACATACAGTGGTACCTTGTATAAAGGAATTAATTCATTTCAAATGAAATTATGTTAAGCAAATTTTCGTTTATACAAATTTCCCATAGGTATGCATTGAAAACAGAGTGATCCCATTTTATGTTGTACAGATTTGCCCCATAGGCGATTATGTTAAGCAAATTTCCCCTATCTCCAGAATTTTTTCTTTTGTACAAATTTTATGTTATACAAACCGTTTGTTATACAACGGTCCACTGTACTGACCATTTATGTATGCACCTGTCTAATACATAGTTTCACTAATATCTGACAACAGAGAATTTACTGTACATTTTTGGATTAAAACTCCCAGAATCCTTCATAATCCATCCAATTATTTGCATGCCTGGCAAATAGTGACTTTGCGTCTGTGAGGAGCCTAGGGCAGCTCTTGAAGTCTTACCCCTCTGCCCTCCTTTCCCTGGGGATTGTCAGCCCCATGAGAAGAAGATGAGAACAGAAAAGCCAAGTCCACACGGGTCTCTCCTCCCAGTAGGGTCCTGTGAAAGGAAATATAACTCTGCATTGGTGCCAATGTTTTCCTTTGAGAAAAAAAATCCAGCTTTAATCCTTGCGTTCTGCCAGCAGGGCCCACCCTGTGCTCTGACCATGCCCGATATGTACTCCATCTCTACTTGTACCCCCAATGAAGCTGTTTGCAGAAATTTAGCTAAGAGGGAAGAGAATGCTTATCACCCCAATTTAAGAGGTTCAGGATCTTGCCTTTCTTTCCACTTGGCAAAATTACCAAGTGAGTCAAGACAAGTTGCAGAAATATCTGAGATATTTCATGGAACCCAAGGGCTGTGGTTTGGTGGAAAATTTCATTCTATTCATTCCATTTCCATGTTGATGCCAACTTACCTTTTTTGGGGGGGGGGACAGGCAATTGAAAACTTATTATCTGCTCATATGAGGGACATGTTCTCCGGTTCTTCCAATATTTTCCATACCTTTGCTGTACTGATTTATGATCATGTGGTATATATGTGTGTTGTGTTGCTACACTCGTGACTGACTCTTCGTGACTCTTGGCAGGAATACTGGAGTGGTTGGCCAGTTCCTACTCCAGGGCCTACAGCACCTGGTATTCCCTGGAGGTCTCCCATCCAAGTACTAACCAGGGCCAACTCTGCTTAGCTTCCAAAATCAGGTGAGATTGGATGTGCTTAGGTCATCTATGCATATCTCATGTGGTATATATACTGGGTCAAATTTCCCTGGAACTTTTAGTGATAATGATTTATTCTCTCCTATTTGAATTGTTATGGCCAGCTGCCCCATAGTACTTTATTTTCCCTCTTGCTTCAAGGAGCCATTCAGCCCCATGATTTATATATTTATTGATACATTGATGTACAGTACCTAGAAGTGGTTTCTTTCAAAAATATGGAAATACTGTATGTCTTCTGTTGCACTGGCTGCTCCTGCAGAATTGGAGGGGTATGTCTACTACCCCATTATCTTTTCTGCCTTTCAGCTTAATCTGTGCCTCTTCACAATGAGTGCTGAAAAGTGGAGTGCCAGAACGCTGGTACTGCAGACCCCAATTTCACTGTGATATCCTTTATCCAATGTACATCAATGTACCAATTGATGTACTGACAATGATTTTTTTAAAGAATTAATATGCACATCTCAGTAATGGTAGCCACCTTCCTAGCTTTGGTTCAGAAAAGAAGCGGGGTGGGTCTTGTACACAGGCAATTCCGGTGTGGACCACACACCAATACAAGATTGGTACAAAATAACGCAACCCTCCCTGAGAGTGGAAGATAAACAGCAGTTACACTGCTGTCCAGAAAAATATTTTGATCTTGACTTCGTGTCATGTTACTATAAGCAGGCAACTTTACCAGGAGAAAAAATATATCAAGATTTAACTGGGGGATAGCTAGACAACATTTCCCTCATGTGAAAAGGGCCTCAGTTCTCCACTGAAATGTACACCCCTGTGGATTTTGCAGTGAAGTTCTGCCATGTATGCCAGGGGAGGGGAATGTGCAAAAAATGTCTTGAAACATCAAATATGTATTGAAATATGAAAAAGTGCACACACAAGTGCCTATTATCTGTGGATAAAAGTATGCAGAATGCCTGAGGCCAATACCTTTTATAAATACATCCATGAGGGCAATTTACATACCAATGAACACATATGGGACATGAAATGCAGGAAGTGGCCCATCCCCACCCCACCCCTCAGAAGGATGCTGCTTCCACAGCATTGACCAAACCGGTGAAGGAAATGGGTTAGAAGAAGCAAGGATGGGGGTGGGGTTCCATGGGAAGCTGCTTCTTCACCCAGGAACGGCTGCCATTTTGCAGAAGGAGTGTAGAGGGCACTGGTGCTTCAGTTTTGCTTTCCTCCACAGCACAACAACACTCCTTTCCTACTTTGCAGGAAACCTGGGCCTGGAATGATAAAACTGGCTTTGGATCACTCGCGAGTCAGGCAGTGCGTGCACTTCTAGGAAAAGAAAGAACGCGGATAGATTTCTCAGCACAGAGTACCGTGTGTTGTTTCTTGGGATTGCATTGAAGCTCCAGGAGGAAGGGAAGATGCCCCCAATTGCTGAGGAAGGGGAATCTCTCTCTCTCTCTCTCTCTCTCTCTCTCTCTCTCTCTCTCTCTGTGGAAATAAGACACTCACTTTATTTTTCCATGTATAAGACTATAGTTTTTACTAAAACTGTCAGACTTAAAAATTACGGAGTGAGCCAATGAGAAAACTACACAGTAGAGAAGCTGTTATTTTGGCCTGGAAAATTTGGGGTCGTCTTATACATGGGGGTGTCTTATAGATGGGAAAAAATACGGTACATAGCTACAGCTGCAAGCAGGAGAAGCCGAGTGTCCATATGCCAGAGGCAGTAAGGTTTGTTCCAGAGCTGTCTCTGAAATTTGTTGGGTTTTTCTGTTTGTTTGTTTGTTAATATTTAGGCATGCCAAAGCACTGGCCTTAAATAGTCTTCCCAGGACCCTAAATATTGCAAAGCTTTTGAGGACTATTGCTCATGAGGAATTTTGGCCATCCTTTGGGCACCTGCTGGCATTCCCTGATTTCTCAGGGCAGCTTGGAGATTGGAACAAGAGGCCACACACGTTCATACCCAGTAGTATGGAAAAGTTACATTTTCAGACTGAAGTTTGAAAAATTCCTCAGTTTAGCATGGTCAGTGAATGGGGAGGTGGAGAGACTCTGGCACTGGAGCTTAAAATATTAATGTTTCCACACAGATTCTGCCTGTAATGTGAGGCCTATGCACACCCCTGCAGGGAGGGAAGGACTAGAATCTCTTGTCTGATGGGGAGGGTCCAGCTACTTTAGGTAGGAAACTTGGACTATCTCAGTAGGCAGAAATAGGGACTCTGAATGCTACCTGTGTCTGGCAGGCCCCGCCAGTGCTATTCTCCTTGGGTGAAAAGGGTGGCAGGCGAATGTTCTGCTGCTGATCAGATATATAAGGAAGATCATCATCTGGGGTAGGCAACATGCTGCACATGCATTGCATCTACCCTCAAATTCTTTTTATCTCCTGCATCATGCCCACCTGCCTTGTCTGGAGCTGGTGGGAACAAAGACATAAGCATATACGATGTTCCTTTTCTCCACGTCTGGAAAACAGGGAGAAACTCCACCTTGCTGGTCTTCAGGATTCTGTGGACCAGGAAAATACTTTGACACTTTGTTGTAAGCGAGGGGTTGCCACCCCAACTGCCGCTGAATTTCAGGGGGGAACTTCAGGAGCAAGGGGACCTTCGGTGGCAGGTGAACGTCACTTGAGACAGCAGCACTCTGCTTCCTGTTGGTTTGGAGAGACCACGGGGATGTAGACCACTCAAGATCTAGTCTACAGTACTGTAATGAAGTTTGAGCCCTAAATTTGATATGGTCTGTGGAGACATTGTTTCTTCTGGGATTGTGCCCACCTATATTGTAGTACAGGCTGAGGACACAGGTAGCTTGATTCAATTGCCCAGAGTGGGAGAGAGTGAATAGGAAGTGGGATTATTTTGAAGACAGTGATGTCAGAATTAGAAGAAAATGGGAAATGCATGAGTAAAATGAAGTCAGTTATTTTGAGCAGGAAAGAAGCAGGATGCTACCTAGAGAGGTTGTCTCCTGCTTTACAAGTTTCTGCTTCAAGGTGGACTTTGAAGGCTCTTCCAGGTTTAGTTTAGTGGTTCCTAGCCTTAGGCGTCCGGATGTTCTTGGACTACAACTCCCAGAAATCCTGTCCCACACAACTAGTAGGGCAGGCTTCTGGGAGTTCTAGTCCAAGAACATCTGGGGACCCAAGGTTGGGTTTAACCACTGGGTTAAACATTGAAAACCAGAAGGTAAAACAAAGAGGAGTTTGAAGATGGCCACCCAATTAGGACAAGTAGCGCTTCCACCTCAGGATGGCAGGCACAAAGGAGATGGGAGATGGATTCTGTTTTCCAGTTAAATCTGGGGGTTGTTGAGCTGCTGCTGCCAGCATTCCATAGCATTAATGGTACAGTACAGGGGGATGACAACGAATGTGTTGTTCCAAGCATATCTGCTTTTCCCCATTTACGTTAGGGTCATATTTTTCTAAATTTTCATATGTATGTGTAAATTGTGCCTTAATTGTGGGGTTGGGTTTTTTTTTTGTAAATCTGTGTCCTCCTTATTGGTAATATCTTTCCTCCCCCATTTTTTACACCTTAGTTGGTGCCCCACGTTGAGCATTGGCCTGATTGGTTTCACAAGGGTACACATCTTGTAAACATCCAGCCTGCTGTTTGGTGTTAGCATATGTTTACAATGTACAAAAATGGGGCTGCATTTCATACTGAAACTAGTCAGAATAAAGAGTGAACTTTGATAAGAAATAAGCTAGGAGACAAACCCTATTCCTTTTGGGCTAAGTGCTCAGCATATGGAACACTGAACAACTTCCCGTTAGGCCCTGAAAGCATATTGTGGCAAAGGATCATGGGAGTTGAAAGCCAACACAACCTGGCAGGCTGCAAGTGGCTCAGCCATAATGTAGACCAGTGGTTTCCAGCCTTGGGTCCCCAGATGTTTTTAGAAGCCTTCACCACCAGCTGTGTTGGAGTAGATTTGTGGGAGCTGTAGTCCAAGAGCATATGGTGGACCAAGGGCTGGGAAGCACTGATGTAGATGACTGAATGACTTAATTGAGGAACACTGGTTTGATTGACTTGGGCTGCAACTACACTAGCAAGATGGAACTGAAGCTGTCTGGCTTTGCTGCAGCTTGATTCACACACAGCCTTTTCCATGTTTTGGTTCAGATTAGGTGATCACATGGAGACCATGGATTATTTTAGTGCCAGTGTCACTGTGGCCCCCTCAACCATTAGGCACAGAGTGGGTGCACCTGGACACGGAGGAAGGTCTGCACACCAGGAGCATAACCTCACAAAGGAGTTTGAAGCCTTCCCCTCCAATCCCATGTTTTCATCATTAATACACTGGGGTCCACTTCTCTGATGTTTCTCCCATGGTTTCTAGCAACTGTTATAACGTCAGGTGGCACCTCCAAATTAATCAACCAGTGGTTTAGATATCTGGCTGTGGAGCCATCGGAGCCTCCTTGACAGGGGCTGGACTCAGTCCTACGATTTTTGTCTTTTCTGCCTGGAAAAAGTATCACTTACTTTTAAAAAAATCAAATTCATTCAAAACCTTTAAGAATAGCCTATTCCTAAAGAAGACAGCAAATGAGTCAATTTCAGCAGTGGAGATGTCGAAACTGGTTTCAATTACCAGAAATAAATAGATTTCTATTCAGTGCATTTGGATATCATGTGATTTGAACCTGATTTTTAGAAAGTCTGAACAGAAACCGATTCAAATTAATTGATGAATACTGTGATGTGATGAATGGATGAATTCAGTGTGGCCACAGAAACAAGGGAGGCATCACATTTTAAAGACCAGCAGATCTTTTTTAGCCTTGGCTTTTCATGGATTATTGTCTTGCTTCCTCAGAGACATCCAGTGAAGTAGACAGGAGTCGATGGGAGTTTTTGCCAAATAAAACAGGTTTGTCTTTACGGAGCTGGAAGATACTGTTGCTTTAGTGACAGCAAGCTCTTGCCTAGCACAATTACCCTTCTCGAAATTTCTGATTTGTGGCACTGTTAGATTGCCTACTAACCACAGTTCTCTGAGTGATGGAGGGTTTATTAAAAATGCAAAATGCAGTCAGTAAACAATGTGTGTACATAGTAAAATCTAAATAAAGCAAGCAGCAAATAAAAATACTGCATGATGTGAAGCAGAAATAAACTGCCAAGGGAAAATTAAGGGTGTGTTAAGATGTACAACTGCACCACACAAATTCACCGATTTTGGATTTGGAGGCCTAATTGGGGCTTTGGAACATGTCCTGGTTTGGAGTGATTTAATTCAATTTATGTTCCAAATCTGAAAGGACGTTTAAACCTCTTGTATACTCGTGCTGGGATACCAACATGGCTGTACTTTTTTCGGTCTTTGCACTGATGTACAAGTAATGTGGTGATTCAATGCACCCTAAAAAAGAAGAAGCAGCCTGCTGATTTTCAGACAGTTAGCTCCAGGATTTTATGTACAAGAAATATTTAAATTTTACTCTCTGTCTTTTTAAAAGGGCGAAGTGATTCTCTGTTCCATCCAGTTCACATTGCGCTTTGGTGAAAAGGGCTTTGCAAATTCACTTTGCTTGATTCCCGAACCAAATCTGGACACTCCATTTCAATTTGCACCTCCTGAAAATTGGTCCGAATGATGTTTATTCAGAGTGGGATCCCACAGGCATAGAGTTCACATTTTGGACTGGATTTGTTGCAGTCTGGTGGGAGCTATTTCCCGTGATCACAACGTATGGAAAACAGCAGCATGGTCCTGATCTATGTCCAATCAGGACCTTTTGGGGTCCAGTCCAGCATCAGGGCTACTGTGTTGTTGTTTTTTTAGGTTGGGCTGAAGCAATTCCCTAAGACGGTGATGGTGGACTTTTAAGAGTGCCCAAACTGCGATTCAAAACCCACTTATTTTTCACAAAGAGCCAATACAGCAATTTAACCTGAATACAGCTGGGTTACAAATGTTTCAGGCGCTACCCTTTCGGGAAAGTGAGGATTGAAGAGCAGGCTTTTGAATTTCCTGGTGAGAGCAGGGTGAAGGGGGAACAGCGGTTTGTGGGTTCCTTCGTAGCCCGAGTTTATTATCCAGTCACACCGCTTTTGGGATGTCCTTAGCAGTGTGGCTGGAGAGTAAACTGGGGCTACGAACGAGACCACAACCCACTGCCTCCCCTTCATCCAACTCTTTGCATTGAGCACTAGACATGGGCACGACTTGGCGAAATTGTCATTTCCGTTTTCGGATATCGTTTCCGTTACGTAACAGAAACGGTAACGACAATTAAGCTGTCAGAACTCGAACTCGAACCGAAAAAAGAAAAATTGGATCTGATTTGTCGTTGTCGTTCCTGGCATCGTGCGGCGATCGCGCGATGCCAAGCGGCACAGAAAAAAAGTTTTAAAAATAAAAAAAACCCGATTCCCGTCCAAAAAAGCAGGTGAAAATATGCCTGCCTGAGGGCACCTACCAGAGGGGTGGTTTCTGGGGGGGGGGGGTCCCCAGCCTTCCCCCCCTCCTGTCCTGGGCTGCTGGTACTGGGCTGGGAGGGGGCATCCTCGGCGTCTCCATTTGCCATGCGGTGCGGGGGGATCCAAAATGGTGTCCACAATATTTTTTTTGAAATCGTGGTCCAAAAAACCACCAAAGCACCACAGAAACATTGAAAAATTAGCTATTTTAAATGCTTGAATTTTTACAGTAGCAGCAGTGGGTTTTTATAGCAGTAAAAGGTTGCACTGATTTTATTTATTTTTATTTTTATTTTTATTTTTATTTTTTTACACCTGCGCAATGATGGGCTGGCCATGGGATGGGACCATGCAAATTTTTGGACCCATTCTACCAATCGCATGGCCAGGTTTTGACTGACACTACTGGATGTGCAAGAGGGCATAAAAAGCCGAGGCACTCCCAGAAGAGTCGCAGTCCGGGCTTGGATGTGGGTGGGAGAGGGCTGTGTGTAGCTGGCTGCTGTGCTAGACTAGTTTCGATTTCGTGGAGCCTTTAGATTTCAGTTAGGCAGGCAGGGAGGGAATTGATTCAATTGAATTTTTAGGAAATAATAATAATTCCTTTCATTCTCTGTCTGCTGTGGGGAATAGCAACACAGTTTATTCTTTTTTATTCTCCTGCAGTTTGTTAGGATTTCTTTTCTGATAGTGCTTCAAAGGGGGGGAGGTTTGAGTGGGAGGGGAGGTGTGGATTTATTTTAAAAATTTCATTTGCTTGGTGGCAAGCCAAGGTCCTTTCATACCCTGCCTGCAGCTCTGCTGTGGGTGCACTGCCCACTTTGTTTGCAAAAATTGCAATTGCTTTATTTGATGCGGTCTTGTGCAGCAAGTCAGTTTAAAGTGTTTTCCGCCTGCTTTGGGTCATTGCGGGACCCGTGCCCGCCGCCAGCGCGCCCGCCCCTCCCCCCTGCCGCTGCCGCCGCCCGCCCATGCCCCCCCTGCCACCCCGCCTGCTGCCTAGGGCGCAAAAACACCTAGCACTGGAGGGACGCCACTCGCTGGGACGTCAAATCACGTGAAATTGCGGCGGCGGTAACGACAAACGACAAACGACACGACGAAACGACAATTTTTAAAAAAAATTCCGCGAAAAACAGAAACGACCCGAAATGGACCCGTCCCGAAAAACGACAACTCGAAAAAAAAAATTTTCTGGTTGTGCCCATCTCTATTGAGCACAGTGGTATGCTCCAGGTGGTGGGGGAAGTGCCGTGGCTGTGAAGGGGCAGTGTTCTGTGCCCTCAGAAAGGGCTCTGCATGCCACCTTTGGCACCCGTGCCATAGATTTGCCAACACTGCCTTAAGAGATGGAAGGGCTGCTTTAATTAAAGGGATCATTCCTGGCAAAGCAAGCCTTTCTCATGCAATTAGACATCTACTTCGTCTCCATCTGAATGTACCCTCATTCCAGAATTTGAAATTTGTCTGAATCCCATGTACAGTTTTATTATAAACACTTTCTAATATATGTGAGATATTTTTCTTCTTCCTTAAAAGCCTTTACCTAACAATGAAAAGCTCCCGTAATGTTTATTTATTTATTTATTTATTTTTACAACTTATATGCCGCCCACTACCCAAAGGTCTCTGGGCGGCTTACAATCAAGGAATTAAAACAGTTAAAAACATCAAACAACAATAAATAATTAAAACAATAAAAACCTTATACTAAGACATCACACTAAAATTGCCATCAGAAGCCCCAAAATCTAAATTGTATCAATTAAAAAACTTCTGGAACAGGAAGGTTTTTACCTGGCGCCGAAATGTCATCAGTGTTGGCGCCAGGCGGATCTCACTTGGGAGGGCATTCCATAGCTTGGGGGCAGCTGCCGAGAAGGCCCTGTGTCTGCAAGCCATCCCTCTTACCTCCTTGAGGGATGGCTCTTTCAGGAGGGCCCCCTGGCTAGATCTTAATTGCCGGGAAGGTTCATATGGAAGGAGGTGGTCCTTCAGGTATCCAGGTCCTAAGCCATTTAGGGCTTTATATGTCAAAACAAGCACTTTGAATTGGGCTCGGGCAGCAACTGGTAACCAATGTAGGCTACGTAGAATCGGCGTGATGTGATCCCTAGCGACCCCACCACTTACTAGCCGCGCCGCACGATTCTGAACCAGTTGCAATCGCCAAACTGTCTTCAAAGGCAGCCCCATGTAGAGCGCATTGCAGTAACCAATACGGGATGTTACCAGTGCATGCGTAACTGTTATGAGGCTCCGTTCATCCAGGTAGGGGCGTAGCTGATATATTTTCCGCAGCTGGAGAAAGGCACCCCTGGCCACCGAGTCCACCTGGGCTTCCAGAGTTAGACCGGGGTCCAGGAGCACCCCCCAAGCTGCGGACCCTGTCCCTTAGGGGGAGTGCAACCCCGTCCAGAACAGGGAAGTGGCCCTCTAACCCAGTGTTTTTCAACCACTGTTCCGTGGCACAGTAGTGTGCCGCGAGATGTTGCCTGGTGTGCCGTGGGAAAAATTCTCCCTACACCAGCAATGCCCCCCCCCCGCATCCCGCTCGCGACCAAGGCAGCAGTGCGGCGCCGGCGAGCCGGAGGAAGGCGGGGCGTCCAGAAAGAAGCCAGCTGCCGCAAGGCTTCCTTGGGAGATGTAGTTCCTCCCGCAGGTCTGATACGTGGTCCTGGGGAGGAGAGCAGACTACATTTCCTGGCATGCTTTGCGCGCCGGCGAGGAAAGGCTGGCTGTGGGCGGGGAAGGAGAAGAAATAAGGGAGGAGGAGGAGGAGGAGGAGGAGACTGGAGAGCGAGAGAGTGAGAGCCGGGAGACCCGCGCAGGCACATTGCGGCGAAGGGCGCTCCAGAAGCCGCTCTTAAAGGTTCTTGGGGTTGGTTCCCCCTCCTCGCTCACCGAACCCCCCTCCCTCCCTCCCCCGCCTCACGCACTCGCTGTTTGCCTCCTGAGGGTGGGCACATGCCCCTGCCGAGCCAGGTAGGAGCGTGCGTGCGCACCCCTCTTTTAAGGGTGGGGAGCGGCCGGCCGTTGACAATGGTCATTTTTGTGTGGGGGGGGAAAATAAAGGGGAGGACGTGGGAGACTGAGGAGGTGATTCCTAGGACCTAGGGAGGAGACGGGGATGGGGGGTCCCTTCCAGGCCCTGTGGCTGCCTGGCTGGAAGGAGGCGGGGGGGGAAGAGAGAAGGGAGGCTTATACTGGAAGGGGTAAAAGATGGGGGTTGGGGGGGTCGTATATGAAGAGCCTCCCCCAGCCCCACCTTCCTGGGTTTGCAAGTTCCTCTGAAAAAAAGTGCCAGGAGGAGGGAGGGGGAAGGTGAGGGCAGGAGGACATTTTGATAGGGATGCCTTGGGAGGGCCTGGGCTGGAGGATGGATTTGTTGTTGTTGTTTTGGGGGGGGGGTGAGAAGTGTGTTTGTGTGTGTGATAGGCACAGAGTTAAATTTTTTAACATTTTCTAATGGTGGTGTGCCTCGTGATTTTTTTCATGAAACAAGTGTGCCTTTGCCCAAAAAAGGTTGAAAAACACTGCTCTAACCTGTCTGGCGAAGCACCCACTAACAGCACTTCTGTCTTGTCTGGATTGAGTTTCAATTTGTTAACCCTCATCCAGTCCATTATCTGGCCCAGACACGAGTTCAGCACAGAAACCGCCTCACCTGGATTGGTGGAAAACGAGAGGTAGAGCTGAGTATCATCAGCATATTGCTGAGTCCTCAGCCCAAACCTCCTGATGACCTCTCCCAGTGGTTCCATGTAAATGTTGAACAGCATGGGAGACAGTATAGAGCCCTGAGGAACCCCATGACATAAATGCCACGGGGCAGAGCAACTGTCCCCCAGCACCACCTTCTGGACACGGTCAGCCAGGAAGGAATGGAACCACCGCAAAGCGGTGCCTCCAACTCCCAACCTGGCCAGCCTATCCAGAAGGACACCATGGTCGATGGTGTCGAAAGCCGCTGAGAGGTCCAGGAGTATCAACAGGGTTGCACTCCCCCTGTCTCTCTCCCGGCAGAGGTCATCATACAGGGCGACCAAGGCAGTCTCTGTACCAAAACCCGGCCTGAAACCAGATTGAAATGGATCCAGAAAATCCATTTCATCCAGCAGTGCCTGGAGTTGCCCGGCCACCACCCGCTCCAACACCTTGCCCAAATAAGGGAGGTTCGCTACTGGACGGTAGTTAACCACCAGCCCTGGGTCCAGGTTAGGTTTTTTAAGGAGTGGCCTAATTACTGCCTCTTTTAAGGCAGCAGGGACCACTCCCTCTCTTAATGAGGCGTTTACAGCTTCCTGGACCCAGGTGCGAACTCCCCTGGCAGATCTTTCAATTAGCCAAGAAGGGCAAGGGTTGAGTGGCGTAGTGGTAGCACGGACAGATCCAAGCATCCTGTCCACATCCTCGGGTCTCAATAATTGAAACTCATCCAATAATACTAGACCTAAGCACGGCACACTGGACACATCCCTTGATTCTGCACCAATAGTGGAGTCCAATTCCCTGCGAATCTGAGCGAGTTTTTCCTCAAAGTGGACAGCAAACTCGTCACAGCGGGCTGCTGAGTGGTCCAGAACCTCCATCGTATTTCTCGGTTGAAGAAGGTCTCGGACCACCCGAAACAGCTCTGCTGGACGGCACTCTGAAGAAGCAATACGGTTTGTGAAATATTGCCTTTTCGCAAACCATATCGCCACGGAATAGGCCCGATAATGGGCTCTAAGCCGTGTTCGATCGGACTCACAGTGATATTTTCTCCACTTGCGCTCCAGCCGTCTCCCCTCCTGCTTCATTGCCCGCAGCTCAGATGTATACCAAGGAGCTGTCTGGGCTCTGCGTAAGGGGAGAGGGCGCTTAGGTGCAATCGTGTCAACCACCCGGGACATTTCCCTATTCCACAGGGTGACCTGAGCTTCGACAGGAGCGCTGACCATATCAGATGGATAATCCCCCAGAGCTTTCAGGAAACCATCTGGATCCATTAGTCTCCGAGGGTGGATCATCTGAATAGATCCCCCACCCTTGCAGAGGGTAGAAGAAGCTAATAGCCTAAACTTGACCGGTCTGACCATGACAATGGAATTAGAACCAACCCCTCCACATCCAAACCACCATCCTCCAATCCCGTTGAGAAGACCAGGTCTAAAGTATGGCCCTTCTCATGCGTTGGGCCGTTGACATATTGAGACAGCCCCATGGTTGTCATGGCGGCCATGAAGTCCTGAGCTGCCCCATTCAAGGCTGCCTCAGCATGGATGTTGAGGTCCCCCAGTACCAACAGCCTGGGGGTCCGCAACACCAGGTCCAAGACAACCTCCATCAGCTCAGGCAGGAAGACTGTTGGTACGCAGCAGGGTGGGCGGTACACCAGCAGAATCCCCAATCTGTCTCGTGAGCCCAACACACAGTACAGGCCCTCCAGGCCTCCTCCCAAGGGGACAGGAAGTCTGGTCAAGGAGATAGAACTCCGATAGACTATAGCAACTCCCCCTCCCCCACCCTTCAAGCGACACTGGTGCTGGACCGAGTACTCAGGTGGGCATAGCTGGGAGAGGGGAACACCACCCTCCTCTCCCACCCAATGAGCATCTCTGGAGATTGCATCCTCCAGTCATGAGAGTCCACAATGAAAACTCTTCCGGGTTACCTGATCAGCCATACCCTCATTGCTTGAGGCAGGTTTTTGTGGACTGGGGTTCTCCTGGTCTTCAGGGGAACAATCAAATATTAGGGCCATTGGTACTGTTGTTCCTGTCAAGCCCCGCACACAGAGCACACACAAACAGGGTTCAGTTCTTTGCCAAGATCTTTAGTGGAAAGCCAGTCAAGTTCAAGTCCTTTGCTAACAATCAAGTGCCAGATAAATAACAGAATCCAACTCCCAGCAATTAACAGTCCAAGTCAAAACCAGAATATCTCACGGAAACCAGATGCCAAACCCAAGGGAACAGATCATGCCGTTGTCCAGGAAGCCAGTCCGAAGTCAGGAAACAGAGCCAAGGTCACAGACAAGAACGTGGTTGCAAGTTCAAATGATGCGTTGCTCCCACAGAGAGCTCAAGGTGAGCTTACCAGCTTTATCCCAAAACAGGGAACACACCTTTACTTCTGGAAAGGCTTCTGCTAGTACTCAGGGCTTTCCAACCTGATTCCCCATCTAGCATCAAAGACCCTTTCCCTAGCTCTTCTGGTAGCACGTCTTTGCAGAATCCTACTCATGCCCCTTCTAGGAGGAGGAGATATGTTTTCAGCTGAGTCATCAGACCCAGCTGCCTGCTGATTTGAGCTGCAAGGCTCCTCCAGCAGCTGTTCACCATTTAACCCCTCAGAGTCAGGTTCTGTGACAGGCAGGGTCCTGGCAGTTCCAATGTGCTGGGAAGTTGATTCTGAGTTATGGTGAACCTCTGTTGTTGCAGGTGGAGGAGAATGGCAATGATGCTCAGGCTAACTCTTGTTAGTACTGTGCAGAAGAAGACAATGTTAAATTACCTCTCCATATTTCTTACTTTGAAAATCATGTGAGGAGACAATCCAACGGCACTAGTGGAAAATAATTTTGGCTATTTTTTAGGCACCTTTAAAAACTGAACACCTAGCTTCAGCCATTCCAAGTGGTTCCAGCTCTCTGGCTTCATAAGAAAGCCTTTCTATGTGTCTTGCACCTACAATATATGATGTTGGTACACCAAAAAGCCAGAAATGAGAAAGGGAGGGGGGAATTAGGGGAAAAGTTGGAAGGTGCACAGGCGCATGTACCCATGGGACCTTCTTTGAAAGGAATCTGGATATGTTTTGGAGGCGGCAGGAGGGCAAATCATGGAGAAACGTTTCCTATGAGCTGGCTGTGAGCCTTCCACGAGTTCCAGCTCCACCATGCCACCTGTTTAGCGGAGTGTTACCTGGATCCGTTGTTGCCTGGTTAAGTGGGCTTTGCACAGATTCTGAGTCCATTCATCTCTGTTTCCCTCACATTCATCTTCTGAGTACAAGAATATCTAAACCAAACAGACATTGTTGGGCTGCGAAAGGGCAAAATGTGGGTTTATTTAACACATCTAAGAGAGCTGTGTAGGTCTGCTTTGCTAAAAAATCACTCTTTCTGAGCACATCCAATATATGATGGACTGCTGGATTGCTCAGTGGTTTACGTCTCTGGCTGTAGAGCCAGGGTTGGGAGTTTGGTTCCCTGTGGTGCCTCCTTGACAAGAGCTGGACTCAGTAAGCCAAAGGGTCCCGTCCGGCTCTGCAGTTCTAAGAGGATGATGATGATGATGATGATGATGATGATGATGAATGGAAAATTAATAGGAAACTCTAGCCACATAGAACATGATGACACAGCTCAGTGTCATAGGGTGGGAAGAATGTGTCCCACCGATTACAAACATCCTGCCTTGGAAACAGTACCTCACATGTGCAAAAATCACTATTTTTTTAAAAAAATAAAATAAAATACAGTTGTGCCTCGACTTACGAATTTAATCCATTCTGAATACATGCTCTTAAGTCAAACTACTCTTAAGTCAGGGTACCTATCTAAAAAATTGAAAAAATAAGTTAAAAATAAAAAATGGAAAAATATTTGTAAGTCGAGCAGACCATATCTAAAATTTGCAAGGCAGCAGTTAAAATGGCAACAGTTTTCTGCTCTTAAGTTGAATTGCTTTTAAATAGAGCTGCACTTAAGTCGGGGTACCACTGTAATTTACAAGAAACTTCGAGGACATTCTTCATTCACAGAAGATGCCGATCAATCCCTGTGTTGAAGAAAGAAGGGGGAGTTTAAAAACCCAGGGTTTGGCAGAGACCTGCAGCAAGTCCTGATGGAATTGGCCACCTGATTCCCCCCCCCAGACATTGCTCGTTGTCTGTAAGGAAAATTGCATTGTCTTTATTATCCCTTCCTATATTGCCCATGTTTAATGGGAGTCACAGGCCATCAACATCTGGAGGGCCACACGTCCCCATCAGCTGCAGAGCAGGTCCTCATGCACATACTGAACTTCTCCAGGTTATCTCCCTGAGAAGGCTGCACCCAAGGCTGCCCAGGACCATGGAGTATGAGAATCCCAGGAAACACGTTTATACAGCAGGGCTAATGTTTCCGGTCCATGGGGAACTGACGGTTGTGTGACAGTGTCAGCCTGTCTGCCCATCACAGAGGAATACACATGCTTGGCTCCTTCATGGCCTTTGAGTGCTGAGTCACTGTCAGATTAATAAAGTGGACAAAGAGAAGCCAGCTTTGAAATGGGCAATTATCAGACAATGGCTTAGATTCAGAGGCCAAAGCCTCAGATTAAAAGTCAAGAGTGGTCTTCTCCTTGATATTTCGAAAGAGAATGGAAGTTTGCTCCATCAGAGCACTACCACTGACTTTTACAATCTGCTCTGGGGAAGTTCACACCTTGAAAAAGAACCCTGACAATTGTTTGTGTTTAGGTGAAGAGTGGTTAACTGATGAAAAAAGGAGTCAGCTTTGGGGATTTTCCCTTGCAAGTGTGACTTCATAAATTGTAGTAAACAGAAGACGGTATCCTGTAGACCAGGCCTGCACAACCTGTCAACTGCGGATGACTGGTAGCCTGCGGGGCTCTCGGAAGTTGCCCGCCAGGTCCCCACCTGCCTTCCAACTGAGTTTGGAGGAGGGGGGAATAATATTTTTTTGCTCACCCATCCACCCGGACACTTGCTCCTGATTGTTAGCCTTCCCTTCCCTTCTACCATTGCCGTGCCACACATCTTTACGAGTCCTCAGTAGGACATTCTGCCATCCTACTCAGGAGCAGCAGTGGGGACCTTGGGCAGGGTGGGCGGGCAGGGGGCTGGCCGAGGCTTTGCTGCCACCATTGCCAACAGCAGGGACCTTGGGGCGGCCGAGATTCCGCTGCCACCTCTGCCAGCGCCGGGAACCTTGATGGGTGGGTGGGTGGGCGGGTGGAGCAGCGGCAAGGTGTGTGCACACACATGCATGTGCACATGCTTCAGAAAGGAACCCAAGGGGACATGCAGCGCTTTGGAAAGGAGCCCGTGGGGACGTGCAGCAGGCAAAAGGAGCCCACGGGTTGTTCAAAGTTGGACAACCTTGCTATAGACAGTCTTGACTGCTGCCATTAGTGTTGCCAATATTCAGGATGCCTTCTCGAAGGATTTCATAGCCGGGATCTGGTAGCTGTTGTGAGTTTTTGGGCCGTTTGGCTGTGTTCTGGAAGTTTTTCTTCCTGATGTTTCACCAGACTTTGTGGACGGCATCTTCAGAGGGCAAGGAGCCCAGGGAACTAGGAGTTCTCTCTGTGCTCTGGGGTATAGAGTAAATGAGACTGTGTGGCTTTAAGGTTGTGGGAAAGAGGAAACTTGTCCTATGTAGGAGAATAGGTGTTAATGTGATGGAAAAAACCCAGAACATGGCCAAACAGTCCAAAAAACTCACAACAGCTATTCAGGATGCCCTTTGCTATGTAAAACTTGTAGATATGAGCTATTCATATCTACAGTACAAAGTGCTGGTTTTAATAAAGCTCTAAACAGCTTGGGTCCAAGCTATCCAGAAGGCCACATCTCCCTCTATGAACCTGCCCTGACATCACGATCATTAGAGGAGGCCTTTCTCTTGGTCCCACCATCCTCACAATTGTACTTAGTGGGGACACAAGAGAGGATCTTGTCTGTTGCTGCTTCAAGACTCTGGAACTCTCTCCCATGGGAAGCCAGGCTGGCCCCAACTTTGCTCTCCTTCTGCAAGCAGACAAAGAACTTCCTCTTCAGACAGGCTTTTCCTGGTGTCTGAGAAGGGTTTTTAATGGATTGTTGTGCTCTGTTGTTTTAAATATGTTTTAATACTGATTTTATTTACCATTTTAATATAATAATTCCTCTTAAATACTTGTCCAGTTATTGTTTTAAACTTTTTAAATAATGTAAGCTGCCTTGGGTCCTTTTGAGGAGAAATAAATTGTGTGCCCCCTATAAATCTTTGGTGACCAGAGAGACTGCCCCTGTGTCGCCCCCGCCCTCATGCTATACCAACTGGGGCCCATTTGAAGCAAGATAGGCAGTGACCGACCTCTGAATTGTCTTTTTGATCTTAGCCAGTCAGCAATAGCTTTCTACCTGGGAAAACTCCAGTCAACACACCTATCATGTATGCTGCATTGAAGGCTGCCTGTGAATCAAGGCAAGTGCTGGAAGCTGCGGGCCAGACTGAGTCACCCAGTGAACATTTTCCCCAAGCTCTGTGCTGCCAAATCACACAGTTCGCTGTATTTTGCCCAGATTCAATGTACCTTTGCCCAGATTCCTCTGATGCTTGTTTCCACATCTGGCTTTAAAAGGGTTATTATAGCCTTGCCTCCCTCACTTTTGTGATGTCACAAGAAGCCTCCTGTGACATCATTAGGCCTGTCCCTTGGTCACAGGATTAGGTTCCCTGAGACCTCAGGAAATGGGATGCTGCTGACCTGACAAACTTAGAAGTAGTCTCTGTAGTTGGAATAGAAATACAGGTGAAACTCAAAAAATTAGAATATCGTGCAAATGTTCATTTATTTTAGTAAGTCAATTCAAAAGGTGAAACTAATATATGAGATAGACTCATTACATGCAAAGCAAGATATGTCAAGCCTTCTTCTTCTTCTTCTTCTTCTTCTTCTTCTTCTTCTTCTTCTTCTTCTTCTTCTTCTTCTTCTTCTTCTTCTTCTTCTTCTTCTTCTTCTTCTTCTTCTTCTTCTTCTTCTTCTTCTTCTTCTTCTTCTTCTTCTTCTTCTTCTTCTTCTTCCAGTTGTGACCGACTCTTCGCGATCTCATGTCCATGGAGTTTTCTTGGCAGGAATACTGGAGTGGTTTGCCAGTTCCTACTTTGGTAGAATTGTGATGATTCTGGTGTACAGCTTATGAAAACCCCAAATTCACAATATCAGAAAATTAGAATATTACATGACATCAACCACACAACAAGGATTGGAAACAGAACAATATTGGACCTCTGAAAAGTATAAGCATGCATATGTACTCATCACTGAATTATTTTCTTTAAACTCTATGGCCTGTGTCTGATTTTGGGACCTGAGACAAGGGCATTTCTTCCTGTGCATGCACTCACTTCTTCTTCTATAAACAATGGCTGCTGAAGGTCTGTTGAATTGGAAATCTTTATAGCAAGAGCGATCTTAGAACAGCAGAGCTGGAAGGGGCTCTGTGGATTACTGAGCCCAGCATCCATCAAGGAGGCACACTGAGGAATCAAACTTCCTCCTCTGCCTCTGTAGCCAAATGCCTAAAGCACCGAGCGCCTGCTACCAGCAACTAGAGATAGGCATGAACCGAAAACATGGGAATTTGTTGTGGTTTGGTTCATTTAAAGGTTCAGTTCATTTTGCTTCATTTTTAACATTTTTTAAAAATATTCATTTTGTTGGTTCGTTTTGATTTGTTATCCATTTCTTCTTCTTCTTCTCCTCAAGGGCCAACTGTGTGGCCCCTGAGGCTGGGTTGGCGCTTCTTTTATTTTTTATGTTTTTATTTATTTTAGAGCGCAGACCCTGCCAGCTCCTTTTTATTTTATTTTATTTTATTTAGCTGTAGCACGGCCAGTCGTGCTGGATGCCCCCTGGATGCCCCCTACCTGCAGCCAGGAGGACCAGACCAGGAAGAGGACCACTCTAGGACCCAGGTAGGAGACACCAGCAAACGAAATGAAAAAAAAAATGAAATGGAAATTTCCATTTAGTTTCGTTTTGTTTCTCTTAGAGGGGGCAGTTTGTTATTCGTTTCGTTACAAAACAAAATGAATAATGAATAGCAAAACGAACAAAAAGTTCATTTCGTGCCCATCTCTACCAGCAACAGATAGACATCTACCTTGGAAGCCAGGAAACAACATTGCAGCCCATGTCACCCAACTAATTAGTTAGACAACAGGGAGGGGGGTTGTTTTGGTCTCACCCATTTCCAGAGGCTGAAGGCCACAAGTAGCACCTAGGCTTAAAGATGTACACCCCTTGAAACAGATAGTGTCCCTAAGCAGAGGCATGTCCCTTGCCAGCCTTCAGAGAGAGGACTGGCCTTGGTAAAGTAGGCTGCATGGCACCTTTGCAAACATGAACTCCCCTTAGAAATGGAGAAATGTAGCTTGAGCTCACAGGTCATCCCTGGAAAATCTGAAAGCACTCCAGCTGTCCCTTCACTACTCTGGGAAGAGCTCTCTTTAGAGCTGGGCTGAAGCTCAATGAGTCAAGTGGCCCTTTGGTGGAGAGAAAATTGTGTGATGTCCCAAACTGCCTGAACACCGGAGCTCACTGCTAGCTTTTTGCTGTCTGAGAAGAAGGACAAAATGGCACCTTCTTGTCACTCCAGATGCAGAAGCTGATGAAATTAGAGTTTTGAATTTCAGATTAAATTCATCTGGCTCTGCAACAGAAGTGCAGGGATTCACAGAGCAGGATAGCTTCATGTTTCCTGGAAACGTTTCTTTCATTAACTGACACTTAGAGTCTCAAAATCTTATTCTGAGACATTTGTAGGAGAAAGAATTAAAAACTTTCATGACTTCCAATCAAATAATCAAACAGCAAGCTGCTTTCAACAGACACCAGAGGGGGGAAGCACTTAGCAAAGAGGTGGTGCTATCTTTGAATGCAGGGGAAGGGAAGGAACAATTGGTTAGTGCTGGACAGATTGACAGCCCAACCCAGAAAGGTCCCTCCCAGCCAAAATTCTGAAGGCAGCATGCAAGGTTGCAAAAATTCCCTGGAATCTTACTTAATCAGGGGCAGCAACATAGCTTCCTCTGTCACAGGTCAGGCAGGAGATGAGTCAATGGAAGCCACAATAATTTGCCTCTCTGGCTGTTACTTCACATCCCTCTCATTGCTGTTCGTGGTCCCGCTTGGGACCGGTACGAGGAAATCTTACCGCACGTCCATTGCGTGACGATGGGAGTTCAACCCGACCATGCCTCCTAAACTGAGATTAAAGTGTGATGATCCATAGCCCTCCCTGGTCTTGGGAATCTGCTTGTCTTGGTTTTCATTCCAAGACGAGTGCCTGTGAGGTAAGGCTCATCACGCAACGTGCCATTCTCCATCTAGTGGCAGGAGTGCAAAGTGCCATTCGCCAGTGCAATCCCTACGGAGTCAGCAACGCAGTGCAGAGAGATTAAAAGACAAATGCCTCAAACTTAGCTCCGTAACGCATTGAAGGCAAAGTTGAGGAGATTCGAAAGATCGAAAAACAGAAGGTCGGACCAAAAATAAATAAATAACGAGAACGAAGGCTGAGAAGTTCAGATGTTGTCACGAAACAAGGATGTGCAGTAACAGTCATCACGGTACCATCAATCACGCCCGTGGGTACACGGGAACAAAGACAGTACTGGGACAAGACCATGTGACTACGAGTGACGTGATCACGAAATGAACGTCAACTCGGGACGAGGAAGGATGTGAAGTAACCGTCTCTGTCTACAGCAGAAGGGAAACAGTCAAGAGAAGTCAGGAGGCTCCCACTGCTTCCCTCCTGAGACAGTGGCAGCAGTGTTGTGCTACTGACGAGCGAAACAGTGAAATGTTTAATACTTTCCCATTTATAACAGCCACCAATACATACAGGCCTCTATGCCTGGGTCTTGCAGCAGTCATGAACCACCACAAGGGCTGTCCCTGCTCCCCACATGGGATTTACAAAAGGTCTCTTATGGCTTCAGTCCTCTGTTTTCCACTAGGTATGAATCTTTCCCACTCCCAAGCTCAGTTTCTTAGTCCTTAGGAAGAGAGACAAATTCACCACCACCAGGGGAAGGACATTGCTGGCACACACACATCTATCTATCTATCTATCTATCTATCTATCTATCTATCTATCTATCTATCTATCTATCTATCTATCTATCTATCTAATCTGCACCACTTTGATGAAAGCAGTAGGGGAGACCGTTACCACCTTTTTAATGGCACGACTCCACAGGCCTCTCTGATCTAATGCCGGCCTATTAGAGGGTCTCTGTAGCTTTTAATGAGGCATTGCCATTTTTTAATTTTTGCCTGAGCCACTGGAGACACCTTTACAGGAGGTCAATGCTGGCTGATTTATGCCTGCCTTGCTGCCACTTACTCAACCACCTCCTTCTGTGAGGGAGTCTGATGGTGACTCACAGAGCCCACATGCTTTTGGATTCCTGCATGATGTGAGCACATTTTTGGGAAGAGTTTTCCACTGAGAACCCAATTGGCTGCATTCTCAAAGGCCAAGTGGTCTCCGACCACTTTGTAGAGGTTCTGTATGACTGAAGGTGCTGTTGTTCTGGGCGGAGCATCTCGCCACTAACAAAGCAGCCTGACAAGTACAGAAAGTACATGAAGGCAAGAAATTAAAGTTGGAAGCAAGATCAACTACAGTGAGTAGCAGGAAGGAAGGAAGGAAGGAAGATTTGCTAGTATACTAACATGATGTGTGTGTGTGTGTGTGTGTGTGTGTGTGTGTGTGTGTGTGTGTGTGTGTGTGTGTGTGTGTGTGTGTGTGTGTGTGTGTGTGTGTTGAGTCATTCCAGTCATGACCGACCCTTCCTGACCCCATGTCCATGGAGTTTTCTTGGCAGGAATACTGGAGTGGCTTGCCAGTTCCTACTCCAGGCGCCTACAGCACTTGGTATTCCCTGGTGGTCTCCCATCCAAGTACTAACCAGGGCCCACCTTGCTTAGCTTCTGAAATCAGGCGGGATCAGATGTGCTCAGGGCGTCTAGGCAGCTCTTCTAACATGATATGTACTGACAAATATAATATAAATGAGGAAGGAAGGAGGCTTCCAGGTACCTTGGAATCTATTCCAAGTTAGAGAATGTGTGACTTCCAGATGCTGTTGGATCCCAATGACAGCAACGGGAATCAGCTGGGAAAGACAGAAGACAGCAGGAAAAGAGGAAGACCAGATGTGAGGTGGACTGACTACCTAAAGAGACGGCACAGATTTGAGTTTGCAAGAGCTGAGCTGGACTGTTGAGGACAGGACCTTTTGGCGAACATTCATTCATAGGCTCACCATAAGGAGTTTGTGTGTGTGTGTGTGTGTGTGTGTGAGAGAGAGAGAGAGAGAGAGAGAGGGAGGGGGAGAGAGAGAGAGAGGGAGAGAGAGACTTGACAGCACATAATGTATAGTATTACTACTGGGAATTGTCGTACAACAATGTCTGAAGAGTCACAATTCTCTCACTTCCTGTGTGCTGCATGTCCCATGCAGACTGGAGGCCACAGGACTTGCTCAAGCCAGAAGCTAACCACTCCTGCCTGGGGCCAAGCATAACCATGGTTCACACATACACAATTTCTTCCATTCTTGGGAAGGGTGGTAAAGTACAGGCAGGAAAGAAGTCTAGTCTCCTTTTCCAGGGCTTTAAACTCCCTTCCTCTCCCCAGTTTTATAGGGCACTGGGAGGACCCCGGGGTGAGTTCTGCTGCCTTGAAGGGCACCCGCCCATTGTGGGCAAGCTCTCTGCTTCCTGAGCAGGATTTGCAAAGCATTCTTTCGAACCCTCCAGCCGGCAGAACCATTGGCCATTCCGGGGACCGTTTCTGGGAGCTGCCATCCTAAAAGTAACTGGGGCAAAACTCTCTGTTCCCAGAGTTTTCCCCAGAGAGCAGTTCCTTCTGCAACAGGGGCTGCTCCCTCCTCCACAACCCTCAAAATGGTGGGAGGGCAGCAGTCACCGCTTCAACTTGTCTGAGTGGCAACATTACTCCTTGGCCATCACTGGAAAATCTTGCACTATAGAAGTCTCATTTGCAGCTCTTCTCGCTCAGGATGAGTCAATCTGTGAGGAACGTGCTGGTGTTTCTTTTTGTTTCCTGAGCAGACATCTGCCCCTTCAGTTGTTTTTCTTGGTACTGTATTTGGCAAGAACACCTTGAACTTGGCTTTAACTGCCTAGGTCAGGCAGAACCCAGAGAGGCGTAGATAAAAAGAATCACAACATACTCGCTCCTGCCTCTTTTGGGATGGTCGGAACCACTTCAGTGACTCAGCTAAGATCTTCCAAGGAGGAATTGTGTCGAAAGAGGATGGTGTTGGTAGGGGTGGAATGGTGCAATCACCCACCTGAAGGCTGGTGTAAAAGAGATGGGCAATCATCATACAAGACCGACATAGTACGTTTCACTACACATCAAAGACTCAGATTTATTTATTTATTTATTTTTATATTTGTATACCTTGTGGATTGCCCAAGAGGGAACTCTGGACGGTTCACATAAAAGACACAAGAAATCCAATAATAATAATAATAATAATAATAATAATAATAATAATAATAATAATAATAATAATAATAATAATAATAATAATAATTAGAGTTTAAATCAGAAGATAGGTAAAAGAGATGAAAAGCCTGAAAAATGGCAACCATTCAGTTTTGGAAAGACACATGGGGGACTGAGAAAGACTATAATAGAAATGCTGGATGGCTCCAAGATTTTGAGAAGAAATTCTCCAAGTGCACAATGGACCAACTAGAAATAACAGCTGATATGATCACCAAAAGAGTACAAAGAGTCAAAAACTGGACATCACCTGGCAATAGAGATGGGCACGACTTAGCGGTATTCCCGTTTCCGTTTCTGTTACTCGTATCCGTTACTCTACGGAAACGGTAATGGGAATTACTCCGCCAGAATTCGAGCTCGAACCGACGAATGAACAATTTGGTCTGATTTGTTGTGCTCGTTACTTGCATCGCGGCAATCGCGCAATGCCAAGCGGCACAGAAAAAAAGTTTTTAAAAGTTAAAAAAAATCGATTCCCGGCCCTAAAAGTAGGCGAAAACTGTCTGAGGGCACCTTCCAGGCCAGAAGGGTGTTTTATTTGGGGGGGTCCCCGCCCCCCTCTCCTTGGCTATTGCTACTGCTGCACTGCTGGTACCAGGCTGGGAGGGCGCATCCATTTGCCATGCAGTGCGGGGGATCCAAAATGGCGACCACAATATTTTTTTTGAAATCGTTGCCCAAAACCCCACCAAAGCACCACAGAAACATGCGAAAATTAGCTATTTTAAATGCTTGAATTTTTACAGTAGCAGCAGTGGGTTTTTCTTGCAAAAAAAAAGTCTCCGTTGATTTTATTTTATTTTATTTTATTATTTTATTTTATTTTATTTATTTTTATTTTATTTTTTTACACCTGCACATTCGCAATGATGGGCTCGCCCATGGGAGTGGATCATGCAAATTTTCCACCAATCGCATGGCCACTTGGCCAGGTTGACCACAGAGACTTCTGGGATGTGCCAATTGGGCATAAACAGCCCACCACTAATCGTAGCCCAAACCCGAACCCTAAACCTAAGCCTAATCCATACGCCAGTACACTGTCCTTCTAAGTGGGTCAGAGAGGCACACAGAGGTGCACCCCAATACTCACCCTAACCTCACCTGTAACTAGCCTAACCCTAGCCCTTGCGCTAACCCGTCTTAACCCTAAGCCAGATCTACTTGCATTGCACTACATGCAAGTATGTGAGACACAGCGGGTGCAAAGAGTCTGCCAGTCCGTCACTTGTGGCTCTGGCTGACTCCTGCAACTCCCTCCATGAGCCTGCTACCCCCCCCCAAACCAGTACTAACGACAACGAAAAAACAAAAAAACGAACCGACTAATTTTTGCGAAATTTTGCGAAAAACGGAAACGAGCCGAAACGGACTGCCTCCGACACACGACAACTCGAAAACGTCATTTTCCCTAGTCGTGCCCATCTCTACCTGGCAATGATCAACTGCATGGGTTTTGGCTTAAACACCTGACCAGTCTGCATGGAAAAATGGCCCAACAATTTAATGAAATGTTGAGAACAGGTTATATTAATGAGTGGTTAACAACTGGGAAAACCTATTTGATTCAGAAGGATCCAACAAAAGGAGCAATACCTGAAAATTACAGGCCAATAACATGTTTACCAACTATGTATAAACTGCTAACAGGCATCATAGCTGATAGAGTCCAGGATTATTTGGAAGCAAATAACATCATGCCAGTAGAGCAGAAAGGGAACAAACGGGGAAGTAGAGGCACAAAAGATCAGTTACTCATTGATAAAATGATCCTAGACAATTGTAAAGCCCGGAAAACTAATTTATATATGACTTGGATTGACTATAAAAAAGCCTTTGACTCAGTACCGCATAGTTGGATTATTAAGTGCCTGGATGCCATTGGAATATGTAAAAGTATTAGTGCCCTAATTGAAAATGCGATGAAGAACTGGAAAACAGAATTGTTTGTCAGAGATGAAAGCTATGGATTGGTTAGCATCAAACGAGGGATTTTTCAAGGTGACTCTTTGTCACCTCTGCTATTTACTATTGCCCTGATTCCCCTCTCAATAATTTTGCAGAAGACAAATTTAGGTTACCAAACTGCTAAAAATTCAGGGAAAATTTCTCATCTATTGTATATGGATGACTTAAAGTTGTATGGAAAATCAGAAACTGAAATACACTCACTGACCAACACTGCCCAAATTTTCAGCACCGATGTTAGTATTGAGTTTGGACTAAACAAATGTGCCACAGTGGCACTGAGAAAAGGAAAAATAATTGAGAGTGAAGGAATTGAAATGCCAAATGGACAAGCTATTAAGTATCATCTGTCTGAAGCCTATAAATATCTGGGCATACTGGAATTAGATAATATAAAGCATGGGCAAGTGAAAAATGTGGTCAGTAAAGAATATATCCAAAGGGTCAGAAAAGTATTAAAAAGTAAGCTGAATGGTGGTAACACCATCAAGGCCATTAATAGCTGGGCCATACCGGTCATCAGGTATACCGCTGGCATTATAAACTGGACTCAGACGGAGCTAGATATTCTAGATAGGAAAACAAGAAAACTTATGACCATTCACTATGCATTACATCCACGCAGTGATGTTGACAGGCTGTATTTACCTAGAAAATTAGGTGGTAGAGGTCTTCTGCAAGTGAAGCAGACAGTTGAAGAAGAGAAGCATGTGTTGGCAGATTATGTAAAAAATAGTACAGAGCCAACATTATTGGAGGTTAAGAACAGGGAGGTGTTTAAAGTAAATCAAACAAAGGGTCAATACAGGAAAACAACAATGCAAATACGAGCTGATAGCTGGCATAATAAAGCGCTGCATGGGCAGTTCCTCGAAAAAGTCAAAGGAAAAGTAGATGAAGAAAAGACCTCGTTATGGCTCACCAATGGAACACTGAAAAAAGAGACAGAAGCCCTGATTTTTGCAGCTCAAGAACAAGCTATCAGAACAAATGCAGTTAAGGCTAGAATAGAAAAATCAGCTGAGTCCCCCACATGTAGACTCTGCAAAGAGGCAGATGAAACTATTGACCATATATTGAGTTGTTGCAAGAAAATTGCTCAGACTGATTACAAACAGCGTCATAATGTAGTTGCTCAAATGGTCCACTGGAATTTGTGTCAGAACTATCATCTGCCCATAACAAAGAACTGGTGGGACCATAAGCCTGAAAAAGTGACTGAAAATGAGCATGCAAAATTACTTTGGGACTTCCGAATACAGACAGACAGGGTTTTGGAGCATAATACCCCAGATATTGTGATTGTGGAGAAGAAAAAAGTGTGGATCATTGATGTTGCTATACCAGGAGATGGTAGAGTCACTGATAACCAACTTGAAAAAATTACCCGATATCAGGATCTCAAAATTGAACTTCAGAGACTCTGGCATAAACCAGTACGGGTGGTCCCAGTGGTAATTGGCACACTGGGTGCGGTGCCCAAAGACCTAAGCAAGTATCTAGAAGAAATTGGAGTGGACAAAGTCACCATCAGTCAGATGCAGAAAGCCACCTTACTGGGATCTGCTCGCATAATTCGCCGATACATCAGTGAGTCCTAAACGCTTGGGAAGCGTTCGACTAGTGATTGGTAATATAAAATCCAGCGTAGATAGCTGTGCGGTTAAATAATAATAATAATAATAATAATAATAATAATAATAATAATAATAATAATAATAATAATAATAATAATAATAATAATAATAATAATAATAAATAAGTAAGTAAGTAAGTAAGTAAGTAAGTAAATACATAAGTAAATAAAGGGGAAAACACCCAACAAGATTGATTCAGGATATAATACATCTTCAAACCATCTTGGCTATCTCTGAGGCTTACCCAGTGTGGTGTAGTAGACAGAGTGATGGATTAGGACTCCGGAGACCTGGGTTCGAATCGTTGCTCAGTCATGGAAACCCACAGGAGGAGTGGAACTGGTAAAACCAGTCCTTAATAGCTCACTTACCTTGACCACCCTACTAGGGTTTTTATAAGTTGGTTCCAACTTGATAGCACAGATCAACAACATCTGATGCCTAATAATGATTAATTGGCATGGCACAGATCTTCTTAGGCTTTTTAGAAGCGGGATGTTGTTTCCTTGTTCCATGAAGATGTTCTATAAAGATATGTTTTATTGTTCTATGAATTGTGCCTTAAGCACAATTGTGTAGTGTAAGACTGGGATATAAAGGTAATTCATCACTGGCACCATGTCTTCAAGGTACAGGAGTTTAGTTTCCCAAAGTTCTCCTGCAAATGGTCTTAGGCTCCAACAATTCTAGAGCAGCATACCTTTTTCCTGTTTATGGGATAGGCTCCTTTCTCCCTGTCTTTGCCTTAGATGTACCCGTGGAAGGGCTCCACAAAAAACAAACACATTACTAGAACAAATTAGGAAGTTCGTTACTTCGCAAAAAAATGCATGGGTTCAAGAAAGTTCAGGTTCTGTGGTTTGGACAAACTGAACGGACATGAACCAATGAATCATCAGTTTTCAGTGAACCACCTAGTTCATTTTTTTTGGTTCGTGCCCATCTCTGGCTCCCACGAAGTAATTTGGGGAGCAGCCTTCATTGGCCATTATGCAGAAGAAAAAATCATGTTGTTATTCCTTCTTTTCCTACAAATTTATTTCTACGTCCAGTGAATTTTTGCCAAATTAATCTTCTGTGGGAATATTTAGTAGTTGGTGAACTAAATGTGGTAGAATCCCCCTATAACTCGACATAATAATGCTTTGGCTGCAACAGACAACTGTTGGCTAACCTACTTTAGAGACGGGTTAAACTGCTTTTTAGCTGCTCGGTTATAGTGAATTTCACTATCTTGTTTAATCATTGCTGGCTGATAGGAATCAATGACATCCTACAACTATAAATTACCGTGGTCTAATTATTGCCTGGGTGGGCCTGTCCTTCTCTTTAAGATAAAATGAATACATGTTCCTAAACATCAGACCTGATTTTCCCAAACAAACCCTGCTTTTTATCCTGTAGCAAAGTGCTGGAATGGAATCCCAGTGAAGTGTTTGCTAGGTTTGCTTCCAAGACTACAGAAGTCTTTGGTTATTGTAGCTTCTTAAATGACTCAAGGGCAAAACCGTGAACTGAAGAGGTTCATTTACAAAATAGGGCAGCATATTTGAAGTTAAAAGTGCTCCTTTTTTGCCACATAGCCTTCTGTAACCTAGAGCCTTCCAGATGTATAAAACTGGCAGAGGATTGTGGGAGTTATGCAGGCCAACACATCTGGAGGATATCAGATTAGGAAGGATGAATATCAGTGGACTGATCACTCTGTTTCTGTTAGTTTTCCACGCGATGATCCATAAACACATTCCATTCTGTTTCTACAGTAGTCAGATTTTTAAAAACAACAAGAAATTCACTGAAGAACAATACTGCATTACACATTTTAATTTTTTAGATATCTTAAAAACACTTTCTAAAAATGCGTTTTACTGTTGTTTCTCTTAAAGTTCATTTTCGTTGCTCATTTGTTTCAAATTACACACTTAGGTTTTTGAGTTTGTTTTCTTAAAGTTGAGCCAAGAACAATGTCAACATTTGGGAAAAAACAATCTAATGGAAAGCTATCAGGAGCCCAGGAGAAGCAGATCAGGCTACTGTATTCCTAAAGAAATAGATGGCACCCTTCATGTTACAGTCATGTTACAATGTTCTCATATGGGGAAGGGTTGTGTGTGCATGTGTAAAACCCAATCCACTTTAGCACTTCTTCCTCTCAACAGGAGAAATTCTGAATATAAGAAATCCCATTATTTCAAATGCTTCTGTCTTTTCTGTAGTGGTGTATGTTAGTCATTGACTCTGTTCCTTACAGCAGAAATGAGAAGCCACAGCAACCATGGAAAGTATAATCTGAGAGTCAATTTTATGTTTTTGTTACCTATTACTTTACTACTACTACTACTACTACTACTACTACTACTACTACTACTACTACTACTACTACTACTACTACTACAATAGCCTTTGAACTGCAGAGCTGAAAGGCACTCTATGGATCTTCAAGTGCAGTCTCTCTCAAGGAGGCACAGCAGGGGAATCGAACTCTCAACCCTTCTGTCTGCACAGCCAGAGTCTTAAGCCACTGCTCCTGACCACCTCTGTTCTGACTTCCTTTGCATGGCTGTGCTCATGGTCTTCAATCCAAGGCACTCTGCCACCAGGTCCACATTTTGAATTCAGATGTAAGTGTAGCCGCCTTGGGTCCTTTTCCAAGGAGAAAGGCGGGGTAAAAATAAAATAAATAAATAAAATACATATCCTTTTTTTTTACAATGACCTTGGTTTTCTTCACATGCCTTTTTAAACTGTGTTCATCCTTCTTCAGTGACATGATTGAGTAGCTTTTGCAGAGCATCTCAAAGAGACTGCAGAATCTAACCTTGAAAGTAGCTAAAAGTAACAAATTACTTGCAGTGAATTATGTATTTATTATTTATTCCCCAAGGACACAGACATAAATGAAGACTGCACCTCTAACACAATAAGAGTGCTGCCACTTATTTTGTAGTGTCAATATGTCTAGTTTTAGTTATTTTTATAGTTATGCAAGTGTAAACTCATTGCTCTTGGTCTTATTTTGTGCCATAGGTATTTTTTAAAGTAACCATCTTAGTTAGTGTTCAAAAACAAACAAGTAAGGAGTAACTTTTTATAAACTGCAGCTGTAACAGAAGAGAACTACTGGTGGGTCGTGAAACAAAACTCTAGTCAATTCAACACCATCCGCATGGATGGAGGAGAGAATCATGGTCCTCCATCACCCCTTTCTCCATTAGAACTACAACAAATCTGAAAGCAAAAAGTTCCTGCTCAGGCGTAACCTCTGTGATGAAACCCTAGAGCAGTGGTGGCCAACCTTTGGCAGTCCAGATGTTTTGGACGATAACTCCCAGAATTCCAAGCCTGTATTGCCAATGACAAAGGACTGTGGGAGTTGTCATCCAAAAAATCTGGGGTACCGAAGGTTCGCCATCTCTGCCCTAGAGAGATCTGGTGCAAAGGAAGCTTTCATTTCCAGACTTTGTGGTGGTTGCATGGAGAAAGCCACAATGCTGGGGCAGGGCTAAGCTCTACCCCAGTACCATGACAATGAGGCTGGATTCAATAACAAAATTAGGTTGGTTATGGTAACTTATTCACTTTACAGCCTCTTGAATTGATAAGGAGGAGTCCAGACGTTGAAAATAAATATGCATGTTGCACATGTCGCTTAGAAAACATGCTCTCCTCTCGTCTTCCACAAATTTATTTCTTTGCTCAGCTCTGGCATGAGTGCATTTTGCATTTTTTAATAAAAGCAATTAGACTGTCATTTCTTGTAGATTATTTACTGTTTGGACGCTTCGGGCTCTTCACACACCTTAGTTTGATATAGGAGCTCTCAGCAGCGGTGCCTCCAGGGACGGAGTATTTCAAGAGAAGCACGTCACCCCTCAGACAAGCGGGCAGGCCCTGTTGAGGGCAAGGAGCTGTCGGCTGCATCTCAAGTGCCTGCAGCCCACAGGCTTGGAAAATGGTCTGAAACACCCTCTCTACCCATCTCCCTACAGAATATATCCCATCGTTTTTAAAAGGTGAAAACAAATGTGCCTGCAGAGATGTGGGAAATGGGAGGGGGGTTGTTGAATGAAGGTCTGTGGGTGGCCTTTGGGGACATTTGTTTCCAAACTGGAAAGGTTCTACCAGTGGGATACTGGAGATGAAGACCAGAAGAAAAGTAGAACTACTTCCCATACTTTAACTAGGGTGGGGACAACTGGGGCTTTACCTCTGGTCACCAAATTTTAGAGGGCACGAGGTCCAGCACCCAGAAAAAAATAAATGGCAGCACCTCTTGGCCTGACTTGCTTTGAAATCAGAAATCTTTTCCATATTTTGGGAGATTCCCCCTTTTCCTTCCCCCTTTTCTTGGGGGGAAGGCATTTGTGTCCATCCCTCAGCTGCTGCCGCTGCTTACCCACGTTACCAGAATTGGCAGTCAACAGCTCTCACGGCTTCCAAGGTCTTGTTTGTTTTAACATTCACTTGCATCATCGCCTTGATCAAATGTAACCGGATATCTGGGTGGACTTATTTTTATGAATCTCTGCACTTTCAAATCCGCTCTTTCTTTCGTGATTTCAAAAGTAAATGCTCAAGTCCCCATGAGAACTACATGTGCTAGCACACTCGAGAGCAGATGTAATTCAAACAAAGGCCTGCTTCTCATCCCATTCCTTGCCTTGGGCTTTGTCCAGTGCTGATGTGCTACAGACAGTCCACAAAGGCCAGTATCTGGCTCATAAACCCTGATAGCTCTACCAAGGATGCAGCCAACTTGTTAAATTTTTCAATCAAGGTCCTGCTTGGTTGGTCTCTGCTTGCACCTAAGAGTTGGGAAAAGTGCCATGCACTCAACCTTTGGACCATGTTGTTCTCCTTTCCCCTTCAAATCTGTTTTTATCACCCTTTGCTGGGATATCAACAAAGGGGATTGGCTGATAGACCCTGACCACTGGTTTCTCATGCTTCACATTCTCATCTGCTCTGGCGGTTCTGCTTTAGACATTAAAATGTGGTCTAAAGGAAAATAGCCAGCACAGTTTCAGAATGCAATCATAGCCCAACCTAGTTGTAAATTTGCAATAGAATCTCATTGAAATGCACAAAACGGTGATATTTTTTTTAAAAAACTGCTGCTTGTTGGCTTTTAAACAAGAATAATGCACACTACATGACCAGTAAGTAGCACTTTACCTAGAATTGTTCTCTTTGTCATTCTCCGGATCCCACCAGAGTTTCATCCCATCATTTCTTTGTCTTGGTTTCTGAGATCTTGTTTCTTCCTCCATGGAAATGCATACAGTATGTCATTTTCCATATGCATTTCCTTTAATAGACACATGTACTGTATTTAATCTTTTTTTTAAAGTATGCATTTCCAGTGCACATTTTCCTCAGTGACCAAAGTGTGTTTGTGTGTATTTTTCAATGGGATACGTCTGTGAAGATTCTCAGTCATCCAGGTGCGTTTAACTGGGAGTTGAGTCATGGCTACTGGACTTCTTTTTTGAGAGATAGAAACGTTTCGCTGTTCATCCAAACAGCTTCATCGATGAAGCTGTTTGGATGAACAGCGAAACGTTTCTATCTCTCAAAAAAGAAGTCCAGTAGCCATGACTCAACTCCCAGTTTTCAATGGGATGCAACTGCATTCACAGTTTAAAAAAATATATGCAGGTCTTGGTGTGCTCAAAATATACCCAACCTTCACAAATATGTGAATCCCTAAAAACAGGTGTTGGTTACCTTATAACAAGTTGCAGAAGGTGTAATTTTTGTTGAGTATTCCAAAACTAGGAATGGAAATTCTTGGTTGCTTCAACCTGGTAGAGGAGAGTGACTCTGATTTCATGGGGGCAGTGAAGCCAGTCCAGGTTTTAGTTGGAATTTCACTTGACAGTGACTTTACGTCAACTTTTCTCTTTTACTGCATCTTACTAGGAGCTATCCAAGATGCTGAGCTGCATGGATGCCCTGAGCACATCCGATCTCGCCTGGTTTCAGAAGGTAAGCAAGGTCGGCCCTGGTTAGTACTTGGATGGGAGGCCACCAGGGAATACCAGGTGCTGTAGGCGCCTGGAGTAGGAACTGGCAAACCACTCCAGTATTCCTCCCAAGAAAACTTCATGGACGTGGAGTCACGAAGGGTCGGTCATGACTGTAATGACACAACACACACACATTCAAGATGCTAGACTTATTTGGGGAGTTAGTGTTCAGCACCTTGGAGAGTTCTTGAGTAAGAGCTAACACTTGACATATATTCACTGTCCCCATGGAATTGGAATCATGAATCTTTTTTTACTATTTTGGGGAACAATTCAATTCTTTTTAACCTGTGAGAGGGGTGAGTTAATTAGTTGATGCTCAACAAGAGAAGACAATTAGTGTCATATTTATTAAAAGTATGAACACTAAATGGGGCAAAAACAACAACAACAGATGGCTGGTACTTTGTTGCATGGACTGCTACACATTAGAGGCAATCAAATAAGTTGTTTGCATCTTTTCAAATAATAATAATTGTCATTCTGTGCATACTTTGGGTCCATACTTTGCTGCTCAAAAGGAAGAAAAATTAATTTCATGCAAAGATAGTTTCTCTGAATTAATGAGAGCTTGATTAGAAAAAATAGTATTCTTGTCTTGTTCTCACTTGCAGGGGAGGAATCTCTTGGGCTCGAAAATTCCTTTTGGAGGTGTCTCAACCAGTCAAGACAGCCTAAACCAAAGTGAGCTCAGAATTTAATGAGTATTCTTTACTCAGAATACCACAATACATGCTCACGTTGTGCCTTACTAAGGCAAAGAACCTCCTCCTGCTGTTGCTTGTGACTTGTTTCCCCACCTAAGCTCTGCTTCAGGCTTCTGAGAACAATGAGCCACCAGTCTCTTCGGTAGCCTTCCCATTCTTAAGGATGGATCATCACCGGGTGATGCTTTCATGTCACGGATAATCCATGAGACATCCTTGTTTATTCATGACACTAAGGAGTCAGTGACGCTCAAGTTATCTGAATCAGAGAAGGAATGTAAGGTCAAACGGGGACAAAAAGATGGAATCACCGAGTATCCTCCTCAGTCTCGTACATGCTGGATGTAAGAAACATCCAATGAGTTTTCATCAGCCAAGAATTTGAATTGCTGCTCAGCATGCGTGCATGTGTAAACACGCACACACAGAGATGGGGTTGAGTCAAATATTCATAGGGTGGCAGTTGGAAGGGCGCAGAGTCTGCACAGGGCATAACAAACATAAAACTGTAAAAACATCCTCCCTGGTAAATGTAAGCTCAAAACAGGAAATACAATATTTTCATAACTTACAAAAATTTTGTAGAAGTTTTAATGCCCATGTATATTCTGCATATTTGAAAAATCACCAACTGCCTAACACCAGTGTGGGTTTCATGTCTTCTACACAGAGGAAGTCATCAGCTACATGCACAACATGACCAATTTCATGGACTGTTGAAGGAAAATTCTCTAAAGTATCAGCCCAGTTTATTAACAGATCAAGTGAAAGAGAACAAAATCTGTGTGCTTTCATTTTCCCCTAGGTCCAACTTTTTAAAAATATTATGTTATTTCCGTGTCAAATATGAGATATGTCTGAATAGTGGCAACATACTGAGCCAAAATAAATTCCTCCCCATTATCCATAGGTACAATTATCCTCAGCATTGAAATGGCTGTACCTGTGCCTGCCTCTCATGAAGTTGTTGATAATAAGGCATTTTAAACACTCATGGCTCTTTTGTTTACTGCCGTACTATATAAACTCTACAGTGCCACATTATTCTAAACCAGGCATGTCCAAACTTTGACCCTCTAGATGTTTTGGACCACAACTCCCACAGTCCTTTGCCACTGAAAATACAGGCATGAAATTCTGGGAGTTGTGGTCCAAAACATCAGGAGGGCTGAAGTTTGGACATGCCTGTAATCTAAACAATTTGCACCTCTGAAACAGGACTGAATGTAGCATTAAGGCTACATGCAATTCCATTTTGGGGGTGGTCTCTGGCTGCATCCCGCTTCTCCCCTCCCCTCCCCTCCAAGGGTTCTCTAGCGAAGCAGGTAAAATGATGCTCCTGGATGGAGCAGTGATTCACCTTTGCAAGGTTGCAGGCCCCATTTTGTAGTGTTGAACAACAATTTTGTTTCTAAAGTGGACTTCTAAACTGGCCTTTTCTAATCTCATGTTTGCTCCAGCCTTTCAGACAATTGATGGTCCATGCAAACCCCTAGAGAGCCTGGAAGCAGAAACATGGCTCTAGACCCCAATAACTTGACCACATTTGATCTAAAACAGTGGTTCCCAACTTGGGTCCCCAGATGTTCTCAGACTGCAACTCCCAGATTCCTTTACCACTAGCGGTGCTGTCAAGGACTTCTGGGAATTACAGTCCAAGAACATCTGCTGTCTAAGACATCTGGGAATCCAAGGTTGGCCCAAAACATTATGCAATACTTTTCACCTCCCCCACCTTCCCATTTTCATGTAAGTAAGATAGATATACAGTAAACAAGATACCTGTTTGTTGCTGCATCCCCAAAATGAAATGTGTTGAACATGCATATGTGTACGTGAAATACTTTACACATTTCATTTCATTTAAAAATTACCTTAAAGACACAGACTGACCTTGGGTAGCAATAGAGGCAATGCCATCAATACTGTAAGGTTACAGTCTCAGCTTTTGCTGAAGAGAAGCATTTAATTCTGTTGTACTTACAAAGTTTAAGAATAGATCCAAACATTAGGACCCTCGCAGAAAAAAAAGTGTGAGGATCCTTAATTTGGTACCAATACAGCTGAATATACAGGAATTCATAGCTGGACTTTTCAGCATTTAGTTAGCAAATATCTGGATCTGGAGAGATGAATCTGGTTTCCCTTCTGGAACATTCTGTTTTCAAAATTTTTGAACATTTTTGAACATTTTTTAAATGTTAGAAATTTGCTTTTTATGAGTTTCCAGACATTTGGGTGGAAAAAGCAAAATTGAAACAATGCTTTCAGAACAAGTGGGCATCGACGTAGCTTCAAATACTTGGAAACTCTCTATCAAATGGTGTGTGTGTGTGTGTGTGTGTGTGTGGTGTCGTTACAGTCGTGACTGACTCTTTGTGACCCCATGTCCCTGGAGTTTTCTTGGCAGGAATATTGGAGTGGTTTGCCAGTTCCTACTCCAGGTGCCTACAGCACCTGGTATTTCCTGGTGGTCTCCCATCTAACCAGGGCCGACCCTGCTTAGCTTCCAAAATCGGGCGAGATCAGATGTGCTTAGGGCATCTAGGCAGCTGTATCAAATGTTAGGATTCCCATTGTCTAGAATGTGAGGATCTATTATATAAGTTGTAGAAATAAAAAGTAGCATCTCTGTGCCACCTGAGATATCTCTCAGCTACCTTTGCTCTTAGATCCAGATATTCAAGTCTGGCATGAGTTGTGTTCTCAGCAGTGGGAGAGGGAGAAAGTGGTGTTATTTTCAACAGATTAAAAAAAAACCTCCCAGAGCCCCACCATCAACAACATGTTTTTAAAAATTACATATCAATCCTAGACTTGCAACTGGAGCCTTTGATGCTTGAACGATTGTGTAATCGCTCACACCCAAGTGGGGTGAAAAGCACACCTTGGCGTACAAGACTGCACAATAAACCCATGCCCTGTTGTGTCTTATTGCTTAATTAGCCCGTGTAATGACATGCTTTGGAATAACCAAAATGGGGATGGCATCATGTGACTCGTTAAAAGAAAAGCGAATTAGCAGCTGCCAAGTGAACTGTGAAGAGGAAAGCTATTTTGCTCCCTTGTTTCATAAGCCAGTAATGGCCAAGATAAGTGATGGGAGAAAATGGAAAACGCCAAGAGTCAGCAAAGCAGAAAACGGACAATTGGAGGCCAAATCCTGTAATTTGGATTTCATGCCTTGTCTTGAGTGAGCTTGAAGCAAGGGCATAGTGACAGGGAAGCCAAACTGCATTTTCAATAAATACATGGAGTGGTACAGGTTGAGACATGATTAAAATGTAAAGGTCTGACTATGGAAAACAACAAAATGGAAAAAAAAATACAAGAGATATGAACAGTGGAGGTGGAAGTTCCTAGTATTATGGTTGTATAAAACGGGCTCATGGCATTTTTCTCTTGGCTTTTGGCTGTTTGATAGAAGAAGAAGTGTTTTTAATGCAGGAGTCAGGCGTAACTGTGGTGGTGCAGGGATCTCCCAAGGACCTACTGCTTCTTAGTCAAGTCTGTGAAACTCTACCCATTGACAAGGGATGGATTTCAAGAGAGAAGATCACTGCATTCTTATGTGGTGCAGAGTACGTTCGCATCTCATGAGAGTGTTGTTGGCCTGGAACCCTCCAAGGCATTGACTCTTAGTACCTCTCCATTCCAAATTACCAGAAGGTAGTTTGGGAGTAGATGCCTAGTATAGGCTAGTTTACCCCCCCTTTTTTAAAGAGTCATGGTTTATGTAGTACTAGCTGCAGGAATACCTTTAATTTCCTTAATTGCACAACGGAAGACCAGTAAATAGTTCAAATTGAATAGCAAGTTCCCAAACACACCTGCTCACTGCGTTTAACCTGCTTAAGTGATTACTTGGACACTGCTAAGTAGAAGGAATGAAGAAAAAGATTAGAAATAGTAAAAACACAATTGGGCCCTCTCAGACTGCATAGCTGAGAGAAGAACAGTGGTGGACATGAGAACAGAGAGGCTCAAAGGAACCTCCAGCAACTTTGGTGTCCAAAACAGTTCTCCTGACCAAAGGTAGGAAAACAACAGGAAGCAAAGGAGGGGTCATATTTGCCTCTTGAAGAGGAAGGATCATTTAATTGGTCAAAAGAGAAGGGGGGCATGCAACCTGCCTAACACTTCGGTCTTACAGGCACTTCCTGCGTCTCAGGAGATCATGCAGTGATTTGCAGGCTGAATTGCTTGCATCCCAAAACATGTCAATAAAGGCTGATGATAAGCTGGAGTTTTGGGGCGGAACATATTTCCACTGAGACACCAGAGTTGCAAAGTTATAAGCCAGCTTTATTGCATAACATAGAAAGTTGACACAACATATAACACAGAGACAGGAAGCCAGATGGTGGTACTGTCCATCTGGGGTCTCAGATTCAGCAATGCTAATAGTGATTGCAAAGATCCAAGACGCTCAAATGGAGCATGTTTCTTCTTTAAATACCTTTTAGCCAGAGTCCAGCTGTTCAATTTTACAGGAACTAGCTCAGCCCAGCTTGCTGTTGCACTAATTGTTGTTCCTTTTTCTTTACCTGATATGACCTGGTGTTCCTCTGTGCATGTCTTTGCTGATTCAACATCTTTTCACATAAGCATTTCACATTAGTGCTAGCATTTCACAATGTTGTGGTTTTGCATCCTGGAAGATATTTCACTCTTAGAGAATGCAGAAGTTGTCAGCAAGCCACTTGTGCTAGTTAACCCATAATGCTCTGATGGTTAACCAATTTAGAAAATAGCTAAAATTTCAGACTATCAATTCCTCCCTTTTCCCAATTAGCAGGGTTGTATGTATGTATGTATGTATGTATGTATGTATGTATGTATGTATGTATGTATGTATGTATGTATGTATGTATGTACTTGTTGACTGCCCAATTTTCCCACGGGAACTCAGGGCGGTGTATAACAACATTACAAAACAACTAGCCCAAACATACAATCCCCAAACATAACAAAACAAAATATGAATAATAAAGAAAACAATAATAATAAAATAAATACAAATGGGAATAAAAATGAAAATAAGCATTACTCATCACTCATCATTAATAGAAAAAGAAAACTTCCCCCTTATTTCTCAAAACAGCATAATTGTATTGCAATGATAAGAAGTCACATTTCTGAAATCACATATCTGCAAAACTGAAGCTGTTGTTGTTGTTGTTGTTGTTCAGTCGTTCAGTCGTGTCCGACTAGCTACAACAGCTAAAACTCAATTTTTGTATAAGCGGATAGGGATGGAGGAGAGGAGCTGAAACATCTAATGTCTGCAAGGAAAGGGTAAAAGGTATAGATAGTGTAGCATCTCAATTGACTCTAATCAGGGAATTCAGAAAGCATATATGCGGTTACTTCACGTCCCTTTTGTCCCTCCTTGCTGTCCCGCTTGGGACTGGTACAAAAAAAAAAACTTACCTCACGTCCACAGCGTGACAGCAAAAACTTGTCTCAACCACACCCCCTGAACCAGGAACAGAGTGTGACAAGCCGTAACTGCCCCTGGGCTGGGAAATTCTTTTGTCTCAGTTCCTGTTCCGAGACAAGGTCCCGTTTATCCGTGGCGTAAAGGCAGCTGACCCAAGGCAGGGGGCGACCACCACGGTCTATGGGTAGAGCGGGGTGAAATAGATGGCCGGAAGAGCCTGCATCGGAGAGCTGACCAGGTTGGAGCCGGCGAGATCCGCCGAGGGGATCCCCGCCATGAGTTTCTTTGGTGGCGCTGGTGGAGTGAGGGCCGGCCCTCCCCATCCAGGCGCTCCTTTGGGAATCCTCAGCATGGCCAGGCCTAGGGAGGAGCTTCATGTTCCCGCAAGGGTTACTGTTGGACTCGAGGTTTCAAAAAAAGTGCCCTTAGCCATACAGTACAGATATATACGATAAACTGAATCATAAAATTAGGTTGTTTAACGAATGAAAACCGACGCACCAGGGATTCAAAATATCGGAAAACTGAAGCTGAATAATAAAAATAAAAGGATTAACGAAGGCAGGGAAATCGAGAAATTGTCACGGAACAAGGATGTGAAGGACGTGAGGTAACATTTACCTCGAGACAAGTAATCACGCCTATGAGTAAATGGAAACAGGGACTGAATAGGGACAAAACCACATGACCATGAACAATGCTGTCACAGTACACACATAATCGTGGAACAAGGTAGGACATGAAGTAACCGCCACAGACTGCTATGCCAATTCCAAATTATATAAGGGGAAATTTACAGTAAAATTTAAAGACATAAAACCATGAACATTGAGTTCTGTTTGAGTGGGAGTATGAATAGAGTTCAAGACAACCCCCCCTTTAAAAACCCAGATACAGTACTTGAGAATCAAAGCTGTTTCTTCAATCAGTGATCAGCTTCCTCCTTAGATGGCAAATCAAAGTTCACAGTTCCACTTCACAGGATCAAATGAAGCTGCTGTGAACTTACAGGATTTCAGATGATGATGACAAAGACCCACAGTATGACTCATGAAGCTGATGTGAGCCAAGAAAGCCCAAAGCAGGAACAAATCTCAGGATCAAAGCTGTCAATGAAAGAAAAATCCATGAAGAAAACTTGTCAATCCACAGAGACACACAGCCTGTGGCAAAATTGTAACGTGGAAGCAGTACCGGGGAAGCTGAATCACAGTCAATGGACCGCGACTAGTCAATGTTTTTGACAGGAGCTGATGATAGCAAAGAACCAACCTCAGGGTCTGCAATAGAGAGCAAAGGGTCAGCAATGGTGGGGTCGCCTGGAACCACCGGAACAACTGGAAGGGTTCAGAAGAAACAGAAACCTTCTGTTGGATGAAGACCCTGCTTCATTGCTCAGTGGCAGGGCAGGGCACCACTTTCTGCGTTCTTTCCTGCATACACCTAGGAGAATACCATACTTAGACCATCAAGTGCAACCTCCAGCTGAAAGCAAGAAAACAAATCAAAGTATATCTGATAGGGGGTTGTTTATTCTTCTTTCAAATGCCTCCAGTGTTGAAGTGCCAAGCATCTCTTGAGATCATTGGCTCCATTGTCCTACTCCTCTAGTAGTCGAAAAGTTTTTTACCTGATAATCAGCCAAAACCTGGCTTCCTGTAACTTGAGCCCATGATTACATGTCCTGCATTCTGAGATGATAGAGAACAGATCCTGCCCCTCCTCTGTATGAGAAATTTCATAGCTGCATATTTCAGCTGGAAAAATTAGTGCTAACAGCCTTGATCCTTTCCTGCTTTGCCATGCTCAGACAGCTATTTCATCTAGAAATGGGCATGAACTTCTGGTTTGTCAGTCGGTCCAATAAGTGTCCTGTGGTTCCAAGACTGGCTTCCTCAAATGACCACCCAACTTCTTTGCCCCAACTATTCTGGGCGCTCCCTCTGGTTGGGCACCTGCAAGAAAATGTGAGCAGTGTATTGCCTGAACAATGAACCAAGAAGCCAAACTAGTCCTCTGTCATGTGCTCGCTCAGTGACTTAGGCAACCCCTGTCCTTCTAGATCAGGCATGTCCAAACTTCAGCCCTCCAGATGTTTTGGACCACAACTCCCACAGTCCTTTGTCATTGGCAATCTAAGCTTAGAATTCTGGGAGTTGTGTTCCAAAACATCAGGAGGGCCAAAGTTTGGACATGCCTGTTCTAGAAGTTGCTGGACTGCAGTTCTTATCAACCCTATAGCCAGTGGGGAGGAATGAGAAGTGGGGATCATTCTGACAACTGCTCTGCTTCACTCTGCCTAACGATAGTGCCGGCCTTTTGGCTGACCAGTGAGTCTTAAAAAGCATAGGAGACACATGAAAAGGATCCCCCCTTTATCCACAGTTGTGCTACATTCAGGTCTCTGTCCCTCTCTGCATTCATGTGTCTGTGTCGGAAAATCCTTATTAACCCAACCTGCCCCTTTAATTTGTAGTCTTTGATTCTAGACCAACAGAACTATATGGAATTGATATCAGAGGCGTCTCTGGAACAGCTCGTCTCAATTCTGGCTCTTTGTAAATCATGTTAGAATCCTTATTTTAAATTCCTTCCAAACACTGAGTGCTCAGCCTATAACTTTGTTTTATGATTCTAACAGGAAGGGTGAACTATCACTGGAACAAGGTGCCAAATGAAAAGGGTAGATGGTATATCATCCTCTCTGCAAGCCTAAACTGGGCACTCTTTGGGAGACAAGAGAAAACTTTGTTGGAATTACTGTAGTTGCTGGAATCTGACTATTCTATATTAAAAATAATATCTTCCATGGTGAATGACACCCACATGGTTTAGAATGATTACAAAGCTACTCCACATATGTTAGTATAATGATGACTATATGGATCTGAGTAAATTGGTGATGAATGGAGAACACTGGGGTCGCTTGCAATGGCCGGATCACCTTCTCTCTGTTGACTGATGTCACTTTCTCAAGAATTCACCTGTAAGAGAGTAGTCCATGACTGAGAGGTCAGAAAGGCAGAATGCCCAAATATCAGAGTTTCTCATCTCTTGGTAAAAAATACACAGAGAACAGTTGATTCACTGTATACATATCTCCCACTGTAGACCATCTGTAGGGGATTTAAAAGACTTCAAATCAAAGTAGGAGGATCAAAGAATAATCAGATAAAATGGGGCTAGGTGAATACAGGACACATTTTCTGTGACTCTAGAGAAATTCAAGCAATGCAGTAGTATTTATGTGCATGCAGCTTATGCCCCATCATATGTACAAAAGAGGATCTAGCAAATGGCTGAGACAACACTATTGAAGTAGCTCACCTCTGGCCAAAGATGGTCCAATTATCTTAACAATTTTTAACAATTTAAATCTTGACAGTTTGTTTGTAATTTGCCTATATTTCATATGCATCCATAATTTTAAATTTTGCAAAACTCTGAAGAAAGAAAGAAAGAAAGAAAGAAAGAAAGAAAGAAAGAAAGAAAGAAAGAAAGAAAGAAAGAAAGAAAGAAAGAAAGAAAGAAAAGGCGATTGCCTAGTCGAATTGCTTTGCCTTTGACAATTTGCATGAGTGTGGGAATTTGATGGGAAGCTCCGAAGCAAACTGATCTTGATTACAGAAATAAACAAAGACAAAATGCTCCCCCCTCATCCAGCTGGAAAGAAAACGCTGCAGGGACCTGTAGACAAAGATTGACCGGTGTCTTCTCAGGAAGGCTTGTTTTTATTCATCTTATCTAAACTCATAAGCAGAGATTGGAGCATTTATGAAAACATTGATTGTGATAAGAAGCAGGTGCCCTTTAGCCCTGCCCCAAAGCAAAGGTGAAGAGGAAATAGAAGGTCACTTCCTTCCAGATATGCCAACATGGCAAAAGTCAGGAGAGTGTGCTCTCACTGAAGCTTCCTCCGAAAAGCATACCCTGCAAAGAAAGGTTCCCACTCAGGAGTCAACAGGTCAGAGGCAGAGTTCAATTTACTTCAACAGCAGAAGCAAGTTGCCTTAAAGAACTAACAAGGTGCTAGCTGGTGATTTGCACCACTCTCTCTCTCCATGTCTTTAGTTCTCCTAAGGGCATTAGTGAAACTCAGTTCCAGTGCTTAGTTGAAATCTCACCCCCTTCCTTTTAAAAATAAACTGTGTAGAAACTAGAGGTGCTCAGTTGAAGGGAGCTGCCAGTCCTGCCACCACCAATAACGTCTTTGGAAACTGTACTAAATGTAGTGCCACATGGATCATGCCAACCAAGTTATCCAGAACAAAATGGATTTTTATCACGATCCTCCTCTGAAATAAGCTTTTCTTGCTGCAGTGATGCTTCTGGTGAGGCATCACTCTGCAGCAAACTGGAGCAAGTTTCAGAGGATGGCACCAAGGATCAAGCCCACAACTAGGGTCTGTTTTACCCAGAACAAACATGGATTCTATGCCACCCCATTGGGGAGCGGCATGGAATGGTACAAAGTCCAAATGCTATTTTGTCATCTTGGTGTGCCTCCACAATGTGGCACCAGGATATATGTCCCCAACCCCTGCACCCTGTAATGGACCTGACAAGGATGATCAGGGGACTAGAAACCAAGCCCTATAATGAAAGACTGAAAAAACTGGATGTGAATCATAGAATCATAGAGTTGCAAGAGACCTCGAAGGCCATCAAGTCCAACCCCCTGCCATGCAGGAACCCCCATCAAAGTACACCCGCCAGATGGCCATCCAGCCTCTGCTTAAAAACTTCCAAAGAAGGAGACTCCACCACCCTCCGTGGCAGCATATTCCACTGCTGAACAGCTCTAACCACCATGAAGTTCTTCATGAAATGTATAAATATTTGGAAACACTATTTTAAAACTATTTTAACTCAGGCTTGAAAAGGTCTTAATTGCCTGCTAAAAACAGCCTCCTTCAAGTTCCCAATAAATGTGGGACCAAGAGAATGCTGAGCCTGCTGATCTTTGTACTAGCAGCTTTTCGTAGGAGATACAGCCTTTCAGATAGCATAGACCCAAGCCACAAGAGACTTTAAAAGTCATGATGACCTGCCCTTGGGAAATGACACCCACAGTTAGTGAAGCAGTTGTAATAGGGGTAGTAGTGGGCATATGAAGCCAGTAACCATCCCTTGCAGCATCTTTTTGTCCCAATTCAGGTTTCCAAACTGCAGGATTGTAAGCTCCTAAGCAGAAATAGACAACTTCTGGGTGCCTAGATATTTGTTGGACTACATTTCCCAGAAATCTTCACCATCAGCTATATTGGTTAGGGTTGTTGGGAGAAAGAGTTCAGTAACAGGTGTCACCTATCCCTGGCATAGCTAACTGTCAGAGAGAAATGATGACACAACCTTTTCCATGAATGGATATTAATTTTTGAGGTCAACAGACTGACCTTGCTGTTGGTAAAATTAATTTCCAACAAACTGTGGAGTTTCTTTCTTTCTTCCTTCCCCCCACCCCAATTCTTCAACAAACCTTTCATGGTCCCCCCCCCAACTATTATATTATACATGAAGGAGCAAAACATCTCGGAAAGGTATCAGGTGCTGCAACGGCTTGTTTTGCAGAAGTGGTAAATCGACAAGGATCTAACTAGGAAAAGTATGACTGCCATGAGCTTTCGTCACCATGGTAACACCTAGTAGTCCGCTCATGTCGAGGAGACTAGACACGATGATGAGAGAGACATGGCCGCCGCTACCGTCTCTCTCCTTAGTAATGGCTAGGAGAGTAATGACTGTCATAGCACCATCACATCTTGCTTTGTCTCACTGCCTGTAAATAACTGCCAGTGAGCTGGGCCAGAGATGAGGAAGCTCTGTGTGCTGACTTCATTTTCCTTTTAGTAGGTGTCACTTGTGGTAGGTGTGAAGGAAACATCTTGTTTGCAACGTCTGCTTCAGCATTTGTGGGTGTCACATCCGAGAAAAACAACAAATAAAATGAAGAAAAGAAAAGGAGAAGAGCATTAAGTGGTCTTACCCTGTGCCCCCATATATCAGACTGCAAGCAGACCTAGGAATTTATATTTATAAAGCAAAAGGGTGCTGCTTTTATACTGCCACATAGCACTTCAAGTACTCTCTGGGTGGTTTACAAGTAATTATGCAAGCTACACATTGCCCCCTACCCCTAGCAAGCTGGATACTCATTTACTAACCTAAGAAGGATGGAAGGCTGTGAGTCAACCATAGCAGTGGCTACCTGTAATTGAACCCCAGGTTGTGAACACAGTTACAGCTGCAGTACAGCAGCTTAACCACAACACCATGAGGTTTATATCTTTGTCCATATTTGTCTAGCTTCAGAGCGGAGAAAATGTTGCCCTCTAAAGCTTATGGGAAGGCAGTCGTGACTAACACCAGCCAACTGGAGTAGCTCCTCTCCAGGCATGATGGGAGCTGCAGTAACCGTGGACTTTTCTTCACCTAGACTAGTAAACAATGTAACATCAGACAGATGTTGTGTCCTTGTGATCAGTCAGCCTGTCCTTTTTAGCTTTGTATGTTTGTAGGAGTCACAAAAAGAAATCAAAGACTAGTTTTTCTTGGGAATATTTTGTGCATATGCCACAAATACGTGAAGGGGGGAAATTGACAACAGTTGCCTTGTTCTGATGTTGGAGCCGAACATATTGCATGAAGGTTGGAGAATTTTTTACAAGCCACCATATCTCATTGGAAGTTTGTGTGTGCATGTGTGTGTGGGGGGGGGAGGGAATGACACAACCTCTCTTAACTGAAATGGAAACACATTTGGCAGCACAATGGCAGCACAATCTATGAAGTCGGTCATGTCACAACCACCCACCAAAGCTGGACAAAGGATTGAGATCGATCATCTGAAGGTTGTTGCTCCCATTCTCATCTATCGCTCTGCTCCTTACAGAGAATCCCTTCCGATCACCAGCACAGAAACCACTCTTGTCCTTAGTGTTATTTGTATGAGATTCCTTCTCACCACCATCCAGTGGGTCCCTGAATTGACTCAGCCACCTGGTCAAACTTCTCTATAGGTAGACAGAGGCATGAAAGAGATCACAGGCTTCCTGAATGTCTGGCAATGAGACCTTTGCTGTTCCTTGCATCCTGCCTATCTGCAGGATAGAGGGGCAAGGGGAAAATCTGAGGCCTCTACACAGGCCTTGCTGGGTTCTGTGTCCTGGTGCGTGCGAAGGAAAATGAAAAAGAAACAGAGGGAAGTTGCACATTTGTTAAGGTGGTGAGGGAGACTCAATATGCTGCGTCACAATTCAGGAACAAATCCCAGTCAAACGCTTGCTCAAAACCTCCTGCCCGTATCCCACAAATAGGTATCAGCAGTGAAGACAAGATGTGTAATCTAATGTGGGTGCATGTTTCGTGCATGTATGGGTTCATTTTATGTGCTTCTAAAGCCCTGTAATAGTTTTGAAGGATTAGTTGGGAACGCGTATCCTCTTTATGTTGTTTGCAAGGCTATAAACTATATTTACGACTTGGTTAAAATAACAGAAAGCGGAGCACCTCTGCACACTAATGGCGTATTTACGTTTCCTGGTTTCCCTTCCCACCTGCGCTTATTTCCCCTCGCACTTCTGCTCCCCTCCTCCAATCATCTTGCCGCCACCGCCACCATCACCACCGCCGCCACCCCCCCTTTGCTCAGAAGACCCGTAACCAGATTCCATTTCAGGTCTTCCTTAAAAGCTGTCATGTTCAATTGCTTTATTAGACGATAATATATCACTTTCGCCTCCCTTTGCCAGGACTGCTTTCAAGAGCTTGTATCATTAAAAAAAGCACAAATAAAATATTATTGCTGTCTCTTTATGTGCGAGCTGGTATTTTCCAGGGATAATTGGGGAGCGTTCCAGGCCTTACATGAACCTAGAAGCTGAGACACAGGGTACCTGCCAAACAGCTGGACAGGCATGGAAGCTTAAGAGGCCTCACTTCGGCCCCGGTCTTGATACTAAAATTCTGCCTGGCTTCCTGCCACCTCTTTCTCACTGCTGGACAAGGGCTGGGACTGGGAGGGAAGGAGCAGACAGCTGGCAGAGGCATCCTGGCTTCCATAAGACAGTGGTTAGAAAAGGAGGAAGATACGTCACCATTCTGGGAGTCTGGTCAGGTGAGAGAATCATGGCTCCTTGGTTTGAGAATTTACAGGTTCTTCTCCCTGTCAGAACTCCTGGATAGCTCAGTGGCTTAGGTGCCTGGCTGCCAAACCAGAGGTTTTTTTTTTTGAGGGGGGGCAGTTGATTCCCCACTGTGCCCTCTTGACAGAGGCTAGACTTGTTGATTCATAGGCGGTTACTTCACATCTGTTTTGTCTCTGTTAGTGTTGTGCTTAGGAGTGGTACAAAAAATGTTACTTTACGTCCATCGCGCAACTACTGAAATTTGTCTCGACCACGCCCCTGGAACGGGTGCTAAGCGCGACAATACTGTACCTGGTGCTGGGGTAGGGTTTTCCCTTGTCACTCTTTCTTCCTGCTTTCTGTTCTAAGACAAGACACCATGTAGTAACGACTGTCACGCAACAAAACATTCGTTTCTTTCATAAAACTATGTCCAGGGTTTTTGGGTGTTGTTTTTCTTTTTACTTTTCAGAAGCGAAATATCAAAAAACTATTTTAAGCCCCCCCCCCCCCCAGGAAAAAGGAAGCTAGAAAAATTCAGTGTTTGTCACGGTACAAGACCGTGAGGTAACACTTGTCACAAGATATGTTATCACGACCATGGGAACACTGAAACAGGGACAAAACCACATGATCGCGACCAACTCTGTCACGGTACAAAACTAGTCCCGGAACAAAGAAGGACGTGAAGTAACCGCCATGGAGTCCCTTCTGGCCCTGCAGTTGTAAGATGATGATGGCAGTGAAGATTACGTTTGTTGTGGGATTGCCCTTGCATGTTTATGTGACAAGGGCATTGTAAGACATGTTCATAAAAAAGTAGCAAGGCATCCCAAGGGTCATCTAGTCCAACCCCTTGCGAACACAGAGGATATCCATAGCTAATGCATCCCTGGCAGAAGGCCATGCAACCTCTGTTTAGACACCCCCAGTGTAGGATTGTTTACCGTCTCCCATGACAAAATTGCTGCAACCATCCAACAACTCTTTTCAGGAACTTCCTCCTGACTGAACCTGTCACGCGAGAGCTTAGGGAAGGCACATTTTTGGACTGGAACTTCTAGAAGCTTCTGCCAGCATGGCTAGATGCCAAGATGCTGGAGGCAGCCTGGACATTAACTCCAACCAAGCAAGGTAGTCTCCCAGGCTCTGGATCCTGCAGATAGCGTTCTTTCTCTTCCTTTGCCAGTGCTCAGGACTGGGCTGACCATCAGCTGGATTATGCTGGTCTTCTCAGGAGGCAGACTGTGAGGACAGCAAGTAGAGCACCCACTGCCACCCATTCAATATTGCCTGGCTGGATGCATCACTACCATTTTTTGTCCTTTAATGGCTATCTGCCCAACTCATAGCACAGGAATTTTCCAGCCAGCTATTAGGGGAACACAAGGTTTTCAGGGGTCTCTGAGGCCCAAACGTTGTGGAAGGGGATAGCACAAGTCTTGGGTGGTGGGATTTTTTGGCCATTCTTCCCACAGTGTCTTGGCCTAGGGACCCCTGAAGACAAGTATTATCTCAACAGCCAACTGAGCTTTATATATCTGCGGGCCTTTTCACACGACCCCTAAGATCCGCTGGTCCCTTAAATTCGGACCAAAGATCTTAGGGGTTCGTTGCCCTTCCTTCCTCCCCACCAGAGAAAGAGGGGGGAAAATGCAGCTCACCTGGGGGAGCTTCCCGGAGCTCCGTTTCTCTTCCGTTTCGTTTCTCTTCTGCTTGCTTTTTTTCCTCCCACCTCTTCTCTTAAAGGGGCAGGAGGCAAAAAAAAACACAAGCAGAAGCCAGGAGAGCCCCGCACTGACCAGATTAAATCCGGACCTGGGGATTTTCACCCACCTCAAGCAGGTACAAGAAAATGCAGCTGGGTCGCGCTTAGGTGGGCGGGGTTGCACTTAATTGTCTGCAAAGTCCGGAGCTGGTGGGAAAACACTTGTAAGGTCCGGACCTTGCAGCCATTTCCTGTGGAGCTTAGGGGTCGTGTATAAAGGCTCTGCCTCACAAGGACATGTCCCCAGTTGTTCTTGGCCTGGATTCAGCTTTGGGCTGGATCTCTGAGGGGAAGGGGAAGGCAGATATCAGAAGCAACATCTCTTCTGCTCTGCTAGTTGGCATTGGCCTCAAGTGCCCTTGGCAGGGTGAGAGTCCTCTGCTGTGGTCAAAGGTGGAACAGGTTGTGCTGACCTGCTTTCGATCAAAAATATCTTCTTTTGGCTGAAGGCTAGACAAAGCCACAACAACACACTGCGTGTAAGAGGAAGATGATTTCCCCTGAGCAATCAACTCAGCAGAGGTCACTATGACCGGAACATGTGCGTGGGACTAACAGCTTCCTGTCAGTGCGCCAATAATCAATAAGGGGATGCAACGAAGGACTTCTTTCTCCCTGTTGCTGCTAATTAGAAATATATTTGAAGGATATGCATGCCAACTTCTGTGAAAGTGACCCCAAACAAATCTTAGAGGCAAAGAGCTGGGTGTGGGTGGGTGTCAAAGTAAAGGATGTGAGAGGGCCAGCCATCATCTGTCACCCAACACCCATTTCACTTGTCTTTTATTGCACCAACCTTCAGAGAGCAGACCTTCAGTGTGTGCAAACAGAATGGCCATCTGTTTGGAAGCCTCTTTAGAAATGGCAAGAATTTGTGTTTTGTGTCTTCACTGTGTGTGTTTGAAGGGGGGGGGATATTTGTGTTTGCTTGTATTAACAATTTGTTTCCGCTGACCTCTCAAGAGGCAGTTTTGTCCTCCTGCCAAATTCTGGAAAAACCAGCATTTAGTGCTGGCGGATCTCCAAAGGAGAAGGCAGCAAACTAATCAGTCTCCATAGAGACCTCCCTTAGCCTTAGCCTTCTAGAGACTTGGGAAGGGGCTTCTCCATTAAGAAAGCCCTCCACTGAGGAATCCTTCTCCTCTGACCACTAGGTAGGACTACCGATTTGGCTGTAATAGACTTTTTAAGCTAGTGTGATCCCCACATTTAGTCTCAGAAGAATAGTCTCCTACCGTATTCTGCTGATGCGAAGACTAGCGTCACCTCTGGTCTACCCCATTCTCCACCTTCTACAAATGGTCTGTGACCTTGTCCAAAACATGTGGCAGATAGACCATAGGCCAGCCCACATCTTTGTCTGCAGAGAGATGGAGAGCCTATAAACTGATACCTTTGTCTGTTTACCTGATGACAACTGATACCTGAAAGCTGTCCACAATACCTGATCTTCCCAGGCTAGGCGTTTGAGGCAATTAACACCGCAAGAGGCCCAAAAGGGAAAAACCAGAAACAAAGACTTTTCTGCCATTGTCCCTCACCTGTGGAATAATCTTCCACCAGACATCAGCCTGGCAGGGGTGAAGCAAGGGTTTGGAGCACCTGGGGACAAAGTCGTTTTTGTGCCACCCCCAGCCCTCCCCAACTGCATTGCATCCCCCCAGCAGTGGGGACAATCCTGTGGGGGGCATGCATGTGCTTACACATGCCTTACCTCTCCTGTGGTGGGCACAGAACAAGGCAAGGAAGACGAGGATGAGGGCACCACAGCCACCGTGCTCCCTGCACACCTGCCTGCCTGCTTGCTTCGCTGCTCGCCTGTCACCAGGAGGAAGGGAGGGGAAGGAGGCAAGGAGTAAGCAGGCAAGCGAGCAAGTGAGGGAGACCGCCCCCCCTGCTCCTTGCCTGTCCTGGGCTGGGGCAGCTGCAGCCGGGGGGGGGGGGAGGTGAGCAAGTGGCAGAGCACCCACCGACCCCACAGGATGGGGCACACAGGGAGGAAGGGAGTGAAGGAGTGGGAGGAGGCTGGCAGCATGTACCAGGCTCTCCCCTCACTTCCTAAGCCCTGCTAGCCACCCAAACCAAAGCGGGAGCAGGGGGGGAGAGGCTAAGTGCTTTCCCTTCATCCCAATTTCGGGCAGCACGCAACCCTCCCCCCCCCACCGCCCAGTCAGAAAGCAAGAGCACAGCTGCTACCTCACGTAGCACCCGGAGCCTTTTGCCCACCTGTCCATGGAGCCCTGGGAAGAGGGACAGATTGAGGGCTGGGTGAGGGGGCGTAGGCGGGCCGGGAGAGAAATAAGAGAGAGAGAGAGAGAGAGAGAGAGAGAGAGAGAGAGAGAGAGAGAGAGAGAGAGACGCTGCTCTGGGCTGGAAAGGATGGTTGGCCAGTGGCAGCAGAGGCTTTGGTGTGGGGGCGAGCAATCCCTGGTCCCGGCTGGAACGCCCAGGCCAGCCAGCCGGCCAGCCAACAATGGTGCGGTGCTGCACCCTCTCGCTCTTCCTGCTGCTGCTGCCTGGAGCGGTGGCAGCAGCGGTGGTGGAGGGGGTCCCATCGACAACCCTTAGCCAGATGAAAGGAGGACTGCTGGCATGAGGGCACATGGCTTCCTCCTCCTGCTCCCCCTGCATCCGGGGCAAATGCACTCTTTCGCCGCGGCCGCCCCCCGCCCCTAGATACGCCCTTGCTGCCTGGCCCCAGCTTTGGATGTTTTCCAAAAAATTACTGAAAACTTGGTTATTTAATCTGGCATTTCCTCAAATTCAAATATGGTGTTCATTAAAATATAATTTTAACTGATCTGCCAGCCAATAGAATCATAGGTTTTAACTATATCTTATATTTTCATGACATTTTAATTTTATTTTCAGTATATTATTGTATTTTTTGTTTTTTTATTTTTATTGCATGAATTGTATGGGTTTATTCTGTGCTGTATTGTATTGTATTGACTGTTGTTCACCGCCCAGAGTGGCCTCGCTGCCAGATGGATGGTATAAAAATCCAATAAATAAATAAATGAAATAAATTTGTCATTTCTGTCTCATGGAGAATTTAGAACCCCGTTTTGCCTTGCGGCCATCTGACTGCAAGATCACCTCATTGCCACAATTTGGGGGGCTTCTGCTTAAACTCTATGTTGATACCTTCTTTGGTTGATGAAGAGCTCTGGAGAACTCAGAAGCTTGCCTCATTTATAACTTTTCAGGCATCCAAAGGTACTGCCCAGCTGAGAACTTTGGTCCCGTATCTTGCCCATTATGAAGTTTGTATTCCGATTCTAACATTCAGCCCCTCATCCTTCAAAATTCATTGTCCAGTTTTTTTAAAGGCTTGAAACCACTGGAATAGTACTTCCCAAACTTGGGTCCCCAGATATTCTTGGTCTACCACTCCCAGAAATCCTGGCCAGCACAGGCTAGTGGTGAAGGCTTCTGAGAGTTAGTCCAAGAACATCTGGGGACCCCAAGTCTGATAACCACTGTTCTAGAATTTGACTTGCTTCTGTTTCCAGCAACAGCTTCTGACCAGTAAATATGCTGGAGAAAACTGAGTACCTAGAGATTGTTACAACCCACGGAACACTCCAAATGAATGGGGGGGGACTAAAGAAGGTGGATATCTTCTGGTATCTTGGCTCCCAACTCCAAGGCAAATTTATTATTTATTTATTTATTTATTGTATTTATATCCCGCTTAATATCAAAGATCTCTAAGCGGCTTACAAAGCCAGAGTTGGCACAGATAATCACAATTGAACAAACAGACGATAAACACTACAAACTAATATAGTTAAAAACCAGATAGTGTTCCTGATACTATCCAATAAAAATCTAATAAAAATGTCATTCAAGGACATGGCGATGGCGGGGTGAAAAAAAAAAAAAAACCTAAGGATCGCCGAAGGCCTCCCGGAAGAGGTAGGTTTTTAAAGCCTTCCGGAAGGCCAGCAGGGACTCTGCAGAGCGCACTTCAGGAGGGATGGAATTCCAAAGGCTAGGGGCCGCCACTGAGAATGCCTGGGCCCGAGTACTCGACTTCCGGGCTTCTCGAGGAGTGGCGACCCGCAGCAAGTGCGCTCGCGCCTGCCGAACGGGACGGGCCGAGGTGGTTCGCTGAGCGATACGCTCTGTCAGGTAGTCCGGTCCCAAGCCATGGAGGGTTTTATAAACTAAAACCAAGACCTTGAATCTAATCCGGGCCGCAACGGGCAACCAGTGCAAGCGGGCCAGGACTGGCGTGATGTGATCATACCGACGCACGCCGGCCACCAGCCTGGCCGCCGCATTCTGTACCCGCTGCAGCCGCCGGAGAAGAGTCAAGGGCAACCCCATGTAGAGGGCGTTACAGTAGTCCAGCCTCGAGATCACCAGTGCTTGGACCACTGTTCTCAGAGAGTTCGCGTCGAGGTACGGGCGGATCTGGGCGATCCGACGGAGATGGTAATAGGCGGACCTGGTCACCGACGCCACCTGGGATTCCATGGAGAGCGCCGGGTCCAGGAGCACGCCCAGATTCCGCACCCTCTCCGCAAGCTGGAGGGACACTCCCCCCAAACAGGGGAGGGGGCCACCGTACCCCGACGGCGAGCTCCCAAAGAACATGACCTCTGTCTTCTCGGGGTTGAGCCTAAGCCTGTTCACCCCAGTCCAGGTCAGTACGGCCTCCAGGCACCCATCGAGGACTTCAACAGCTTCCACAGCAGAGGTGGAAAAGGAGAGATAGAGCTGCGTGTCATCAGCGTACTGATGACAGCAGACTCCAAAACTCCTGATGACCCCCGCCAAAGGCCTTACGTAGATGTTAAACAGCATGGGGGACAGAGACGACCCCTGTGGAACCCCACAAGGGAGAATCCAAGGGGCCGATAACTCCCCCCCATGCTGAACGTACTGCGGCCGGCCCTCCAGGAAGGAACGGAGCCATCTGCGAGCAGAGCCTCCGATCCCAACCTCAGAGAGCCGGTCCAACAGGATACCGTGGTCGACGGTATCAAAGGCCGCTGACAGATCCAGGAGGACCAACAGGGTAGAGCAACCCCTGTCGGCCGCCCGGATAAGGTCATCTTGCAGGGCGACCAAAGCTGTTTCGGTACCCCGACGGGGCCTGAACCCGGACTGGCATGGGTCGAGGCACTGCCGATCCTCCAGGTATGACTGCAGCCGGACCGCCGCCACCCTCTCGATCACCTTGCCCATAAACGGGACGTTGGCGATTGGGCGAAAGTTTGTTAAATCGTCAACTGCAAGGCCAGGTTTTTTCAAAATGGGCTTGACCACCGTCTCCTTCAGACGGGAGGGAAAAACCCCCTCACTGAAGGAGGCGGTGGCGATGACAGAAGCCCATTCGGCCATGGTCCCTCTGGCAGCTCTAATTAGCCAGGCAGGGCAAGGGTCGAAAGGGGAGGAGGCAGGCCAGCAATGCGCCATAGCCCTGGAGACCTCGACAGCGGAAACAGGCCCAAGCGCATCCAACCGAGGCGACGAAGGCGGACCAGCAACTGGTGATGGCGGGGCGGGACCACTGCAACCGGAGTCAAAGCCGGCACGGATGGCCTCTATTTTTGTTCGAAAAAAGGCTGCGAACTGCTCACTACTGAAATCAGTAGGAGGAGGCCTGGCCAGGCTAGGATTGCTGAGGTCACGAACCACCCGGAAAAGCTCTGCCTGGCGGTTCGAGGCCTCAGCAATTCTCATGGAGGTGAAAGATGTTCTAGCCTCCCTTATCGCGATGGTGTAGCGACTAGACTGGGCATCAACGGCAGCCTTACTCAACGCCGTCCGGGTTTTCCTCCAGCTGCGCTCTAGCCTCCTCCTCTCCTGCTTCATTGCCCTAAGCTCCCCGGTGAACCAAGGGGAAGGCCGGGCTCGGCAACGGAGGAGGCGCTTGGGGGCGATCCGGTCTATGGTGTGGGCAGCTGTTTCATGCCAAATGTTAGCCACAACCTCGGCCGGAGCGCCAGTCAAACCACCAGGCAGTCCCCCGAAGAGCTCACCGAACCGCTGAGGGTCCATGAGCCTCCGGGGGCGGGCCAAAACAGAGGCCCGAGGGTCCCCGCGGGGAGGGGCCGGAATCGCCAGGGAAAAAGAGAGCAGGTGGTGGTCTGTCCATGACACAGGCAGGGAAACAATGTTCCCCACCTCCAGACACGAGTCCCCCGACATGGAGGTAAAAACCAGATCCAGGGTATGACCGGACCTGTGGGTGGGACATAAAACATGCTGGGACAGACCCATGGAAGCCATGGATTCCATGAACTCCAGGGCAGTGCCGGAAAGTCCACCGCCGGCGTGCACGTTGAAGTCACCCACCACCAAAAGGCGCGGGGACTTCAACAGAGCAGCGGCGATGAACTCCGTAAGCTCTGGAAGGGATTGTCCTGGGTTGCGGGGAGCTCGGTAACCCAGCACAATGCCAAATCTGTCCCGCTGACCCACCAACAGGTGAAGTACTTCCAACCCCTGGCTAACCAATGTCGAGGCCCTGCTGACATGAAAAGAATCCCTGTACACGATCGCAGCCCCTCCCCCCCTTTGACCCCCCAACCTTCCCACTCCCTCTACCAGATACCCGGGCGGACACAGGAGAGCAAGGGAAGCCCCACCCTCCATGCCCACCCAGGTCTCGGTGATAAACGCCAGGTCGGAGTCGCCATCCGCGATGGAATCATAAATGATGGGAGTTTTGTTATGCACCGACCTGGCGTTCAATAGGAGACAGGTAAGATTGGGGGCGCTGGTGGAGTGACTCCCGGATACGTGACAGAGAGCCGAGGGGTCAGAACGAGGGACAGGCACAAGTTGCCTGACCCGAGTTCTTCTAGTCTGACGAACCCAACGGCTACAAGCGTACCGCCCATGGCCCGACACCGTTGGTATATGAGCCCCTGCGAACATGGCGATAACGTAGGTCAATTAAAAGGAAAAAAAAAACCTACAGCAACAAAGCCCCAAAAACAAATATACAGTGCAAGCAAATAATAACAATACAATACAAATAATAATATACAATACAGAGCAAATGATAAAATACAGTGCAAATAATTCAAAGAAAATAAATAAGCGAATAACAGGAAAGCCTTAGGCTGGAGGGAGATGGATAAAATAATAGGAGCAGGCTAACTGCCAAGGTAGAGATCAGATGCACCTGGGAATGGGGAGAGGGAGGACCATGAGTAGGAGAACTGATTAGAGCAAGGTCACAATTAAAGGGGCAGACAAGATGTAATAGTAATGCCAACCACCCCAGTTAATCTAGGAAGTCAAGACCCCAATCGGTCCCAGAAAATAGAGCCCCACTGTCATCCAAGGGGGTGGCATCAGTGATGAGGTGCGAACAAGAGTGAATGTGGCCTAGTTGTGATGGCGAGAACGCACCAGTGTGCTCTGCAACAAGACCGACACCAATCCATCCAAGAGCCAAAATCTACAAGACAACTGTCTGCCCTGTTGCACTGTATGACACAGAGTGCTAGTAAGCAACAATGAGAATAGAGAGCTGCCTCCATGCCGTAGAAATACCTAGACTCCATAGGATATTGGTTATATATCCCTACTTGACCATGTCGCAAAGGATATTACCTAACAAGGTGAGGTACCAGTAGCAAAGAAGATGAGAGAAAGTCTTCTCTGCTGGTATGGACATGCCCTCAGAGCAGCACCCTCCACCCTCACCTAAATGGTCTACCACCTGAAAATCAATGGCTGGTGCCCAAGGGGGTGACCAAAACAGAGATAGCAGGACACTGTCAATAAGGACATGCAAATTGTCAGCCTGCGCTCTGAAGACATGTTTGATCGGGCAAAGTGCTGCTCCAGGATCTGAGCAGTGGAACCCAGACCTGCAGGAAAATTCTAGAAGAAGAAGATGACCAGTGAATGTGCTGGAGCTCCCAGGCCCTGCTTGCAGGCTGGCTTGGGAGGAAGGAGGCAGATGGTTTTAATTTTAAAATTATATTGGATGCCAGCTTGGAATGGGAATTTAACTTGGTATCAATTGCAGGGGCTGGAGTCACAGAATTAGAAATTGTCATGGATTATTCTTTCTTTGTTCCACATGTGAGTGGCATCAGCACCACAGAATACAAGTGCCAATTAGCATCCTTCTTGGGAGCATCTATGGGCCTTTTTACACGACCCCTAAGATCCGCTGGCCACTTAAATTCGGACCAGAGATCTTAGGGGTTCGTCGCTCTTCCTCTGTCTTCCTCTGTCCCCACCCCCCACCGCACTTCCTGGTTGCTGGCTGCCTGAGGGAGGGAGAAAAAAAAAGAAAAGAATGCCGGTTTACCTCCGTTTTGTTCCCGGCAGCATTCAGATCTCTTAAAGGGGCGGGGCGCAAAAAAGAACAAACAGAAGCCAGGAGAGCCCCGCACTCACTATCCTTACACCGGATCAAATATTTGTCACCATCAAAGACCAGGTACAAGAAAACTGCTGTTTGGTCGCGCTAAAGTGGGCGGGGTCGCACTTAATTGTCTGCAAAGTCTGGAGCTGATGGGTAAACATTTTTAAGGTCCGGACCTTGCAGCCATTTGCGGCGGAGCTTAGGGGGTCGTATATAAACGCCCTATGTCAGGGATAGGAATATTTTGGGCTGCAACTCTGATAATCCCTGATAACTGGGCATGTTGGAGGGGGTTGATGGAAATTGTATTCCTAAACATCTGGAAAGCATCAGGCTGCATCCCTGTTAGGCGTTCCTTGGAGGGCCTCCCTCTGAGTAATGGCCTGACCTGCAGTTGTGCAGTTTATGACAATGAATATGATTACTGTGATAAAGGTAAATTAGCAGCACACCAATAAAGAATAATTGTCATCCATCACTTCTGAGCACAGCAGTTTAGATTTATGCGCCTAACGTTCTTTAACCTTTGCATGGTGCATCTCTTTACATGAATTTTCCAGGAAATCTTCCTGGGCGATGCATGTAAATTCATGTTTTCCTTATGTCTTAAGACACCTACATATGAAAAAAACTAGAACCTGTTGGATCTTGCTTGATTAATGAAAGGCCAAAAGTCATTTTGTGCTGGTGAAAAGGATTGCCATAAGTCAAAACTGACTTGACGACACACAATTATTAAACAATGCTGCTGACAAATTGGACTTTAACAAAAGAAGCTACAAAGATGAAATGCAGAGGTGGTGAGGTGAAATATCAAAGACACATTGAGATGAAATAGCTATGGCTGGCATATAAACTTTTCGGGGTAAAAAGAAAGATAGGTTCAAACATTATATTTTAGAAGGAAGTTGTGTTAACTCAGTTACCATTGTTGTTGCTCTGTTCTCAAAAGTGATGTGTTCCTTTGTGTGTTATTAACAGGTGACGTTGTTATTCGTAGGCTAATAAAATACAAGAACCTTCTCTCTAGGTTCCTCTAGTGGTCAGTTCTGATACGACACCTTGAAAATAGGTACAGTGGCACCTCGACCTACGGACGACTCTACTTACGGAAAAACTCGAGTTATGAAAGGTAATTATTGGAACTGGAGTTATGAAAAACTCGAGTTACAAAAGGAAATCATTGGAAATGGGGACCATTTCAGTTCCAATGATTGGAACCTTTCAGTTACAATGATTACCTTTCAGCCCACGTGCATGCGCATGCACACATACTCTGCAGAGTCAGGTGGTGGTGGAGGGGTGTGTGTGTGTGTGTGTGTGTGTGTGTGTGCATGCGGCCTGCATTTTGTGTGCCCACCGTAGCAGAAGGCTGTTTGGGTTACCCCACCTTCTGTTGTGGTGGTTGCACAAAAGGGGAAAGGCAGAGACTTTCCCCTTTCGTGTGCCCGCCACAACAGAAGGTGGGGTAACCCAAACACACACGCACACAAGCCTGCCCCAATGCAGAAAAGGAGGGAAAAGGCTCCCCCCCTTGCTGTGTTGGAGAGAAAGCCCCACAATCAACCGGCCTGCTCAACAGCCAGGTGATTTTTGGAGCTGTCAAAATTGGCTGGGTGTCAGGCTGGGAGGAGCAGCCTTCTGCTGGTGGTTGATTGTGGTGCTTTCTCCTCAACCCAGCAAAGGGGAGAAAGCTTTTCCCTTACTTTGCTAGGTCTGGGCAGGCTTCCCATAGGAATGCATTGAAAAGCAATTCATCCGTTCCCCTTTTTTGCGTTTTTCCAACCTCTGGAACAGATTAATTGATTTTCAGTGCATTCTTATGGGAAACCACATTTTGACTTATGAAAATTTCAACTTACAAAAATGCAAAAGAAATGGATTAATTTCATTAAGTCCAGCTACCGCTGTATAAAAATAAAACATACAACACTGAAGAATACTTCCTTTGTTAGCGGGAAATGAAAACAGAATGGTATAAAACTTGAAACATTCCTGGCAAAAACATTAACATGTCATTAAAAGGGAAATTTTTGAAGTAAATAGTTTGCCAGAATCTTGCTGCTGATTTATATATGTGAAAATATGAAACTCACCACAGTAAATTGCTGCTAACAAGGTGCCATTCATATTTCTAGGTGTTGTGAAGCTGGGCATCTACCACATATTGCAATCTGAACCTCCTTAGTTATCAGCAATTTGCTATGATGAGTTAAGCAATTTAAATAATTCAAAACCAGATGTCATAGTAATATCTTTTTTAAAATCCCCTTTATAACTACTGGCCTTATTGTCCATTATCAAAAAGGCAGCTAGTTACATGGTACTGCACTACTTATACCTATTATTTTCAAGCTCTGGAAAAATTGGTAAAATCTGAGTACTGGATGAAAACTACCTATGAGTCAAAGGTGAGCTGGTGCATGCACTATTATTTCTCTTCCCTATGATTGCATCAAACCCCTTTTCTTGGGGCTGATAGGCTGACGCATGCACAGAGGTGTCGGGGTTGAAGGGAGACCAGACCTCCCAGAGGCTACCTCTGAGGATGGTGGTAGCAATTAGAGATGGGCACGAATCAAAAAAATGACGTTTCGTTTGTCGTTTGTCGTTTGTAGGGTCTGTTTCGGTTCATTTCCGTTTTTCGCGAATTTCTGCAAAAAAATTCATTTTCGTTTTCGTTCATTTCGTTACCGTTTCGTTACCATTTATTTCAATTTTTTGTGATTTTTTTTCGCATTTAAAGCAGTTCAGTGTATTGCAGTAACGGAAACGAAATGCACGACAAAATTTCCGGTGTTTCTGTTCTTTTCGTTTCATTTTGGAGACAATTTTTGTTTTTCATTTCGTTGCGTAACGAAACAAAAAAATGAAAACAGAAACGAAAAATTGTTCATTTCGTGCCCATCTCTAGTAGCAATGGTGGAAGAGATGGCAGGGGTGGTAGGGCCATGTAGGGGGGTGACGGGGGCAATGAGAAGGGGATGGATGGGCACCTCTTTTTGCTGAGCCAAACAAAGCTCACTGGGGTAGGGGGGGTAGGTGTTTCCTTTTAGTAAAATAGGATCCCTGAAATGTTTTGCAAAATGAACCACGAACTAGCCTGATTTTCTGGTTCATGGTTTGGATTGTACCCATATCTAACCTGTTTCCCCAAAAGTAAGACATCCCAAGGAAATAAGACCTACTTACAGTTTTGCCTCTCGCTGAAATATAAGGCATCCCCCCAAAATAAGACCTCCCTGATAATAAGGCCTCCCCAAACATAAGACCTCCCCGATAATAAGACCCCTCCAAGCTACCGTAACTCTGGACTCTAGACTGTATCGGAGGGCGACGCCATGCAGCTCACTGTTGGCTGCAGCGCAGCCGGAGCAGACAGGAAGTGCGAGGTCTCTTTTAATCAGAGAGCCCACACCACTGCCAGGACAAGCTGCCGCCTGTTGCTCGCTCTGCCCTGACAGAGTCTGGCTGACTCACAATTAGACAGTGAGTCGCACGGGGCAGGAGTCGGGTACATTGTGTGGACACACAGGGGTGACTGAGGTAGGGGGGAAATGCCTGATGAAGGGGTGGGGGGGATGTCTGGTGAAGGTGTCCACTGGCACAGGGGTGGAGGGAGGGGGATCACTTAAAATGATCATGGAAAAATAAGACATCCCCTGAAAATAAGACCTAGTGCATCCTTGAGAGGAAAAATTAATATAAGACACTGTCTTATGTTCGGGGGAACAGGGTAGTAGATAACTATGTGAAAAGAAATTGTGTTAGAACACTTGGCTTTCCACAGTGGAGGCAGGCAAAACCTCCTGCTTCTGTTTAAGCACAGTTTCCATGGACCCTCCGTGGTCATGCTATCTAAGGCTGATGAAACCCATGCTCTAACACACTCTGGAAGTCCATATTAACCCACTCATGCTCTAATTGCTTTATCTTTATAGGAAAGAGGGCTTTACATATATCTCTTTTGTACCCACTATGCAAAGTGTTTCAGTGTCTAAGGAGCAATAGACACAAAGGTCCATTTTGTATGTGATGGCTAAACTTGTACAAAAAGTAAACTCACCACCCTCAAGCTACTAGGGCACCTGTGAGGATCTCAACCGGTATGAAAGAATTCACAATATGGGGCAGTATATATTTGTTTTACAGCATTTTAGATTTTGCTCTCCACTATCAACAGCCTGAAGCAATCGACACTAATAATATTAAAATTTGTCATAAAGTCCAGAAACTTGGGAAGGAAAATGGCATACTGAAAGTGTCGTTAAAATTCAAACAGAAGAGTGAAATATAACACACTACTAAATGTCCAGTGGCACAGAACCATTTATACTGCCCAGCCCAAGCATAATAATACTTAAAAAAAACCATATCATTTCAATCAGGATGCGATTCTGTAAGTGAGATGCTGTTAGCAAAAAGGCCCTGTTGCCAAACACTCACCAACTTAGTCTTTGTGGAAATGCATCTATGCCATAGAGTTTGATACCAGTTTAACTGCTGCAGCTCCATTTTACAGAATCATGGGACTTGTTCTACATTAGGGTCATGAGAATTCTCTCTCTATTAGATTTCTAGTGGGCAATTCTACCCCCAGCTTCCAACCAGCCCTCCCAGCCAAAGGAGACCCACGGAATCAATGGGATTTTCGTATGAGTGACTTAGCATTGAGAAGCTGATTCAACAGGACTCCTCTAGCTGGACAAAGCAGTTGGATTTTTGCCTATGTATCTCACCTAAGCGCAAGTCCAGGATTCCCATAGTGGAGGGATTATAGCAAAAAAGGGAAATGCCAAGATACTTTCCAGTCGGTGGGATGTGCATCAGGGGCTCCAAAGGTTGTCAACTGTGGATAGGTTTCCATGGAAGGAGCTGGTTGTTTAGAGATTGACTATTAACTCTCTGTAGAAATGACTGGGCCATCATGCCCCTATGTATACGAGTGTCACAAACGAATGTCCCCAAATCCAGTCAGAATGTGAGCATTGACAGCAAAGATTACAATTGAGGAAAAGGGAGAGAAAAAACTGAATAACAGCTGAATTCCCCCGTAAAGCCCTGAGATTTTCCCAAGACAACCCTTAATTGCCAAGGGGTTCAAGAGGGCTCAAACTAAGGTCACCAATTCTTCATTCCCCCTTTATAATCTTTAGAACAAAACAGAATCTCTCTCTCTCTCCTCTTTTGCTCTTGTTGTGCGATTTATTGAATAAACTGGATAATTTAATGACCATGTACAGCAAGGCATTGCTGTTTAACAACTGCAAATTAGATTATAAAAAAGCAAGAATCAATTTGGGCTATATTTTAATGATTGATTGCCTTCCCTCTCTCTTTTACGGCAGGAATGTGCTTTTGTGCCTTTTTCTAGGCTTCTGACAACTGTTTCTTCCATTGTAAAATATGTCAGTCTTTGTTAGGATTTTATATGTATATCTATATATTGCACATCCCTGTAACCAAAAGAAAAACATGTTATTGCCTATGCTCTAACCTAATTTGGCGTAGGCAAGAATCTGAGTGTCTCTCTGTTTCTTACTCTGGAACAACACTGTAGATTTATATGTCCAATCTTCCTACATCAAAAATGGTGTGCATTTGGGGGGAAATGGGGGAGAAGCAGCCAGTCTGAAGACATAACAAAAGGAAGACATAAGAGCAGTGGCTGAGCCAGTGTTCACGGCTAGTACCTATTGCATTTCCTATATCTGCGGTGCATTTCCTCCTCAAATAAATCCCATTTCTCCTGTAACTTCCACGTTACTTTTTTTCTGATTGCTGATGATGCTTCGCAAAACATGCCAGCTGACAGGCACGTAGATGCACAGAAACAGAAGGCCCAGGTCCTGGAAGGGAAGCCAAGCTGCTGTCTCTGAAAACATGGGTGGTAGCTGTGGAGGGGAGGTGGCAGGACCAGGTAGGGAGGTGACAGGGGCAGTGGGAAGAGGGCTGGCATCCATTTTGCCTAAGCCAAGTGAAGAGCAGAGCAGAAAGATGTCTGTGAAGATTCCTAGTCGTCCAGGTGAGTTGATCTGGAAGTTGAGTCATGGCAACAGGGCTTTTTTTCTTGAGAGATTGAAATGCTTCACTGCTCATCCAAACAGCTTTGTCAGTCTGAAGAAAGCTGGTTGTGAGTCCTCCATTTTATAGTTCACTTTGACCTCATGTCACCCTGGTCTGAAACAGGCTCATAAGATGAACAATGGCCTGAATAGGCTCATTAGGTAGACAGTAGTCTCAACAGGCCTAAGGTGCTGAAACCCATAAATATGTGTCATATGGCAGAGCAGAAAAAAGTTCAGTGCTTTGTTTGGGTTTGGCAAAATGAACCAAACCATGGACCAGCCTGGTTTGCATGTTTTGCTTTTCTTTTCTGGCTTGTATTTTGGTTCCTGACCATCTCTAGCCCAGGGTATGTGTATTTATGTATTGCAGTTTAGTTTGCGACACACACCCTGTTCTTAGTGAGTTAGTTTGCAACGTGCACCCTATGGATGGCATTGCCCCATTCCATGCTTCTTTTGGGTGCCTGCCAGGGGCAAACGGCTTTGTTTCACTCTGATCCATCGCTCTTTTCCCCTCGTATTTTCAGCACTAGAGATGGGCACGAAATGAACAATTTTTCGTTTCCATTTTTGTTTTTTGTTTCGTTACGTAATGAAACTACAAAGGAATTTTGTCTCTAAAATGAAACGAAACGAACAGAAACACCAGAAATTTTGTTTTCCGTTTCATTTTCGTTACGGCAATACATTGAACTGCTTTAAATGCTAAAAGAATCACAAAAATTTGAAATAAATGGTAACAAAATGGTAACGAAACGAACAAAAAGAAAAACAATTTTTTTGCAAAAATTCACGAAAAACAGAAACGAACCAAAACGGACCCCCTAAACGACAAACGAAATGCCTTTTTTTTTATTCGTGCCCATCTCTATTCAGCACTATATGGAAACACCAGGGCAGAAAAATGCAGATTGGGTGCCATTCATAAAATGGGAGGAGGGCCAGGCATCAGGTGCAGCTAAAGGATTGCTGTGGATTAGAGGTTGGCATGAAACAAAAAACCCAGTGTTTGGGTTTGTCTGTTTTGGGCTCACCCTTGGTTCAGTTTGGGTTCGGGTTGTACGAATTAAAAGAAATTCATACAAACCACAACCGATCTGAACCGGTTCAGGTCTGACACACCAGGCAGCGGCGGCAGCGTTAAAAATATTTTAAAGATTCCCCATTGCAGTTTTTTTTAATTTTCTTTTTTCTTTTTACAGCTGAGAAGCGCTGGCTTGGGGCCAGTGTTTTCCAGCTGAGAGGCGCTAGTGCCTCTGTTTTGTTTTTTATTTTTTATTTTTTATTTCTTTCCCCCCTGGCCTGGGCCGAACCGGGCCAGGTGCGGGCTGGAGGGATGCATTTTTTAATTTTATTTTTGGGTTTTTTTATATTTTTAGAAGTCCCCATTGAGTGGCTTTTTAAAAAAATATTGTTTATTTTTACAGCTGAGAGGCGCTAGTGGGGGGTGTTGGTTGCTGGTGAACTTATAGCTACTCTGATCTGTTGATCTCTGTATCTCGACTGTGTAGCAAAAACATAATATTATCAGACATTCAATGCTACGGGATAGGACATAGGATAATTTAGAGACACTGTTGCTTAAGAAAGAAATGGCGAGGAAGTCTTCTTTCATGTCTTCAGGAGTACTGAATCCATAGATGACCTGGGCAAAGGTCAGCAAAAGGTCCTGACAGTTCTGCTACCAGCCTGGTCCAGGATGGGTATCTGCAAGCTACTCTCAACTAATATGTTCTCCTGAACCACAAATAGAAGGGGAAATGGAACCGAAAGCCATGCTAGGAAGACAGTTTTCCAGTGCTGCTTGGGTGTTATGTCTCCTGGGGCCTTTTCACATGACCCCTAAGATCCGCTGGCCACTTAAATTCGGACCAGAGATATTGGGGGTTCGTTGCTCTTCCTGCGTCCCCACCCCCTCCGCACTTCCTTGCTCCTGTCTGTGTGAGGGGAGGGAGAAAAAAAGGGACAAAAGAATGCAGGCTCACCTCCATTTGCCGGTCCAAGCCGCCCTGAGCCGCATTCCTTCTCTTAAAGGGGCAGGAGGCAAACAAACAAACAAACAAACAAACAAACAGAAGCGAGGAGAGCCCCGCACTCACCAGATTAAATCCGGACCTGGTGATTTTCATCCTCCAAGAGCAAGTACATGAAAAGTGCGCTGGGACGCGCTTAGTTGGGCGTGGTCGCACTTAATTTCCTGCAAACTCCGGAGCTGGTGGGGAAACAATTTTAAGCTCCGGAGCTGGGAGCCATTTGTGGCGGAGTTTAGGGGTCATGTACAAAGGGCCCCAAGGAGAGGCTGCTGCCTGTCTTGGAAAGTGGTGCAAACAAAGCTCGAACAAGGTATTCTCAAAGGCTTTCATGGCCCAGAACATGTTTTCCTCAAAATATGGAGACAAGACACAATCGTTAGGAACCGAGATCATTTCCTCTGGGAAGCTGAGTGCCCTTGTGAAACACCCATTGGGAGTCACTGGGTGACATCAGGAGTTTTCAGAAATTGAAGGATTTTCTTGGGGACACAAAACCAAATGAAAGTGATTATCACATTAAAAAGAGTTCACTGTGATTAATTCTACAGGAACTCCAAGACATGGGGATAACGTGGCTGACTGAGTTCTTCAAAGCCATAGAAAATAGCAGCTGGATACCAACTGATTAGTCAACAAGTGTAACAAGTCCCCATTTTTCAGAACAAGGGTGGCCCAGCCTCCTGCCCCAACTACTGGCCAATCTGCTTCCTGTCCCACATTAAGAAGGTCTTTGAGAAAATTCTGGACCAGTGAATTCACAATATTGTCCAACTCACCACCAACCAACGGGACTTCATCAAAAGATATGGAACAGCCGATGCCATCTTTGCAATTCACCAGCTCATGAAAAAACCTAAGAGAAGACCCAACCATTGAATGTGGCATTCCTAGACCTGGAGAAAGCATTTGACTGTGTCCCACAACAATTCATCTGGTATGCACTCCATAACCATGGAGTGCTAGAACCACTCACTGACTGAGTCAGCATGCTGTACAAGAACACCAGCAGCCATGTGCCATGCTCAGCTGGCCTTTCTAGTAGTTTTCTGGATGTGCTTGGAGTGCACCAAGGCTTTGCACTGTTGTTGCTCCTGTTACGTTAGTCATGGATGCCATCACACAAGACCTGCAGCAGAATGCTGCCTGGACCACGTGCGACATTGATGATGTTATGCTTGCTACTACCATTAGGAATGAACTGCAGTAGCAAGTTCAGACATGGAATGACTGCCTCAACCACTTTGGGCTCTATCGAAATATCAAGAAAACTAGATGGTTACCATCTGTGGAATGTTCCAAATAAATGGAGAAAAACTAAAGGAGGTGGACATGTTCTGCTGTCTTGGCTCGTGTCTCCAAGGTGATAGTGGCATCACTGATGACATTTGAGCAAGAGCTGTGGCCTGATTGTGATGGAGAGAAATGACCAGTGTGCTTTGTGACCAATGAATGCCAATCTGTCTCACATCCAAGATTTATAAGACAATTGTAAATTGTTGCACTGTATGGCACAGAGTGCTAGGTAGGAACAATGGGAATAGAGAGCTACCTCCATGCCATGGAAATGTGTATGTGCCATTGGATATGGGGTATCTCCCTACTTGACCCCATCACAAATGCTACTATCTGACAGTAATTGGGTGTGGTATCAGTAACAGAGACGAGATAAAGTAGGTTCCTCTGGTATGGCCAAAATACTTACCATACCAGAAATTTGGTGGCCAGTGGTCATGTGGGTGACCAAAACAGAGATAGCAGGATATTGTCAATAAGGACATGCAAATCGGTGGCCTGAAGATGCAGTCAATCTGTAAAATAGCCATTCAGGATATAAAAACCAGACTCCGCACCAGTGGAAAAATGCTAGGAAGAAGTCTGTGATTAATGAGCAAACCCAGGCTCAGAGAGAGAGGGGGGGGGGAGGGAGGAAAGTTTGGATCACTAACATACAGTGTGGACGTTTGCCTTGAATGAGGAGTAGGATGCATGAAAATGAAGTAATACTACAAAGAACTGGAGGTGGGAAATTCAAAGGGGAAATAGTAATGTAGAAATCCCTTCCTCCTAGTGTTCTTTTGACTTAAGAAGCAGTGATCCAGAGAAGCTCTTACCTACAGAAAAAGATAAGATGTGAAGACCTATAAGGAAGGGGGAGGGAGGACCATCAAGGCTTGGAGGAGTTTACAGTAGAAACAAGGAATGTGAGGGAGTTCTAGGCAGGAAACCTCATAGAAGGAAATGGAATTCATGGAAATTCCAAACTGCAAAAGTAGTTTTAGACCTACGGGCTTAGTCATAACTTGCTGCATACATTTGGGGTCCTACCTGGGGGGACTACACCCATCCATACTCAACCACCCACACAAACAAAATCAATTTGCTAAGAAAATAGAGAGAAAAGCAACGAAGTTTCAATTACCTCTGGGTAGAAATTCCTATTTCTGATGAGTGAAACAGTGTGAGGCCTGAAACAATATCCCTTCTATTCCTCCTCTGAATGGCAAGGAAATTGTGATTAATGATCCAGAATCCACAGAGGTGATCCAGAAGGTGAATCTTTATCAACCAACCAACCAATCAGCCTTTATTGGCATACAACCCCCCCCCCAAAAAAAAACACAAAACAAACCACAACACAGTTACAAGTTTAAAAATGTATTGTTAAATTACAAAACTGGCAATTCAGTGCATCTCAGCCTGCAGGCCCTGAATATTTAGTCTTAGATGCCAGAGGAACTTGGAGCTCATTTCAACTCTGTTTGCTGGAGAATATCTCCAATGGACATGGTATGCCATGACAGTAGGATAATCGACCTTAACTGAGTGTCAGTTTTTGCTCCTTTCCAAATATTTTTCTACTTTATATATATATATATATATATATATATATATATATATATATATATATATATATATATATATATATATATATATATATATATATATATATATATATATACTTGTCAAAATTAGTGCTGTATCAGTTAAGCACTGTACTGCTAAGACTACCTTGCTTGCTAGTTTGCTTGCTTCCCTCTGGTTGCGTCATTTAGAGCTCATCCAAAGGAGGCATGCAATTTGGATAGATGTGGTTTCAAACTTTAGTTCCTTTCCCCCCAGAATCAGGGGTCACTCTCTCTGATCATGCATAACTGTATAAAAAATTAATTTGGATAGAAAGAACACCCATCTTGACTTTTGTATCCTGATTTGAAAGCTTATCTACAATGCAGAGGAAAAGGATAAAGGTTGGGCATTTTTCCCCTTCTTGCTTTTAGCAGTCTTGTTAACCTCTGTCCATCTCCCCCGCCTTGATTTGAAGGTCTCACTAGGGTCCAGATGAGATTGACAAAGCTCATATATTTGATAAGAAGCTGCACTAGGCTGATAAGCTGTTAAATAAATCCAGTGCTATGTCACTTTGGGGGGGGGGGACAATAATTCGTAGGAAAAGAGCTGCCTTCTGTCTTTTCAGGGAGAAAGGTGGGATAAAAAGTTTAGATAGATAGATAGATAGATAGATAGATAGATAGATAGATAGATAGATAGATAGATAGATGATAATGTTCATGTAGGGATATGAATGTTATGCTTCTGCAGTATGTAGGAACACACAATTTACCATTGGTATTTGGAAAATGGGCACCATTTTTTGCAACATCTGTGCTTAAAGCTCTGATGGTTGGGACTGGGAGTTGTGGATCCTGGGCTGAGAAGGTGGATAAAGGGGTTGGGGCAGAAGGAAAGGGTAGGGAACAGTGCAGTGTTAATGGGGTGCTCATAGGATGGGGCTGTGGCCCCAATGGAAACCCCACTGGGCTGTGACCCCACTGGAAACTGTATTGATTGGGAAGTGCAAAAAGGACTCTTGAAACTGGATAATTAATGATATCTGTGTAGACGACTACTGTTATTTTAGGAAGCCCCCATGGGCTCAGGCTCCTTTGGGATTTCCACCCCAAGCTGAGCTGAGAGGCCACCTGCAGTCCCGCCCGAGCAGGGACAGTCTGGGCTCCCTCCCGGGTCCGCTGCTGCCACCTGTTAATTTCGTGCTGCATAGCCTCCATCCTGCCACCACATCCACCTCAATCCAGTCCCAATGCCACCAAACCACAAGCTGTGACAAATAACAAGATGAACAGTTTAACCCAATGTTAAACAAACAACAATTAATGCACATAATGTCTGAGGTGTGTGTGTGTGGGTAACAGTTTCATTGCAGACAGTGACTGGGTCTTCCAGCGAGCTGCAGCCCTTTTAAAGGGGAGGGCTGGCTAGGCTATTGCACCAGCACAGGCAGGCAAGACCCAGATGTTTGACTGAACCATGTGTTACACTGGGCACCCGGGATTGGACCGGGCACGTCACGTAGCTTGGTCCTCCAGGCTCCATGTGGGTTGCATGGTCGGCGCCATCTTGCTGAACCCAGTGAGTCGGGTCCATTTATTATAATGAACAAGTCCTTAAAATGACTGTTCTGTTGCTGGGATGGAGAGCCATGCAGTTCTAATGTTCTGACAGAAGAGGGCACTGCTACCCACCTTCCTATGTGTTACCCTTCATAGCTGCTTCCTCCCATGTGCCAAACACACCTCCTAGATCTAGAGAAGTGCCATTTGTATCATGGAGTAATGGTGCAAGACACAATGGCTCCTGGACCAGCCTGTTATGCCCACAGCAAAATGTTGTAGGTTTCGAGATGTTTGTGTGTGTGTGTGTGTGTGTGTGTGTGTGTGTGTGTGTGTGTGTGTTAAAACTCTTGCTAATCTACGGCCAAGATAGTAAAGGAAGAGGAGAGGAAGGGACAATAAGAAACAATCCAACCTCTTCCCATTTACAGGCCCCTAAAGTCAATCAGGCTTATGCTGCTGAGATACGTCAGATGCCAAACCTGGAAATGGGTGCCTCGTCTTTAGCCTAAAACCATATTTAAATGGCACGAACATCTACAAGTGAGCAAGAGTTTTCTTTGCCAAAGTGGCTTACAAAAGGACCTGGCCCTGGGAACATTCTTCAGTAGAGATGGGCACGACTAGGGAAAATGACGTTTTCGAGTTGTCGTGTGTCGGAGGCAGTCCGTTTCGGCTCGTTTCTGTTTTTCGCAAAATTTTGCAAAAATTAGTCGGTTTGTTTTTTCGTTTTTTCGTTGTCGTTAGTACTGGTTTGGGGTGGTAGCGGGCTCCTGGAGGGAGCTGCAGGAGTCAGCCAGAGCCACAAGTGACGGACTGGCAGACTCTTTGCACCCACTGTGTCTCACGTACTTGCATGTAGTGCAATGCAAGTAGATCTGGCTTAGGGTTAAGACGGGTTAGCTCAAGGGCTAGGGTTAGGCTAGTTACGGGTGAGGTTAGGGTGAGTATTCGGGTGCACCTCTGGGTGCCTCTCTGACCCACTTAGAAGGACAGTGTACTGGCGTATGGGTTAGGTTTAGGGTTTGGGTTTGGGCTACGATTAGTGGTGGGCTGTTTATGCCCAATTGGCACATCCCAGAAGTCTCTGTGGTCAACCTGGCCAAGTGGTCATGCGATTGGTGGAAAATTTGCATGGTCTACTCCCATGGGCAAATGTGCAGGTGTAAAAAAATAAAATAAAATAAAATAAAATAAAATAAAATAAAATAAAATCAACGGAGACTTTTTTTTGCAAGAAAAACCCACTGCTGCTACTGTAAAAATTCAAGCATTTAAAATAGCTAATTTTCGCATGTTTCTGTGGTGCTTTGGTAGGGTTTTGGGCAACGATTTTAAAAAAATATATTGCGGTCGCCATTTTGGATTCCCCGCACTGCATGGCAAATGGATGCGCCCTCCCAGCCCGGTACCAGCAGCGCAGCAGTAGCAATAGCCAAGGAGAGGGGGGTGGGGAACCCCCCCAAATAAAACACCCTTCTGGCCTGGTAGGTGCCCTCAGACAGTTTTCGCCTACTTTTAGGGCCGGGAATCGTTGTTTTTTTTTAACTTTTAAAAACTTTTTTTCTGTGCCGCTTGGCATTGCGCGATCGCCGCGATGCAAGTAACGAGCACGACAAATCAGACCAAATTGTTCGTTCGTCGGTTCGAGCTCGAATTCTGGCAGAGTAATTCCCGTTACCGTTTCCGTAGAGTAACGGATACGAGTAACAGAAACGGAAACGGGAATACCGCTAAGTCGTGCCCATCTCTATTCTTCAGTATGCTTTGTTCCACATATTGTGCTTGGTTTCCCTTTGCTTTACATCTTCTCTCTGCAGGGACCAGTTGTGATGTACGCTCACTTTAATGTTCTCTATTCTTCTGTCATGCTGTGTTTGTGATTTGGGAGGTGCAAATGGAACACTGATGGAAAGCTGTGATGGAAGAGTGACATGGACCCTTGGAGAGAAGAAGAGCTCCAGGAGCCAAGGCTTCTGCCTTCCTACAAAGAGAGGATTTCAAAAAAATAAAAACACCCTATCTTCTTCAAGGTTTTGGGCTGACAACAGTTGGACATAGGATGTTGAGTCCAGTGTCTTTATTGACCAGTTCAAAGAGGGCTTTTAACATTCTCAGGATTAGTGTTTGGGAGTAGAGACGGGCATGACGTGTTACAAAACCCTTTGTGTTGAATCAACTGTGCAGCGCCACAGCTGCCATGCTTAACTTTCCCGTCACCTACACACACACAAACACACACACACACACACACACTTAGGAAGAGAGAAGAAATACAAAACCCCTTCATTTTTGAAACATTAAGGATATGGTGAAACTATATGAAAACATCTGTTGTGAGTTTTTTGGGCTGTTTGGCCGTGTTCAGGGAACTAAGAGTTCCCCAGAGCAAAGAGAGAACTCCTTGTTCCCTCAACTCCTTGCCCTCTGAAGATGCCAGCCACAGAGTCTGGTGAAACATCAGAAGAAAACTTCCAGCACACGGCCAAACAGCCTGAAAAACTCACAAGAGCTGTTTCCAGCCGTGAAAGCCTTTGAGAATATATTATATGAAAACACTTGCTCCTTCCATACCCCCTGTATGTCCTCTTTTGGAACATCCAGATTTTAAATTATCAGGATAAATACGTACAATTTAAACACCGGAGACAAATTGGGTTATATAGAATGAAGGACTTGTGAGTCAGGAGAACCAATCACACTTAGACAAATTGAAGGAAAAAAGTTAAATTGGAATGAACTGGCTACAAATAAAACAAGAAGTTTTGCATTTAAATTATGTCAGGAATCCAACCCTACAAGAGCATTAACAGAATTTGAACAATACTGCATAGAAAAAGATAAAAATAAAAGAGTAAGACTGACTTTATTAATAAATGAATGTATTATTGAGAAAGAATATGGTAAAGGTAGAGGAGCTAAAATAGCTTGAGAAACGAATTTAAATATCAATATACCTGAGGATGTATGGATTTGAATATGGAACAAATTACGCAAGTAAGTCAATTTCAGCCAAAATGAAAGATATGGCTATGAAGGTTTTAAATAGATGGCATTCATGCCCTACAAAGTTACATACATTTAATAAAGATATATCAGACAGGTGCTGGAGGAATTGTGGACACATGTGGATTTTCTGCCCCAAAATAGAGGCCTAGTGGCATAAAGTAATTAATTGGCTAGAGATCCTGACTAATCAAAATATAATTATGAATGAAACATTACTATTATTCTCATTATGTACTGGGGGAAATGAGAAGCTAGCTAATAAAGAGCTAATGAAACACTCAGGATTTCATTACAGACATTTATGAATAGGACATGACAAAAGCATTGATGGAGAAATTGATGAATAAGGTTAGAAGATACAGTATAAAGGAGAAATAAAGCATGGTCAATACATGGAAACCTGAAAACCTTTACTAAAATATATGAATGACTTAACTGAGAAGAGACATGGTTTAGGAAGTAATTTACATTGTTGGCCTATTATTTTTTTAGGATGGAAAAGTGAATTGGGAGACTAATTGTAACCATGTGAAACTGTGTAAATAGCCAGCTGGTGCCTAAAATGGTAAAGTAATTAATAAGTAAGATTACAAGATATGTAACTATGTTATGTTAAGGTTTCTTTTGTCTTTTGTCTTTTATCTTTTCCCTTTTATTTGTTACGTGAAGGATTGTTAAAATAAAGGGAAACTAATTAAAATAAATAGAGATGGGCACGACTCAAAAAAATTGTGTTTCATTTTTCGTTTGGTCGTTTGGGGGTCCGTTTCGGTTCGTTTTCGTTTCGTTTTGTTTTTGAAAAAATTTTCATTTCGTTTTCGGTTCGTAACAAAATGAAAAAAAAAACGAAAATGAAAAATTGCTGTTTCGTTAGCATTCTTTTCAGTTCAATAGGTTTGCCGCAACGAAAACGAAAAACACGGCAAAATTGGTCGTTTCGTTTCCGTTTTTGTTTTTGTTTTTTGGAAAATTTTCATTTTCGTTTTCGTTACGAAACAAAACGAAGAAAACAAAAATGAAAATTTTGCTGAGTCGTGCCCATCTCTAAAAATAAAACAAAAAAGTAATAGAATGTGATAAGAAAGCAATGAGAAACACAACAGATTTGAGTAAGAAATAAGATTTTAAAAACCCAGTTAAACAATGAAGAACCCGTCTCTAATAACATTGGGAAAAGTGACATCAGTTAAGATGACAACAAATGCTTAAAACCATGAATTTTGTATTAGTCATGTGCATTGATGTTGGGCAAATATTTACATCCAAGGTGAAATTGGGTATTTGTGCATTTTCAGCACAACCATGGGGCAGAGTTAAGAGCTGCTGGTTGCCCATGGAATACAGCTTCATGTCTCTCGATCCCTTGTGTCAAAACCACCATTAAAAATGCCCTTTAAAAGTGGAGAATGAAAAAAACAGCTAAGGAGGACAAAGGGGAGTATGGTCATCTTAGAAATCAACCTTCCCTGTCTTTACTGCTGCAAAGTCCATGAAGTCATCCAGGTCTTCCAGCCACAGTTCTACCAATGTTAGATTAAGACACAGGAAAGGTGAGAGAGAAAGCATGGAAAGTATGGAATAGCTAGCTCCTTGTACTGCCTTTTTAAGAATAGCTCAACGATAATTGCAACCATTGCCCTTTAAGCCCTTCACTCACTCCCTTCCTTGTGACTGTCTCTTTGGAAGCCAATGAGAACTTCCTCCTGGCAGCTGTAGGGAAAGATGGGGAAGCAACCATTAAAATCTAAATGGTCAAGCAGAGTGCCCAGCTCTGCACAATGCGCTTATGGATGCCTGTCCTCCTTGTGCTGTTTCACGAATGACACTCTTTTGCTCTAACTTGGCATCTTCACAGGGAGCAGGAAATCCATAAGTTCTACCATGGACCCAAATGAGGAGCTGGTGGGTATATCATCAGATGGACAGAGGATAGGTGGCTCCCAATCTCTTTGCTCTTTTTGGGGCACAGAGTGGGTTGGTTGGGACTAGATACATCCCCACTTTCTACGAAAACCGGCACCAACTTCATTGCACACATAAATGATGAATGTGCCTCTTTGCAAGTCATCCCTATGGAAGGACATCATTGTCTGATTACGACAATTATGTCAAGAACTTAACTTTTCTGCAAAACATGTCACAGCAATTGTGAAAGGGTGTTTTGTCTTTAAGTTTATTCCTTTCTGATTTCTTAATTTTGTTCTTTAGGCTCTTGCTAAAGAAATCTTCACATTTCTTGACATTTGTATGGATTCTGTAAGTAATATGTGTCATTGGATATAATTTGATTGAGCTCCTGTCCTGTTTCTGGATCCCCGTTGCGTTAATTTTTTTCTTATTTAATTTTTTTTTTTTGGTAAATGACATAGCATGATAGCAACATACACATTGGTGTGCAATAATGTAAAACTGTAGAAGGAAGTGCTACAATTTGATTAACAACTGCCCACTAATACCTCGCCAGTAGAGATGGGCACGAACAAAAAAAATGGTGATTTGTTTTGGTTCTGTTCATTTTCAGGTTTGTTTTGGTTCGTTTTGTTTTTAATGATTTTTTTTTGAAAAATTCATTTCATTGGTTCATTGATTCGTTATTCGTTTTTCCCGCTTTACACGATTTAATCCATTTGACAACGCACAGGCGGGAAAAAACATTCAAAAAAATAAATTAAAAAAAACCCACAGACATTGACAACAACTGCACAAACTAGACTGGCAGCATCCTCATGCACTTCGTCCACATAATCCACATCATTTTCAACCAACAGCACATCATCCTTACTGGGCAGGGGCTTTTTGAGGCGCTGGCTTGGGGTCAGAGCTTTTTTTTTTTTTTTTTTTTTTGAAATGACGACCGTGTGGCCCCTGGGGCCAAGTTGGCACTCCTTTATTTTTTTTATTTTGTATTTTATTTTGATTCTATATATCTTTTTACTACCGACCACGTGGCCCGTGCTACATTTGTCGATTTTTTCTGGTCACCCCTCGCTGCAGCCAAGAAGACCGGACCTCAAGGAAGGACCAGCACCTGGTAGGAGACATCTCTGGCGCTGCCATTAATGAACCAAACCGAACCAATTTTTTTTCATTTTGTTTTGTTTCGTTCTAAATCCACTCAGGGGTTCGTTATTCATGTTGTTATGTAACAAAATGAATAAAGGACAACAAAATGAACTAAAAGTTCATTTTGTGCCCATCTCTACTAGTCAGTTGTTAGGTGTGAGGGCCCTAAGGGGTGGGGGTGGGGAAGCATAAGCCACACAAGGCCAAGGAAGAGACTTACAATAACGACTAAGCTATACATCGATAAAATGTTGGAGGAAAATACAAACAAAAAGTGGTTTATTCATAAGAATTTGATAATTTTTAAAGGATACAGTACAAACACAATAGCCATGCAGTGGTCATGGTGCACAAGAACCCAAACTGTTTACAGAGTAGAAAAAGCAACATCAGCGTTCATACATGACACACTGATAAGGGTTGAAGCCATTGAAGGATATTTGGGTCCTTTTAAAACAACCCTGATGGTGAAGTACAAAAGCCCCAGTGGACTGGCCAAACAAATCAGTGTTGCCCATGTATTGAGGGAATGGATATTTACAAATGGATTTATGTGCCCAATAGATATAACCGGGGTTCTTTCCGCACCTGTGGCTGCCCCCCCCCCCCACACATTTCCTATCCCTTAGAAAACAAGGGGTTTCTGTGAGCTGTGGAGGAAGGCTGTGCTTCCCTTTCCCAGGAAGGGGTCATTCTTTTGAGGAACAGAAGATTCCCACAACACCAATTCCCAGCCCAATTGGAGTGGCCCCAGTTGGCTCCAGGCCCAGGGCGATCAGACAGTCACAAGGCTCCAGGGTATGACCGGTCCCCGGAAGGGGAGAAATGGTGAGAAGGGATCCCTGTCTTGCCCGGTGGCAGAAAAGAACGCAAAGCAAGCTGACCCTTGGGCTGTATTTCTCTGTAGTGAGCTCAGTAAAGCAGCAAGGAATGCAGACTGCGTTACACACACACACATATACACACAGTGTTCCTAGCTCTCCTTTGCCCGCAGCCTCCCCCATCCACCACCAACCCCCATCGTATCAGTCTCCTGAGGGCATATGCCTTCTGCACCACGAGAAGAAGAAAGGATTTGAGTCACCTCCCTGAAGTGCTTCCAGTAAAAACGGCCTTGACTCACGCAACTCCTTCCCTCCGCTGTGTCAGCTTTGGGTGAAATAATAAGCACAATGCATTTTTCACTTCCCAGCGAGTGGCTATATAACATTAGTGTCTATAGGAACTGCCTGTTGTCTCCATTGCGTAAATGACTTCCTCTCCCCATCCCACCATGTCTGTCGCCACAGGAGGGTGAGTGTTGCCAGGAATTCTGGAGGACTGCGCTCAGGCCTGCTACTTGGGTCTGTGTCACCTGGGACAAAAATGGATTCCACACCCCCCCATCCCTCCCTCTCTATCCCCTATGGGCTTGTAAAGGAAGTACTGTGTGTTGTTTTTCTCGTATACATTAAATTAATAAAACTGATCTTAACTCAGTTTGTAATTTTGTTCAATGTGACCATTTAAGGGACAGGAAGAGACTGCATCCACAATTGGCCTGACAAATGTTCAGTCTACGTTTTTTAATCTTCGTTAAAATTAATTTCATTTTATTTTGTATAAGATGGATTTTTCAGGTTTCGGAAACGAAAACTGGCAAATGAAAGCCCAGCCCTGGGTTTCTCCAACACGTTGTAGAGAGAGGTTTGCAGCTTTCTCTACTTCACCTTAAACTGGTAGATCAGTTTGCTGCTGTAGGACTTTCTCGCAAGCCAAGGCTGGTGACCCAAAGCTGTGTCCTTGTAGGGCACTGAATTCAGGAGCATTATGCTGCGGCTGGATTCCATATCCTTCATACTATCACCACCACAACTGCTCCTGTTGCTGTAGGGGAGCCCTTTTGAGCTCTTCTTCAGGCATAGTCTGGTGGGCCACCCTTGCCTTCTCCTCAGCTGTGGCTGAGGGGCATAGGATCACAGCGGGGGCAAAAGTGGTAGTGCTAGTCAGCAGCAGGTATGGGCAACCACCTGATGGTGGTCCTGATTGTGCAGAGAGGACTGTTGGGAAGGAAGATGTCCCTATATGTACATGGTAGAGATTATTTACCTCAAACACATCTGCAGTTTGAATCTGTTCCTAGCTACAGTGGACCCTTGTATAACAAGCAGCTTGTATAACATAAAATCTGTACAACATAAAAAATTCCAGAGATAGGGGAAATTTGCTTAACATAATCGCCTATGGGAAGAATCCGTACAACATAAAAATGGGATTACTCCCTTTTCAATGCATTCCTATGGGAATTTGTATAAAGGAAAATTTGCTTAACATAATTTCATTTGTAATGAATTAATTACTTTATACAAGGTACTCCTGTATTGGTCAATATGTTTTATCTATCTATCTATCTATCTATCTATCTATCTATCTATCTATCTATCTATCTATCTATCTATCTATCTATCCTTCCTTCCTTCCTTCCTTCCCTCCCTCCCTCCCTCCCTCCCTTCGATCATGCAATACTGTTTGGGAGCTGGTAATGAAAAAAAAGTTAGTCAAGTAATTATGAGATAATCTATTCCTGCCATGAATGAAAATTAAAAACCTGGTTTTAAAGGTCAGTGACTGACATTTGGTTCCTTACTGGCTTGGCAAATTTCAGCTGTGGGACTCACAGTTTCTTGCTATAGGGCTGTATGGAACCCCCTCCAAGGAATAACCTCAATATTTTAATTTTTAATTTTAACAGCTCTACCATAAAGCAAATTGGACAACAACCCCTCCGTTTTTATTTATTACATTTATACTCCACATTTCTTGAATAAACGTATCATCATGGAATCCAGAACTCCTGAGCATCAGAAAGGCAGCTGCAACATGTGTTTTCAGATTACATACCTTCTGGATGTGCTTACAGAATAATATCCCATTCTCTAGGGCAGTGATGGCGAACCTATGGCATGGGTGCCAAAGGTGGCACTCGGAGCCCTGTCTGTGGGCACCCGACATCGCCGCTTCACAGATACCTGTATACAGGTTAAATTACTGTATTGGCACTTTGCAAAAAAATTAGTGGGTTTTGAATTGCAGTTTGGGCACTCGGTCTCTAAAAGGTTCGCCATCACTGCTCTAGGGCAACTATTAGAAGCCTTCACCACCAGCTGAGCTGGCCAAGATTTCTGGGAGTTGTACTGCAGGACCATCTTGCGTCTCAAGGTTTGGAGCCACTCATCTATCCAACAAAACTGTGCATGTACACTAACTTCATTTGTATACCTTGTGGGTGTGCATATATTTTGTGCTGTCAAGATTTACAGCAACCCTAAAAGAACTTTCAAGGTAAATGAAGTTATTTGAGGGTAGCACTAAATGGACACTTCTCCAAGTGGAGGGAGGTCAAGAGTGGGGGTCCTCCAAGGTTCAGTACTGGCACCCTTGCTTTTCAACCTCTTCATAAATGATCTAGAAGTAGGAGTAAATAGCAAGGTAGCCAAATTTGCTGATGACAGTAAATTATACAGGGTAGTAAAAAATGAGAGAGATTGTGAGGAGCTCCAGAGGGATCTCTTGACATTGGGGGAGTGCTCAAACCAGTGACAAATGATTTTCAACATTAGTAAGTGCAGAGTGATGCACGTCGAGGCAAAAAACTCCAATTATGTTTATAAACTGATGGGGTCTGAACCAACAAACCAGGAAAGGGACCTTGGTGTCCTGGTGGACAGCTCAATGAAGGTGTCAACCCAGTGTGCCACAGCAGTGAAAACAGCAAACTCAATGCTATGGATCATTAGGAAGGGCATAGAAAATAAGTCAGCTAGTGTTATTTTGCTTCTTTATAAATCTATGGTGAGGCCACATCTGGAGTATTGTGTACAGTTCTGGTCACCATACCTCCAGAAGGATATTATAGAAACGGAAAAAGTGCAGAGGAGGGCAACCAGAATGATTAGGGGATTGGAACACCTTCCTTACCATCTGAGGCTGCAACGGCTGCGCCTCTTCACTCTTGAAAGACTAAGAGGTGACCTGATTGAAGTTTATAAAATCATACACGGTGTGGACAAAGTAAATAAGGAAAAATTGTTTTCCCTATTGCACAACACAAGAACTAGGGGGCACTCCAGGTGCTAGATCTCAAACAAATAAGAGAAAGTACTTTTTCACCCAGAGGATCACTGATCTGTGGAACTCCCTGCCAGAAGAAGTGGTGATAGCTGTCAGCCTTGACATCTTTAAGAAAGGATTAGACAAATTCATGGAGAACAAGGGTCTCAATGGCTATCATGATGGATGTCTAAGGACAACCTCCATGTTGGAGAGATAGGCAGGATATCTCTCAATGCAGTTGCAGGGAATCATAAACAGGTGAAGACATCTGCTTGAGAATACCCTGAAGCAAATGGTGAGCTGCTGTGTGAGACAGAATGCGGGACTGGATGGGCTGTGACCTATTCCAGCAAGGCTGTTCTTATGTTCTTATGTTCAATGTGTAGCCTGCCTACTGTAATGAAACTGTAAACTGCCCAGAAACTACTTGAAGTGGTATGGGGTGGTATATAAGCAGAACACTTTATGTTCTTCAAGTTTTACTAGTTCCACTCCCCCAGTGTGTTTCCATGGCCAAGCGAGGATTTGAACCCTGTTCTTCAGAGTCCTAGTCTATCCCTCTAACCACTACACCACACTGGGAATGTCTGTTCTTTACTTCTTCCTAACACCCCATTCGTTTGGACTTCTGTAGAAGTGGGTAACCCCCAGCTTTTTAGATGTCACTAAATGATAGATCCCACAGTCTCTTGACAATGGTCAAGGTTGTTGGAAGATGTAACCCATCACTAGCTGGAAGTTCTGCTGTGTTTTTGCTCAAGACAACCATCTTCCCAATGGCATGAGAGGTGAAATCTGATGGTGGTGGTGGAGTTCACATTTGTTTCTCCCTGAAGCCTTTCTGTTTATGGTAACTGGATTATCTTACACATTCATCCTGAACAGTAAAAGCCACAGCACGGGATTTGACCACTGACTCCTCTCCTGCTGAGGGGGTGAAGGCAATCAAGGCCACTTCCTTACTGATTCCCATCATTCTTTGAAGTCTTACCACTAGTATGAAGACCTTGTGTGGTCCAGAGGAAAGAGGGAAACTATGGCTATCTCTGTAACTTCCCAGACTCAGTGTGCAATAGGCCTATGATATTGCTGTAGTGGCTAAGCATCCTCTACACTCAGGGAGCAGGGCTCTGGGATGCTATCGCTGAATCTTCTCAACAAAGCCATGACCATATGGTGCAAGCTGTTGTATAATTAATCAATCCAATGGGCAACAAAGGGCTCGGTCCCACGTCCCTTTAAAAACAGTTTAAATTACTAGATAAGCCGTGTCTAAAAATGCTGTCCCCACGGCCACTGGGCTTTTTGGAAAAAAAAGAAAAAGAAAACCCGGTAATGCTCCCTTAAGCGAGGTTTCTGTGACTCACCTACAAGGTTGGGAAATTTTTGCCTCACTTTGAAAATCCAGCTTTTGAGGAGGCAGACACCGTGGGACCATGCTGATGATCCGGGTTTCTTTTTCTTTCTTTTTGCATAGCACCGACCGGCTGTTCCTGGGGCCGATCGGTGCTGGTTTTTTTTTTAATTTGCCTGCATATTGGAGTAACAGGAAGTTCAATCTGGTCAGACAAGCATTAAATTCCCCCAGAGAAGTGGTTCGGTTTTTTTCAAATGCTAGCGCCACCTGCTGGCCAAGGGGGCTGAACTGCACTTTAAAATAAAAAAAAACAGATTTTGACGTGAGAACTCTTGACCCACATATTAAATCATGTGATGGGATAAAGAGGAAAAGCCAGACCTTCAGAAGATCAGGATCGAAACCCAGGTGTGACGACAGCCTTGGATCTGCAGGCTGATGCTTACAGAGATGTCTGAACACAGTGAAAAAATCAAGCCAATTTCACTTAATAATGCACATCAATTAGGAATGTGAAAATCCGTGACTTTTGAAATCTTTGCCTTTTCCACAACCTCCTGGCATGCTTGACCTGCCCACATTCCATATCAGGTCAGGACTTGTTTTCTCCTTTCCTATATGCATATTCATGTATACTTTGGCATCTACTTTTCCTAATACTATGAATTTTGTTATGCCTTTCCCCACTTATTGTGCTTATGTGCATTTTCCAAATAAACCCTTTTTCATTGTGTATATTTACTTGTTTTGACTGCCTAGATGCCCTAAGGCTAAGCACATCCGATCTCGCCTGATTTCGGAAGCTAAGCAGGGTCAGCCCTGGTTAGTACTTGGATGGGAGACCACCAGGGAATACTAGGTGCTGTAGGCGCCTGAAGTAGGAACTGGCAAGCCACTCCAGTATTCCTGCCAAGGAAACTCCATGGACATGGGGTCACAAAGAGTCGGTTACAACTGTAATGATGCAACACACACACACACACACATTCTTATTTAATTCAATTGAATGTGTATGTGTGTGTCGAGTGACTGGGTGGGAGGGAAATGAAACAAAGTGTATGAATGTGTTCCACTATGGCCATTTAGACCAAAATTGTTTAAAAGTCATGAACAGAACGTGTTAATGGTCCATCCAGCCCAATATCAGCTCAGCTGAGTGGGAACAGCTTCTGGCCCTACCCAGAAACTTCAGAGGTCAAACGAGGAGCTTCTGCATACAAAGCAGAAGCTGTGCTACCGGGTCATGTCCATTTCTTTTGTGTTTTTCACCACATTGCCTATCGGTACTATCTCAAGAAGAACAGGTCAGGGAGGAGCCTTCTCCCACCCCCTGCCTTGCATCTTGGGGGTGGGGGTGGTGAGGCTGCCTGTTCCCAAGCAATTCATGAATGGCCCCTGTGCACAACTAACAAACCACTTGCTCTGGACCAGTGGGAAATGATAGAGTTGGCAACCTTGGTTCTAACTGTACAGCCTGGAAATATGCTTGTCAGAAGAATGATGACAGTGACACACTGAAACCATCCACCCTTGAGCAGTGGCAGTGGGACCATGCTTGGTTGGCACCTATGCTAGAGATGGGGATAAGACTTCAAGAGAATGTCTCAGATGCTGCCATCTGGAGAGATGATGACAGGGGGAGCTATGCTATTGGGAGTAGAGGATGTGGTTATGTTGGGAAAGGGGTATGGGCTTGTGCATAAGAGAGTGCTTCTGACTCCCATGAGCTATGTGTTGGAATGAGGTGCCAGAGGCATAATTTAAACCTGATGCCTTTGACACTTTGCAGCCACTAAATATGTTAAAGAATGTAATCTGAGAATTTAAAGTGGATCCAAGGGTGATAAGCCGCACAGGCCTGGAGGAGAAAAAGAGACAGCTAAAGGCTGAATCAAGAAGGTCCCAGCCCAGCCCTGGAGCCAGTTATAATTTTCTGTCAGCATTTTTCATCCTCGGTGGTGAGAACTGCATTAAAAGATCTGAAAGCAATAGCCTGTTGGTTCAGTCTTCTCCCCCTTTTTTTGCACCAGGCACATTCAACGGGTAAAGTTATTCCCAGCAGAGCAAGGAATGCCTATCTCTCAGGAAAAGAAAAGATGGCAGCCCTCCTTCAGTATTGGTGGCAACGATGGACAATGCATATTTGGCCTCAGCTTTTGAAGAGCTAAATGGCCCAATGGGCTGACTGGCAACTTTGTTGATCCCTATATTGTGTCATGAACGTCCATCACTTGATTACCCAGAAGACATCACCCAACAGCCCTTCACTGAACACTCTGTGACTGTTATCTGTGAGAACAAATTTACCTTGTCAAAGGTGGGGAATCTGTGCCTCCTGACTGTGTCTCTACTACTACAATTCCCATCAGCCAATGGGTATGGGCCATGAGAGGTGTAGTCCAGCAACAGGTTGAGGTTGGGCCGCATGGGCGCAACCTCCATTTAATTGATGACACCTGCACCTTTGTCCTTTGCTGTTCCAAAGAAAATTGGTCCACCAGCTCAAGTCCCATCGACGGCTTGTCTCATGAAACCTCCTGGAACTGGAGTCATCTGTAGCCAGCTCTAGAGGAAGAAAAGGCAAAAATACATTTAAATGGGCGGCATGCTTTTGTCGTGGTCCTGCAGGGAGATCCTTTACTTCCTTAGAGGTTAGTGTTGCTATAAGCAAGTGGTATTAGTGGCCAAGCTGGCTCAGTTACAACACACTGAAAAGGTCATCATAATTAGGCATAATTTTTATTTATAAAGCACCAGCGAACTCCCATCTCCCTTGGCCAAACCACTGGAGGCTCAGTACCTGCTGTTTAAAGGGACCATTAAAAGAAAGTCATGATAGTATAGTTCACACTGTCACCTTTCCTAGCCTATATTCCATGTTGCTAATTAATGGCTACTACCAGGGGGGCTTTTTCAAGTCGCTGTCACCTTCTGATTGATGTGGGCCAGGGCAGCTTCCATGTAGAAAAGAAAGAAAAAAATCTTATCAGCAAAAGGCAACATCTTTGTGAGCGGCCAGGTTTCATGCCTTGAAGATCACACACGTCTTTTTGGGGGTGGTGGTGGTGAATGAGCGCACAGGCATGCACATGCACACACAACCACACAAAGACCCCTGTTAGTTTCCCTTGCATTTTCAATAGGACAGGGTAAAATCCTCAAACTGCTGCTTGGAAGTCATGCCATTTCGAGTTTCCAAGTGGACAATTTTTTAGCTCTGGTTTGAAATTAGTGCATTGTGAGCTTCTAACATTTTCATGTCTCAGGTAGGCACAATGAACAGTATGTCATAGGTTGCCACCACCATCACACTACCTTCAATGTGCCCCATAAACCTTGCAAGCACTTAACTCACGTAGAACTAGACTTTATTTTCTTCTCCTCAGCTTGTTTTGACACATAACATGGAAGAAGACAGTAGTAGAATAAGATGTCTTTCTCTTTCTCTCAAAGAGACATGTGGAATGAATGCCATTTGTTGTTGTTGTTGTTGTTGTTGTTGTTGTTGTTGTTCAGTCATTAAGTCATGTCTGACTCTTTGTGACCCCATGGACCAGAGCACGCCAGGACCTCTTGTCTTCCACTGCCTCCCGGAGTTTGGTCAAATCCATGATGGTTGCATCGATGACACCATCCAACCATCTCATTCTCTGCCCTCCCCTTTTCCTTTTGCCTTCAACCTTTCCCAATATCAGGGACTCTTCCAAGGAGTCCTCTCTCCTCATGAGGTGGCAAAATTACTGGAGCCTCAGCTTCAAAATCTATCCTTCCAGTGAACATTCAGGGTTGAAGTGACTGCCATAGAGCACCCTAGATGAATATTACCCACAGTAACAGATTGTTGCTAATAAAAGTTATACTGAGGTATGCATCATTTCATCTCATTGGCTGAAATCTAGTTCCTTGGCATAAGCCAGATTTTGAATTCTGGCCCTTTCCTTCACAATTAATCAACTTCCCTCACAATGGTTTTCTAGTGGGGGGGGTATGTACACACACACTGCTTTGGTGTGCATCAATGTTCTGAGAATCACAGCAGGGGTGTTCTGTTTATGAGGGAGGAACAGACCCAAAGTTATGTTTTGGCTTATGCTAAGCCACAGGAGTTGCAGGCAACAAAAAACTTAAACAGGAGAGATAATTGGCAGCAATATTCGACTGCTGTTGATGTCATCCCACTATGGTGGAGCTTTGCGAGAGGATACTGGCCCAAGTTGGTTAAATCATGACTATGCCATTAAAAATTAGAGCAGATGTTCAGATGAATCCAGCTTCATTCTTTGGATGAAAAAGAACATCTGTCATGTGGTAGTTTGTAGTTGCAGTTTAATCCTCTCTTATTTTCCTCAGGGCATTGATTAAACCCATCAATAGACAGGCATTGAGGAACGTGCTTCAAATTTCAAACCAAAATCTATCTTTCCTTTGTTCTTACAATGTTAAATGGGTCTGTCTAGTCCTGCTACTTAATAAATAAGATCAAATACCACGGTGGTCCTCCTTATTAGTGGGTGGCACTGGCCTGGATACAACTGGTACCTCCCATTGAATGTTGGAGTCATTATATATGCAGTCCCGCTTATTCAAGAGATCTACTCTAGTTAGCACCAGGAGTTAGATGTTGGCCAATAGCAATGCATCTCCTTCAAGTAGTCCTCAAACAACATCACCTTCGTTATTTATATGATATTGTCAAATAGTCCTTATGTTACACTGCTATGGTTTAGAACTTGTTCTGCAGTTCTAAGATAATGACAATGAAAATTATCTGAACCTGATGAAACCCAGCTCGTCTTCTGCTTGCCCTGGGTCTTGGTCTTTTAGAACTGGGAGCAGTATGAGAGAAACCACTCACTGCTCACACCTCTCCTACACAAAGAGCAATGCTCATGAAATGTGAAAATTTGAAGTTTATGGATCTTTCCCAAGTTATGTGCCTTTATGCCATTTATATCTTAATCTATGCACATTGCTTAATGCACACTTTATTTCCTAGAAATTCCCCGTAAACCTTGCAAATCTGCAGATTCTTCCATTTGTGCATTTCTCCTTGCAAAAAGTCTTGGAAAGGACAAAAGATAACATTCAGTGAGACTGAACCGTTATACAGTATTCTTTTCCATCCCCTGTTTCCCTTTTTCCTATCACCACTTCCTGACTGTCCTGTGTGTCTTTTGCTTTCTAGCCCAAAGGGCACCATTTTTAAAGAACGTGGTCTCATTATCAATATAAGTAGGATTTGAACTGGGTCTAGCAAGTTTGTGATGTGACACAAGTTTTTGTTCAAGATGGGCAAAAAACAAACCACAACACACTGTTTCATTATGTAATGAAATGTTATACTGTAAAACAAAACACAAGCAAGCATTTCAAGTAACAAAATGAAATACCATTTTCCATTTTTAAAAATAAAGTGTTTTATTTTACTTTGTCAGAACATACCAATACCATCCTAGGGAGTCATAAGAGCAGGCTAGAAATTGCAACCTGTGTGCAGAGAGATGGGACCAAGGGATGGATGATGTACCAGTGAGATATTGTGGTCTGTCTGGGGGAAGAGATGGGCCGCCTGGTAGATCAGTGTGGAGGATGATTTGATGGTGATTTGGCAAATATCCCATGCAAAAAAATCATATGAAATCAAGAGGATCTGGTAAGATCCAGCTTCTTTTACCCATAAACCTCTTTTATTTAAATTTAAAGAGAGAGGATTGCCTGCAGGCATGTAGCTACCAGCCACCCGGAGGTAAGCACTTCCCTTGCAAGGCACCCAGACTGCCGGAAGTTGCATTGAACGCTGCTCTCCACTCTGCACGACAGGTGACTTTGACAGGTCAGACCTGTGGAGCAGACAGCAGCATTCGGAATTTGAATTATTCAGTTGTTGAAGCAACCTAAGTTGAGGTACCACTGTATCTTTTATTTCTCCGTTGTCTACAGTAAATGTTCTGTCATTCTCATATCATCTGAAGGCTCGGAGGGGAAAATATGCGATGCTCTTTTATGACCCATGAGCAACACATTGTTCACTTCTGCCAGTGGCCCTCTAGGGGTGCCTGGGCCTCACCTGTCATTTGGCTGGACCAACCCAAACCACTGGATTTGGCCCCCGTGACTGAGTCAAAAACATCCTTAAAACCACAGACCATACAGGTCTCCCTTCAGCATGCCAGCACCGTGTCACACCGTATTTAGAGAGGGACAGAAAACAATTTTTGTTTCATTATTTGTTATTCATTTCCTTATGGAATGAAACGAATAATGAACGGACCCATCAAAGAAAAATGAAACAAAATGGAAATTTCTGTTTTGTTCTCTTCGTTTTTCATTTTACTATAGGAATGAATTGAAGCGATGCATTCCTGTGGGGAAAAGCCAGCAATTCCCCACTCTGTGCACCTGGGCGCGGGGAAACCACGGGCTTCCCCCCCCCCCCGACAGTAGGCACCCTCGTTCAGCTGTGGTGCGGGGCTTCGGTGGGAAAAAAAGTTTTAAAAGCCCATCCTTTCCCCCACTGGATCGGGTGTCATCAAGAGCGGGATAAAAGAAATAATAATAAAAAAAAGTGCTGACCCAGCCTGTGAGCCTGCTATTCGGCATGATTTTTAAAATGTAAAATATAAAAAAAATTAAAAACACGCCAACCCAGCCCGTGGGCCAGCTGGTTTGCACAAGATAAAAAAGTAAAAATGAAAAAATGAAAAACGAAACGAACAACAAAACAAATTTTTTAAAAAATTTCATTTCATTCTAAATGAAATGAAACAATAAAAAACAAAATGAAAAACAAAACGAAATGCCATTTTGGCGTTTCATGCCCATCTCTAAACCTATTAAAAAGGGCCCATTCCTTCCCATTTGGCAACACTTTGTGAGTCCGGTAACAGGCAGGGACTGGAACAAGATGTACGTCAAGTTTACACAGCCACAGAGGAATTAAAAACCATGAATTTTTGTGGCTCCTGAATAATACTGCTAGGCATCACACCACATTATATATCTTGGATGGTAAACTGGGCGCTCACTTGAGGGCATGTAGGAAGGACATAGGGAAAAGGGGATTGGGCTGAAGACAAGCAGGGAGAACAAAGTGAATTAGAAGCTTCTGGTTATGGATTCCATGGCTACGGTTGTCTGGGCAACGGCGGCACTCATCCATTTTTCTCCACACAGGAGCTGAGAGTGAATGACAATTTGGAAAGCAGCAGTTGGGAAGAAATCTAGGGGACCTTAAAGAAGATTGATGGCAAGATCAATGTCTGGGGTGGGGACACACACACACACACACACACACACACACACACACACACCAGGTGACTGATCCACCATGAAGGTGGCTGTTTATCAGCTCTGTAAAGCCAGGTGGGTTTAGCGAAAGAGAGGATCCGCACGGTCTTGCATCCTGCTTCATCTCAGATCTCCATTTTGGCACTTCTCCCTGAAATGCAGACAAAATTTGCCACTCATCTGTGATGGCCCTCGTCCATCTACCCCACCTTCCAAGGACTGTCGTGCGCATGGGACAAGGGGCTCGCTGTAATTTTTTGCTAGCATTGGTTCCCCATTCAGGAAATTGTTGGTTCACAAACAGGCCCGCAGTAGGAAGCAGCTGACTTGAAATTCCAGGCAGGCCTCTCTCACTAAAGAGGTAATTCTGAGAAGCTGCTAGGTTAACATCCTCCTCACCCCCCACTCCACCCCACGCCTGTTGTTTATAAAGGCTGCTGTTTCTCGTAATCTCATGTTTTTTGGAAGGTTGCACCAATTAGAATCATACAGCCTAGCAGGCTGTAGTGAAAGGTAAGTAGGGCTGTTGTTATTTTTCTTTGCTCCTGGAATCCCTGATGTTGGAACATTGCTTGGAAATTAAAGGAAGAAAGGCAGAGGAAGAGTGGCAAAGGAGAGAGAGAGAGGGTGTGTGTGTGTGTAATCTCTATTTCCCCTCTCTTTGCTTGCTTTCTAAACTGCACTGCTGTGTTCTGTGGAATACGTAAACTGGACAGGACGCCTACCCATAAAACCCTTTTAGTTCAAGGCCCGGGATGCTGGGCTAGGTATTTCCATTTGAGTACCTCTTCTGATTGCTGCCTTGAGACAGCCCACACCCTTCCTCCCCAGGTCTCAGCTGGAGTGAAATATGTGAATCTGCAGGAACTGAAAGGCAACCATGAAGGGTCTGGTCTGCAGATCTGTATGTTTTCTGTACTAGAGCACTAACCACATATTATTGCTACTTTCTGTGCAGAAATATAGAGGGATCACCACGGATTTGTAAACAAAGCCTAAGTAACACTCAATGGACCAGTAAGTTATATTGGCGTGGTGGGTTCTGATAGCTCAACCTGCCTTGTACAATTGCTTTTGAGAAGACTATGGAGTAATCTGGTGTATGCTGTCTGGAGCCTCCTGCCAGGGATGCAGTAACGTTCAGAAACAACAGAGGAAGAGATTCCTGCAAACCTCATTGAGTTTTCCAGTGTCAGTCAGTTTGGGGTCTGCACTAACTATGGCTGCAGCCCCAATTACTATGGTGAATCAGCCTGGTTCAGAATGATTTTTATGAGGTCTGGATTGAAGCGGAAGGTCCTGATAGGATTCCGGGATGAAACAATGCCGATGAACAGAGTGACTCATATTGGGGATACAAATCACTTCAGCACACTCGATTGCAAAAACAACACAAAACCCCAAATGCAGAAGTGCCCAGGATGCACATTCTTGGGGTTAATTGTCTAAAATTTGGTAGGAGCGACTAGGGTGTCTTCCCTTTGCACGTACATCGGTGCAACCACAAAAAAGGCATTGCTGTTTTGGTTTTACATTTGGAGTCCATAAGAAGCTGGTGGCCCAAATTTATAGTCTGACTTGGATGTGTGGCACAGATTGAACAGGACTGAATCGGGACACATTCTGAATCTTCAAAATGGCTGCTGAACCAAACTGTGGGTCCTGTGCACAGTGGTAAAGACAGCCTCCCTTAGCCTAGAAGACACCCAATGCTATTGAGCTCCCACCCATCAGTACTTTTCAATCTGGCCAACTGTCAAGGATAATGGGAGTTGTAGTCTGATGAAACTGGAAAGGTGTTTGTTTGGTTCTCTGGATATAAGATATAGCTGCATTTTGCAATTGGCAGCTCCTTGAAACTTCTTAAGGTAAGGTAGAAGTCAAAAACACACACTAATTATTTGATGACCCCTGTTTCCCATCTTTCAATCCATTTGTGGGTGGCGTGTGGACTGGAAACAGGGGAGCACCTCAACCCCTAAATTTCAGTGAGGGTGTGCTCTTTTCTCCAAATATGATTTGTCCATAGGTCTATTTACCTATTTTTCTTGAGCATCCATCATTTCATCTGCCTGAGTTTCTTGTTTATCTCCTCCAAGAGCCTTTCCCTTGGTCTTTTAAAATTTGATACTCTTTAACAGTTATACATTTAAATTATGGCTTCTGCATAATCTTGCCACTAGGGACATGGAAAACCAAGAAAGCTCAAGGATTCAATAAAGTCACACTCATTTTTAGCATTTATATCTGGCTGAAATGTGACGGCTATAAATCATCTAGGTGAGGTCTGCCTGGCCCAGCAATATATTCTTTCTTTCAGTTGTTTGGTTAGAACTTGGGTGCAAAATGTGTGGTCTTCCAGATATTCTTGAATTACTCTCCCCATCCTTCCTAGCTGACAGATGGAAGGAATGCTGGAAGTTGTAGTCCTACAACATCTGGAGGACCACACATTACCCACTGCGGAAAGCCATACATTCTCCCCTATGAAAAGCTATATAGAAGAAGTTGAGCCATATTTTCTACACGGCAAGCAGCCTTTTCTTAAAAACATCCTTGGGCACATGAAGATCCACTAACCATGAGTCCGAATTTTAAGTGCCTCTTTGTGTTCATATTTCCCCCTTCCTCCTCTTCCTCCTGGGTGCAGAAAAGGGCGGGGGAGCAAGGCAGGATTCCACCTGTGCCTTTGCCCTTTCCTGCATCTGTGATGACAAACAGAAGACCTTTGCTTGGAGAAGAACGCCCAGGCTCATTCTGTGAAGCAGTTGGGCTCCTCTTCTCTCTGCATTTTGCCCCACGCCAATCTCTAAATCATTTCGCAGCATTCCAGATGTCATGCTTCTCCTGAGCCGCCACTCCCCCTCTGCAGCACTCGGCTATTATGCTAGGAGGAAATGAGATTTGTTCCACCAGCAAAATGAAGCAAAGGGAGGAAAAGGCAAGGGAAGCAGGCACAAGGAGATATCCCATACGCTTTGAAAAATATTACGAACACGTGAAAGAGAAGAAAAGCCATTAACACGATTTTTTTATAGCCAGCATGGCTCATTGAAGGAGTGACGGGTCAACTGTCTAAACTTTATTTGAGTGTGTGTGTGTGTGTGTGTGTGTGTGTGTGTGTGTGTGTGTGTGTGTGTGTGTGAGTGAGTGAGTGAGTGAGTGAGTGAGTGAGAGAGAGAGAGAGAGAGAGAGAGAGAGAGAGAGAGAGAGAGAGAGAGAGAGAAGTGGTTCTGTTTCAGAGAACAGAATCTCCCCACAAACCACAATATTGATAGATGTGCTTGGTGACAAATGAGCAGTGATTAACAACGTGGGTGGGATTCCATACTTTTCAGAGGCTGCAGAGAGGAGACACTTCACCTCCTGCAATCAAAAACGAGCCCATGGCCATTGTGGAAGTGCGGCTGGTTGCCAGGCTGAGTCGCCCAATGCACCGAATGTCACCCTCACAGAAATTGCAAAGACAGGCAAGGTCACGGGTTGGATAGGGACTGCCTTGGGGTGTGTGAGGAGGAGGTGCAGGGCAAGATAAGTCCCACCACTTTCATGTGATGGGGAGGAGAGAGAGAGAGGGTGCCCTTCTGGCTGCTGCCTTCCCAGGAGGCCACGAACATGATTTATTTATTTATTTATTTATTTATTTATTTATTTATTTATTTAGCTCCTTTCCCAAGGTGGCTCACAGCGAATAAAACAAGTGACTAAGAAGACACTATAAATATCAGGTTAAAAACCAATTAAACATGTTTTAAGATTTTTAAAATGAGCTTAAAAACAATTTAGACGTTTTTTAAATCTTGAAGTTCAAAACCGGTTTGGGGGGGGGGCAGCGGCATCACAGCTGGCACCAGGGAAGGAAGGAAGCATGAAAGAAGGGTCGGAAGGAAGCAAAGAACAAGACTTAATGGAAGTGGTTCCAGATTCCAGGTGTCAAGAAAGAAGGCATCCGAGAAAGAGACAGCCAGGAGGAGGGTTTCAGGTTGCAAGGGGCCTGCAGTCCATATTCTTTTTAAAGTGCTTTGAAATTGAGAATTAACACTGTATCGTTTCAGCAATGGGTCTCCCTGATGCTTTCTTTATTGTTCCTGTCCTACCTTCCCATCTCCGTATATTTGTTGCTGTGCCTCCTGTCTTCAACAGCAGAAATATTTCAAAAGGCAGTCTTTAGTCCTACTGAGGCATTCACATATGCTGAAATGATTTGAAAACAAATTGCTTTCACATGTGTGTTTAAATAAAAAGGCTCTTAAAATAATTTACTTGGTGGCATAATAATAATAATAATAATAATAATAATAATAATAATAATAATAATAATAATAATAATAATAATAATAATAATAATAATAAAAGAGACTTCACCATACATCATGTAGATGTGAAATTTTAAATGAATGTTAATGATGACAATAATACGGATTCAACTGCAGTTCTTACTGCCAGTGTGACCAAATCCAAAGACTGCAAGTCGGGGAAGGTCGGGGGAGTCTAATGCCTGTCACCAGTGCAGCCAACAAAGAACTAACACCAGCTTTTCTCTCCACATTACCTTTTGCACCTTGCCTGATGAGGATGCAATATTATCAAGTCCTTGCCCCTCTTTTTCTGTCCCTGAACTCCCTTTTAGCCTTTTTTTTTTTAAAGGAAGGCCTTTATAAGAACTACCTTGCAATGGATTTTGGTACTCAATTTGTAAGGTGTGATTTCTTGTTGTTAAGATGCCATTTGTTCCCGAGCACCAGGAAGGGAGCAGGCCACTGTTTCGATTAGATTGTTATGTCTTTCCCGGTCCATGTTCCTCTCCCACAGTGCGAGATTCTAGGAGCAGAGTGTGGCCCCTTCCCAGTTTGGATGGGATCTCCCTCCAACTGGTGGATAGAATGAAGAGTTTGGGCATGATCCTGGACCCGGCGTTGGCCCTGAAATCCCAGGTGGCTGCCGTGTTCAGGTCGGCCTTTTTCCACCTTAGGCTCCTCGCTCAGATTTGCTCAAATCTTGATGGTGACCTCCTAAGGACGGTTGTGCAAGCGATGGTTATCTCGAGGATTGATTACTGTAACATGCTTGACATGGGGTTTTCCTTGACCCTTATTTGGCGACTGCAGTGGGTCCAGAATGCGGCGGCCAAATTGATGGTTGGTGCAGGAGGATATGACTGCATAACCCCCCTTTGATTATTTTGATTATTTTGCCGCTGACTTATACTTACTAGAGTTTTATATTTTTATTCTATTTTGTTGCTTGTGGGCTCTGTTTGTTTTGATGATTTACCTTATTTGTTATGCTCTATGTGCTGTGAACTGCCCAGAGTTCCTCCGGGAAAGTTGGGCAGTGTATAAATACAAATATAAATAAATATAAATAAATAAACAAGTTCAGAGGAAAGCATCAAGGGTGATTAGGGGGCTGAAAACCAAGTCCTATGCAGCCTTTTCAAAGGGTCGGAATCGCTGCCACGGGAGATGAAGAAGTAAAGAACCCATTCCTTCCAGTTGAGTTAGCACAGGTCGAGATATGAATCAAACGCACTATGATTTTGTGCCACATTCCTCGTTTAATAGGAGAAGAAGTGGAGAAATTGAAGTCCTTAATTCTCTCCCCTCTCTTCTGCCTCGCTAACACATTTGACCAGCTGTCAGAGAGATGCTATATAGGTCTAAGAATCACTGAGCTCACTGGGACTAATTTCCAGACAAGCATGCATAACCTTGTAGCTTCTTGATTCTTGTGCCATTTGAATGCATGCCTGCTCAGGAAGAGAATTCCTATATTAACTAGCTTGAACTAGCACCTAATTTTTTAAAAAAAGAGAGAAGGCTTTTTAGTCAGTGATTTCAGATTGTGGATTTAACTTCTTTAGATTTTCCTTCTTCAATGTTACCATCAAGTCAATCCCAACTTATGGAAACTCTTTCCAGGGATTTCTAGGCCTAGAGGGCTCAAATGTGGTTGTCCCTACCCTTCTATAGCTTGCTCAAGGATCCACAGGCTGGCCCCTCCCCCAGCAGGCATACTGAGAAGATGAACTTCCAACCTCTGCTTCCACAGCCTGGTACCCCACTCACCAAGCTAGCAATGTGTTCCCCTTCACGTCATCCAAAATGGGATAAATAAACTCTATTGCTTGTTTTGCTGAGTAGAGCCTTGGATGCTGCCCCAATGACATAAGCTGATGGCACTGTCATTTCCAGGTAAGTCCTGGTCATTTAGTATTCTGGATATTTTCCTAGATCTACTTTAACCTTCTGATTTTCCTTTCCATTATCATTTGTTTCTTGAAACCGTGGCAGTGGGGGAAACAACAACAGTGGTAGTAATACCACTACTGTGACTGTTTTAACACATATGACAGTGCTGCAAATTGAGCTTGGCCACTGGGTGTAATCCAGACAGAGCAGGGAGATACTGTTAGTGGCTACGCTGGCAAAGGAGCTATAATTGACCACTGCAGCTCCCTGCCCTATTGAATGAACCCTGTATGGCACAATACACCAACCCCATTCACTTCCTAGAATATATGATGTGGGGAATCAGCCCTTAGAATTTGCATTATTCACGCTGATTATAATAATGATTTTGGAGAAACTCTTCTATTTCCCGCCGCCCACCCTTTGTTCTGAAATGAAAATATCGGTTTGGAGAGGAGTCAAAGGACACTCTTCTGATAATAATTCTGACAAAATATTTTCCAGGGATGGGAGAGTTGCTGGTATGAATCAATCCTAAATTCATTTAAACATAACTTGATATTGCCGAAGAATGCATGAATCGATACAGTTGTTGCTGGTGAAATGACTTGTGTTGGTCCCAGAGAAGGAGGAAAAATGAAGGGTGGGGGTGAGGTTCCATCACTAAATTGACTGAAAGCAGATAACCCTGGGGTTTTAGAGCTGGAATGTAATCTGCTCCTGCCTTCTTATCAAGGGAAGATTTTTCCCCCCACAGAAGAATGACGATTGTCCTAGAGATATAACTTCTGAACAAGAGATGAAGATGAGAAGAATGTGCCATAATTCTGATGTATAAAGCTGGCGGGATAAGTTTGGAAGTGAGGCATTTGGCTGCAAACCAGAAGTTGGGAATTTGATTCCCCACTGGGCTTCGTTCCGGGTAGAACAGTCAGCCTCTGTAGCCACGGGCAAGGTGCCCCTGTCCTAGGGCCGTGTTGGCGAACCTATGGCACGGGTGCCAAAGGTGGCCCTCGGAGCCCTTTCCGTGGGCACCCAACATCGCCCCTTCACAGCCATCTGTATTCAGGTTAAATGGCTGTATTGTCACTTTGTGAAACATTAGTGGGTTTTAAATCGTAGTTTGGGCACTCGATCTGTGAAAGGTTCGCCGTCACTGCCCTAGGGCATCTCCAGAAGAAGGAAAGGGTAAACTACTCCTGAGTATTCTGTATCTAAAAACCCTGGCAAGAGTTGCCATAAGTAAGAATTCACTTGACAGGGCACAATTACTGTATTGTGGATAACAGGGTTATACAGGAACAACTCTTTCAATGACAGTGCATTATAGTATTTGGAATGTGGAGCTGCAGGCTATTCAGCATTATTCCCCACTCAGCTGTGAAACTCTCTGCACAACCATGGACCAATGTTTCCTCCCACCCCATCTCTAATTCTGCCTTACCTACTCCCCAGAGTTTTTGTCAGGATAAAATGGGATGGTGAAAAGTGATGCCAGCTGCCTTGAGTTCACTGAGAAAAAGAAGAGAATTCAAAAGTGGGAGTCATGGCAACCAGACTTCTTTTCTTGTGAGATCGAAACGTTTCGCTACACATCCGAGTAGCTTCGTCAGTCCCTCCTTGGATGAATAGTGAAATGTTTTGATCCCACAATAAAAGAAATCCAGTTGCCGTCACTCAACTAACTTCTGGGTAACCTTATCTGGATGACTGAGAATCTTCACAGAAAGAAAAGAAGCAACGATAACAAGTTTATACATCCAATTAGTTAGGATTAGCTTGCAGAGAAGCTATTGGGTGATACCTGTGAGGTGTTGTATGTTGGCAGGGTGATGTTTTTGGCCAAACACTGTTACTATGACCAGACTCACATGATTCCCACAGCACTCAAGGGTTATTATTATTATTATTATTATTATTATTATTATTATTATTATTATTATTATTATTATTATTATTATTATTATTATTATTATTATTATTAATTTTCTGGCTGAGACAGAATTGTAAAGGAAGAACTCAATCATACTCAAGGCTGTTGACAGCTATTTGGTCAGAGTCAGAACGTGGCAGATTATCATAGAATCATAGAATAGTGAAGTTGGAAGGGACCTACATGGCCATCAAGTCCAACCCCCCTGCCTCCATCCAGGAATACAAATCATAGGATATTTGCCAGATGGTTGTCCAAATTTCTCTTGAATGCCTTCAGTTTTGGAGCACTCGCCACCTCTTGAGGTAATTGGTTCCATTGCAGGACTGCTCTAATACTGCATATTGCGCATGTCTCTCTCTTCCTAGCAGTCTATACATGCCAATATTTGCTCCCCTCCAATGAAATGGAAGATCCAATCCCTCACTTTGGTTTATGGGATGGTTGACTTTGGATTCAAGGTAGATGTAGTTCAGCACATGCTCATTAATCTGAAGTAGTCTTCCGCATGATAGGTCACAATCCTCACCAGAAAATATGAAAGGCCCATAAAAGATTAACTTACCTATCTTTCTTTGATAAAGATTTGAAACAGAGATTTGGGCTAGCGAAATTGTTAGAGGTAGAGATGGGCACAAAACAAACTTTTGGTTCATTTTGTTATTCGTTATTCGTTTCATTACATAACAAAATGAATAATGAACTGCCCCCTCTAAGAGAAATGAAAAGGAAATTTCCATTTTGTTTCACTTCATTTTATTTGCTGGTGTCTCCTACCTGGGTCCTGGAGTGGTCCTCTTCCTGGTCCGGTCCTCCTGACTGCAGGTAGGGGGCTCCAGGGAGAAAAAAAGCCAACTGGCCTCGCTACAGCTGGTATGCAGCCATGGTCAGCAGTAAAAAACAAACAAACAAAAATAAAATGAAATAAAATAAAAGATCTGGCGCGCAGGCTGTGGTACCAGCCCATGAGCACCTGCACTGGCCTGTGGGCCACCCCCACAACCCCCCAAAAACCCGATCCAGCGGGCAGGCCCAGTACCAGCCTGGAAGCACCAGACCAGGCCCGTGGGCCACGGAACCAGCTTGCAGGTTGGTGCCAGGACCCTGCCTGTCACAGAACCTGACGCTGAGGGGTTAAATGGTGAAGAGCTGCTGGAGGAGCCTTGCAGCTCAAATCAGCAGGCAGCTGGGTCTGATGACTCAGCTGAAAACATATCTTCTCCTCCTAGAAGGGCCATGAGCAGGATTCTGCAAAGACGTGCTACCAGAAGAGCTAGCGAAAGGGTCTTTGATGCTAGATGGGGAATCAGGTTGGGAAGCCCTGAGTACTAGCAGAAGCCTTTCCAGAAGTAAGGGTGTGTTCCGTGTTTTGGGATAAAGCTGGTAAGCTCACCTTGGGCTCTCTGTGGGAGCAATGGGTCATTTGAACTTGCAACCACGTTCCTGTATGTGACCTTGGCTCTGTTTCCTGACTTCGGACTGGCTTCCTGGACAACGGCTTGATCTGTTTCCTTGGGTTTGGCATATGGTTTCCGTGAGATATTCTGGTTTTGACTTGGATTATTAATTGCTGGGAGTTGGATTCTGTTATTTATCTGGCACTTGATTGTTAGCAAAGGATTTGAACTTGACTGGCTTTCCACTAAAGATCTTGGCAAAGAACTGAACCCTGTTTGTGTGTGTGCTCTGTGTGCGGGGCTTGACAGTCGGCAAAAGTTAAGGGTGGGAAAAGCCAACCCGCCCGTACTACAGTTGTTGCACGGGCTGCATGGTTGGAAGGAAAATAAATAAATTAATTAAATAAAAAGAAAAGAAGAAGAAGCACTGACCCGTCCCCAGGGGCTGTGCGGTCAGTGCTTGAAAAAATAAAATAAAATAAAATTAAAAAAAATAAAATAAAAAGGAGCACCAACCCAGCCCCATGGGTTGCGGGTCAGCCATCTAAAATGAAATATATATTAAAAAAAAACAATAAAACCAGTGCTGACCTTGAAAAAAAAATCCGGCCCATGAGCACCGGACCCAGCCCATGGGTCGCTGAACCGGCCCGCAGGCCGGCAAAATTAAAAAAAAAAAAAAAAAAAAGCCAACCAGCCCACACTACAGCTGTAGCACAGGCCACGTGGTTGGCAGTAAAATAAAAATAAAAATAAAAATAAAAATAATAAAAATGGAGTGCCAACCAGGCCCCAGGGGTGGTTGGGTTGGCACTCTAAAATTAAAATTAAAATTAAAATTAAAATTAAAATTAATAATAATAATAATAATAATAATAATAATAATAATAATAATAATAATAATAATAATAATAATAATAATAATAATAATAATAATAATAATAAACAAGCTTTGACCCGGCCCCAGGGGCCATGCGGTGGGTGCTTGAAAATAAATAAATAAATAAAATATATTTTTAAAAGGAGTGCCAACCTGGCCCCAGGGGTGGCTGGGTCGGTGCTCCAAAATAAATAAATAAATAAATAAATAAATAAATAAATAAAAGTAAAACCAGCACTGATCTGGCCCCAGGGGCCACGGGGTCGGCGCTTGGGAAAAAAACCCAAGGTGCTGGCCCCAAGCCAGCACCTCAAAAAGCTCTGCTGGGATCCCCCCCCAAAATAACATAAATAAATAAATAAATAATAAAAAGGAGCGCCGACCTGGCCCCAGGGGTGGCCAGGTCGGCACTCTAAAAACAAAAAACAAAAACAAAAAACAAAAACAAAACAAAAACCCAAAACGCTGACCGGGCCCCAGGGGCCCCGTGGTCGGCACTTGAAGGGGAAAAATAGCGAATCAAAATGAACAACGAAACAAATATTTCAAAGAAAATTCATTAAAAATGAAACAAAATGAAACGAACCTTAAAACGAACCAAACCAAAATGAATTGCCATTTTTTGGGTTCGTGCCCATCCTTAGTTAGAGGTCATCTAAGCATTGGGAACAGAGAAAACAACAGTTCAAAGTAACCTTGGAGAAATATTGGGCTGCATTCAGCATTTATGTGTTTCCTGCTTATTTTTGTTTTTTACTTAGTTGCAGTTTGTAGGAATTGCCTTAATACTGTTATATTTTGCTTGATGGAAGGGGCTGAACCCAGCTGAACCTAAATTCTGACCTAGAACCTACACTGAGGAGATAATGGAAGTCTATCATGCTGTAACCCCCACTAGCAATGTCATCTTGGTTCTGCACTTGTGATTGAGGTTCAAGACATGCAGAGATGTGCCATAGTTCCATGGTAGAGCATTGGTTTTGTTGTTAGGCAGTCTTGGATTTAATCTTTGTCTTCTCCAGTTACAAAAGCACAGATGATGGGAAAACCACAGCCAGAGAGAGTTGGTCAGAGTGGACAACCCAGAGTAGCTATGTAGCTAGATGGAGTGGTATATAAATTTAACAAACAAACAAACAAACAAACAAACAAACTCTGGACTAGCTGGACCAATAATCTGACCTAATAGGAGGTACTTTCCTGCACTCTCGTGGATTCTAGTCACCTGAAGGTTGTCTAGTAGGCTAGTGAGTAAGCAATCTTGGCAAAGCTTTAGGTCCCCCACGAGGAAGATGTGAAGTAATCTGAAAGCATTCCCAACAATATAGAAAGTTAATAGAAAGCTGAAACATGTTTTTGCTTGTGTACATTGCTTTCCTCCTTGAGCTCTGGTGAAGTAAATTCCCCAAGGTGAAGACAGGAGGGTGGAATCTGGACTGACAGCCCACCTCAACCCTCCCAAAGGCTGTTCCTTCACGTCCTTTCTTGTTCCGAGATTACATTTGTTTTGTGATAACGTTGTTCGCGGTCACGGTTCTGTACCAGTTCTGTCCTGTTTCTGTTTACCCACGGGCGTGATTGATGGTATCGTGATGACTGTTGCTTCAAATCCATGTTTTGTGACAATATCTGTACTCTCTGCAATGCATTGTTTACGCCATTGTGATTGTACTGGAGAATGCACTCCGCACTCCTGCCACTAGATGGAGAATGCGTACGTTGCATGATGAGCCTTACTTCATGGGCACTTGTCTCGAAACAGGAACCAAGAGAAGAGAATTCCCGAGGTCAGGAAGAGGTATGGCTCAACACGCTTAAAGCCCAGTTCAGAGAGCGTGGTCAGGATGAGATTCCGCCGTCATGCAATGGACGTGGAGTAACATTTTCTCATACTGGTCCCAAGCAGACCGCGGACCGCAATGAGAGGGACGTGAAGTAACCGTCAAAGAGATACACAGAAACAGAAAAACCTCTACATTTCTGTTCGGAATATTTACTTGACTTTGGTCGTCTTTACGATCCCAGCAATCTTAGTGTTGTGTTGTGGAGCCCTTTTGAGAAACGGCTAAGGCAATGCTTTTGCCAATCAATAACTGATCCTGCACTGTCTCCTTTCCTTGGATGGGTCATTAGGCAGCAAAGTTAGAAAGCCGCAAAGGCTGGTTTCTATGGCAACAGCAGAAATCTGCATTTCTTGTGTGTCAGTGGGAAGGGCGCCATTTGTATGCAAAATGCATCCATGTGCCACCTTTGAAATCCAAGAGGAAGGCAAGATACTCCAAAGCAGGAGCTGGGTTTTGTTCGTCAGAAGATCTGCACCAGCAAAGAATGAAGCCACCTTCACTGTTATGTACTTCTCTGAGCGTCACAGGGATGCTTTGCAGCCTGAAGGCATGGGTCAAATGGGAGAAAGAAAGGGAAAAGGAGTGCACAGACTGATGGGAAAGCCTTGGTGCCATAAGCCATGGAGTGATGATGCAGAGGATCCTTGTCATCCTTAGAGGGGAGCAGGGTATCTTGCCTGGAGGGGGAAGGAAGCTCTAACCCTCTTAGAATTCCGAATTTCTTTATTATTCTAAAATGGAGCCTTTGTGCCGCATTGTTGCACTCTCCCACTTGGTGCAATAAGAGCATGGGGTTTGCCGGATCTGTTTCCAGATATACTGTAGCACCAATCTCCAATACACTGCCCTATTCCCTCTGTCCTGCGGCTATATCTACGAGCAGTGTTGAAGCACTGCCCTATTCCCTCTGTCCTGCGGCTATATTAACGAGCAGTGTATATTAAAAGTAAACCAACAACTGAAGATTTCCAATGGGGAATATATAGGCGGCTTCTGTCAGAAGGCTCCTACTACAAGCATTCACTAAAAATGGAAAGTGCTATAGCGCTAAATTCCAGTTCCGGAACAAAAGTGCACAAGAAGTAAACCTAGGCTTTGAGGAGGGTAAAAAAGATTTTTGAACCAATGAAAAAGTAATAGTGAGAGAGATAAGAGGAACAATATTTGGATGTTAAGGGCGGCTCTTAAAGGAGATCATAGAGGAGTAGAAATGCTCACTCTGAAAGAGCATTATGTTGTCAAAGCACACACCATGTGTACAAATTATTTGAACCTACAATTCTTCAGCTTTGCCCTCTCCTGGACAAACTCAGCCATGGGTAGTTTGGCCCTAAATTGATCAAAGATCACAAAAAGGGCAAATGATATGTCCAGGCTAGACATGAGCATGGAGCGGCGAAATTCTCGTTTCCGTTTTCGGTTATCGTTACGTAACGGGTAACGGTAACGAGAATTACTCCGCTCCAGCTCGAACCCGACCCGAATAAAGATAAATTGGGTCTGATTTTTCGTTGTCGTTCATGACATCGCGGCGATCGTGCGATGCCAAGCAGCACAGAAAAAAGTTTTTTTTTTAAAGAAAACCCCAACTCCCGGCCATAAAAGCAGGCGAAAATATGCCTGCCTCAGTGAGGGCACCTACCAGAGAGGGGTGGTTTCTGGGGGGGGGTCCCCGGCCTCCCCCCTCTCCTGTCCTGGGCTGCTGGTACCAGGCTGGGGGGGGCATCCTCGTCGTCTCCATTTGTCATGCGGTGGGGGGGGATCCAAAATGGCGACCACAATATTTATTTTTAAATCGTGGTTCAAAAACCCACCAAAGCACCACAGAAACATTTGAAAATTAGGTATTTTAAATGCCTGATTTTTTATAGTAGCAGCAGTGGGTTTTTCTTGCAATAAAACGTCTCAATTGATTTTATTTTATTTTATTTTATTTTTATTTTTTTACACCTGCGCAATGATGGGCTGGCCATGGGATGGGACCATGCAAATTTTTGGACCCATTCCACCAATCGCATGGCCAGGTTTTGCTGAGACTTGCTGGTACCAGGCTGGGAGGGGGCATCCTCGACGTCTCCATTTGCCATGCGGTGCGGGGGGATCCAAAATGGCGACTGCAATATTTTTTTTTAAATCGTGGTCCAAAAACCCACCAAAGCACCACAGAAACATGCGAAAATTAGCTATTTTAAATGCTTGAATTTTTACAGTAGCAACAGTGGGTTTTTCTTGCAACAAAACGTCTCCATTGATTTTATTTTATTTTATTTTTATTTTTTTACACTTGCGCACGCGCAATGATGGGCTGGCCATGGGATGGGACCATGCAAATTTTTGGAGCCATTCCACCAATCGCATGGCCAGGTTTTGACTGAGACTTCTGGATGTGCCAGAGGGCATAAAAAGCCCACTAACCCTAACCCTAACCCTAACCCTAACCCATACGCCAGTACACTGTCCTTCTTAGTGGGTCAGAGGCACCCAGAGGTGCAGCCCACTAACCCACCCTAACCTTAACGTTAACCCTAAGCCTAGGCCTTACCCTAACCCCAACCCTAACCCAGATCCGTACGCAAGTACGCTTCCCTTCTTAGTGAGTCAGAGGCACTCAGAGAGGTGCCTCTGCCACTTATCCCCCAACCCTAACATAATGTAATGTATGGTACGCGGCGGCTACACGAAACGCTTCCCTTCCCTTCTTAGTGGGTCAGACGTCAGAGGCACCCAGAGAGGTGCCTCCCATAGCCCACTTACCCCAACCCCAACCCCAACTCCAACACAAACAACAAACGACAAACGGAAACAACTAATTTTTGAAAATTTCCACAACAAACGGAAACGACCCAAAATGGACCCGTCCCGACAAACGACAACTCGAACGTCATTTTTTTCTGGTCGTGCCCATCTCTAGTCCAGGCACATTCTGCAGCTTTTGTGGACCATGAGAGAGAGAGAGGGGGGGGGGGGAATTCCCAATGTTTAGAAAGATATTTGGACAGGAAGTGAAATAGTTGATGGGTAATACTTATATTTCAGCTACATGATTGTTGGGTGTTTTAAAAGGTAACTCATGGTTCAGTGGAATACCTGGCAAACTTGCTTGGGAGGACATTATAGGATCACATTGCTGTGTTACCAGAGGTATTATCGGAACTTGGGAAAACTGGTTGTGTGTCTCGGTGTGTGCATGTGCACTCCTAAAGGATAAAGGTTTGGGGTTCTTGGAATCCTCCAGTTACCATGGTCAGTCACTGTTGCACAGGGGGAAGGAGATGGCTGTTCTATGAGTAACCCCTGTAGGCTGCCATCATATAGCATTACCCCAAGAATGGCAAGGGTTGGTTTTCTAAGTTTGGGAGGATTTCTGCTGCTCTGCACGCCATGGTGGTTCTTCTAAAGTACAGGGGGAAATGGTGCAGGGGCAGAGAGTGAAAGAACCTCTCAAGCGGGCCAGCACATACCACTAGTTGATTGTTGATATATAAATCAATGATTGACTGTGCATATGGACTGCAGGGTGAGTCTCTTTTTGTGGACTGCAAATTTCCTCCACCTCATAAGCCACATGGGGCGACCTCTGGTGGCACACAGGCTTCCAGCTAGCCAGGATGCTAAGCTTCAAGGGATTCAAAGAAGCCAACTCATCTCGCCAGCCTTCTCTCCTCCTGCTTAGGCCCTGGCATTGATTGTTTCAGGTCTCCAAAAATCACCAAGCATGTTCAGCCCTCGTAAGAACATTATAACGTAAGAAGAGCCATGCTGGATCAGGCCAAAGGCCCATCTAGTCCAGCTTCCTGTATCCCCACAGTGGCCCCACCAAATGTGTCTGGGAGCACATGAGACTAGATATCTGTCTCCTGATACCACTCCCCTGCATCTGGCCCTTGAGTACCCTGGTTCCAAGCCTGGAGAATACACATCTCCATCATGGTTTGTAACCTGTGATGGACTTTTCCTCCAGGAATCTGTCCAATCCCCCTTTGAAGGCATCCAAGCCAGATGCCATCACCACATCCTGTGGCAGGGAGTTCCACAGACTAACAACATGGTGGGAATTTTTTCTCTTTTGTCTGTTCTCACTTCCCCAACCCTCGTTAGGTTACAATGGCGATTCCTTTTTTCTTTTTTCTTTTGGTTTAGCTTTAAAACATAGTGCCTTGAGAGTTACCACTGCATGCCAATACTGTCCCATTTTGTTTTCAGAGGCCTCACCTTGGCTCCAGTCTTGTTCACTGGTCAGATTTTGCTGTTAAAAGGAACACATATTCCAACGGTAAGGAGGGACAGACATTCCTTTGGCAGAAGTGTTCTCTGTGCAGAGACCTAAACCTTTGAGAAGCAGGCAGGATGGAGGAGAATTCAGCCCCATCCGCCTCTCTACCTGGACAGCAAGTAGGGCAGTCTAGACAGACATTTACTACCGCAGTAAACTTGAATCACATCTTGGAAAAACTCCGTCTCCCTGTGCATGGTGTTAGAAAGCAGTATCATTAAATCAAGTGCCGCTCTGAATTATTAGACTCATGAATTCTTGCTTAATTGTTAGGCTTGCATGCACTCCCTGGGCAAAGTCTGGCTACCTGCCTTACCCATCCACACCCTCTCAGAGAAAGAAAAGAGCAGAGCAGAAGGGGAGCTGATTAAGCTAGGCCCCAAAAACTGCATGCTTAAAAATAATAATAATTCCTCTGGCAAGTAAGGAGGGTGTCAATTTGACTTTCAGAGCTGGGTGGAGAGGCGGCTGTGCACACTTCAAAGCCACCGGTGCACCGTTCAGCAAATATCTTTGAGGCTCGTTTCAAAAGGGAAAAAAGAATTCGAAATCATTAACACAGAAAAAAAGGCCCCGAGAAAAGGAAAAACGGGAGCCACAAAGGAGGTAAGAGATAAGGAAGAGAAAATGCTGGTTCAAGGGAGACAAAACTTGTTTGGAGGGATTTTTTCCCTTTTTCTTTTTCAAAGAATTAAATTAAACCAACATACAGAAAGTGGGATCCGCCGAGCAATTAATGCCTTGCCGCCTCTCTATCTGGGATCGGTCTAGCAGTTCTAGGTTCTTGCGCTTCGGGGAGCTAATTACATGCAGGTCATTGTTAAAGGTGGCGGATTCCCTTCTCCGTGGGATTGCACCTGCCTCGCAAAATCAGTGGCTGCTGAGAAAGGAGCACGAGTGATTTAAGGAGTGCTGATGGCTCCGCAGACATCTGTCTCTGGTCATGCCTTTGTCTGAAGGCTCACACACTGGCGCCTTTGTCCGACTCAAGCTCTTCTCTGCATCTTATTATGCATCTATTTCTCTCTCTCTCTCTCTCTCTCTCACACACACACACACACACACTCCCCATGTGTCACAGGGAAGTCGGGCTTTGCTCCGGACGGTCCCCATGCATTGCTTGAAGAAGGGGTCAAATTAGACCATCTGAGACCCCAGCAGCTGTGGCAGACAAAATCTCCCTCCCCCTTTCTTTTTTTCACCTAGAGGGGAAACATCAGTGTTCCCTTCCAGCAGACAATAATGTTCTTGGTCGTTGCTCCAACCTCTGGGGCCGACCAGAGCTTTATATTGCCAGCCAGCTGCAAATAAAATAAAATAAAATAAAATAAATTTTAAAAAGCGGACTTCTGTCTCTCCCACGGGTGACATCACACTCACGGCCAAGCTCCTCTTTTTCCTGCAACCCCCCAGAGCAACCAGGATCCTTACAAATTGCTGAGAGTCAGCCACCCCTCAAGCACCGCCAGGGCCCCTGAAAGCACACTGCTTTCGGGTTTCCATGTCCCTTTAAAAGCAAAGGGTTCTGCTTATATACCGCCCCATGCCACTTCCAGTAGTCTCTGGATGGTTTACAGTTTTTAATTACAGTAATGAAGGCTACACATTGCCTCCCCCCTTCCCTAGCAAGCTGGGTCCTCATTTTATTGACCTCAGAAGGATGGAAGGCTGAGTCAACCAAGAGCCTGCTAAGTGGGATTGAACCCAAAGAAGCAGCTCTGGCTGTTGATTGAAACATGAGCAGGGTGAGCCACATTGACTTGCCCAGGCATCTTACTCCAGAAGGAATAACGAGAGGGGAATGACTTCTGTTCTCCTCAAACAACATTTTGTTCGGGTCGCCACAGATCCTATTCTTTTTTTCCTGCGGCAGGGGTAGAGAGAAGAAAGGCAAAAGTCTTCTGGGAGATCTCTGCCAAGCTGAATAAGAGAGCAGGCCAACTGTGCCATGATTCAGAGGGCACAAAAATGTGCTCCCTAGAGGGTGTGTTCCTGCTCCATGGTATCTCGGGCTTGAAGGATGTAAAGCTGGCTGCCAAAATCCCACCTACAGCCACACCCTCCCAGAGAGAAGGGAACACCAAGCAGATGGTGTGATGAAACCAAATTAGCCACACTGCCACCTTTAATATACCTGGACACTTCTATTATAAAGAGGGAGTCAGACACCACTTTGTATGGTTTTAATACAAAACAGAATAAGTTTATTGACTTATAATTAGATGTTCAATATTGGTGTTATTGCATTGACCGATCCAACAATGTACTTTAATAAGATTTAATTGAACGGCTTCTTATTGATAACACAATTTCTTTCTAGTAATACTGTTTCCTATCAATCTAACTAGTTTCTCAAAAATAATACTAACAACCAGACTCTAGTCAGCCCCTATCTTAACTGACCTGACGTCAGTTCCCTAACCGATCCCTATCCAGTCCCTATCTAACTGTCATACGCACTTGTTTAGATATTCTTTAGCCCCGTCTACAGACTATTTGATTGGTTCAACAGATACCGCTTTCTATGACAAAAAAAATTCCCTATGGTATGCTTCACAAGACGAAAAACTATTCCTTATGTACCCGGGGTGGTGGTGGTAGTGGTGGTGGTTGTTATTTTTGTCTTTATTGTAGCCTCTGGAACGGATTAATTTGTTCCCAATGCATTCCTATGGGAAACCATGTTTCATAAGACAAAATTTCATAAAACAATGCAACCCATAACCTCCGGAACAGATTAATCCATTTTCAGTGCATTCCTATGGGAAACCACATTTCGTAAAACAATTTTTCTTAAAACAAATTGACCCGTAGAATGAATTAAATGCATTTTAAGAGGTACCACTGTACTGTTTTAAGAACTGGTGTTTTCCTCCCCCATTTAGTCTATATTGGTATGTTGGAGGGAGGAAGGTTTAGGTGCCTGTGACCATTCATTCATTCATTCATTCATTCATTCATTCATTCATTCATTTGATTTGTATACTCTCCATCTAGGCCAGGGGCTACTCTGATTAAGTGGTGGTGAACCTTTGGCACTCCAGATGTTTTGGACCACAACTCCCAGAATTCCAAGCATGTATTGTCAAAGACAAAGGACTGTGGGAATTGTGGTCCAAAACATCTGGAGTGCCAAAGGTTCGCCACCACTGCACTAAACTGATTTAAGGGTTTTGTTGGCTGTGCAATAATCTAGATTCTAGAATCAAAATACCGGCTGTGTGTTAGCTGAAATGGGCATGAATCCACTTGCAAGACCCAACTACCTCGTTTTAATGTGTACTAATGCAAGGATCACACAAGATAAGCCTCAGAAGGACAGGTTATATTTGTCCAAAATCTAAGGGGATCTGGGTAGTAGTGGATGGAAGAGAGAAAGGTGGGACCTGGAAAGGTTAGAATTTGGACTGGAGACAGTAAAGGCAGAAGAACCCTGGAAGAAGGGCACCTCACCCAAAGTTCTGGGGGTAAGTTCTGAACAATTGAGTGACTTGGGAATTTTTTGACACATACTGTATATCTGCATCTCTCTTCCCAAAGCCCTCTCTCTGGGGAAGGCTTTGAGGGAAGTTAAAGCCCAATACAAGCCCTACTACTGTTTAAGAGTGAGAGGCATGGGTGCCATTTTAAAACCACAGTAGGGTTTGTGTATCTATGCAGACACCACCATCTTATTGTCAGAACGCAGCAGTGTGGCCTAAAACAGCTTCTGATGAAATTGAAAAAAGAAAATGCCAAAGCAGGGCTGCAGTTGAACACAAAGAAGACAAAGCTCATGACTACAGAAGAACTCGACAAATTGAGTGCTGACAATGAAGACATTGAAATAGAGATTGGTTTAGTCATCAATCCAAAGGGATACTGGAGTCAATAAGAATAAGAATAAGAACACAGTGGTCCCCCACCATTTCACAGTTCATATACTACAGTCCCGGTATATTGTGAGACCATGGTATATGAAAGGCAAGACCCCTTGAGGTAAGCTGTTTGGGCCTGTTTGACACCTCCTGCACTTACCGCAGGCCTAGCGCTGCCCTGAACAGGCCTCCAATAGGCTTCCCGGGCCCGTCGGAGGCCCCAGAAATGGTTTCCGGTGAACCAGAAGTCACTTCTGAAAAAACTGGAAGTGACTTCTGGGTCGCTGGAAACCACTTCTGGGGCCTCCGACTGGCCCTGAAAGCCTATTGGAGGCCCGTTCAGGGTAGCACCAGGCCTCAGATAACTGTAGGAGGCCCCAGACAGCCCCCCCCCCCAGTCCCAACCCAACCCAGCATCCGCATATCATGGATTTTCCATTATTGTGGGTCAGGTCAGGTCCGTAACCCCTGCAATAATAATAATAATAATAATAATAATAATAATAATAATAATAATAATAATAATAATAATAATAATAATAATAATAATAATAGCCAAGTGTGACTGGAGGGGAAGCCCCTGCCAGTGCATTTCGCCACTTTGGTGGCTGGGCCTTGAGTGGGCCAGGTTGAATGGAAGGTACGATCCCTGTCATTGCTTGGAGCTGCTTTGATGGATGGGCCCTTGTAATGAGCCAAGTGTGACTGGAGGGGAAGCCCCTGCCAGCGCTTTGAGCCACTCGGTGGCTGGGCCCTGAATGGGCCATGTTGCAATGGAGGGAATGACCCCTGCAATTGAGTTGCACCACCTCGGTGGCTGGGCCTTGATACCAGGCCAAGTGTGAATGGAGGGGAAGCCCCTTTGCCATTACGTGGAGCCACTCTGGAAAGGGCCACCCACATGAGCATTAGTTAGGACCACCCTTACTGGGGCATGGTAGAGGGATTACATTCATTGGAGGATCTGCAAGGGGGCCTTTGCGCCGAGCTCTCAGCTTGGTGGGGGAAAGGGTGCATACTGTGTAGCCCCCTTTCTGCGGCGGTCAGTGCAAGTGGCAAAACGACCTCAAGATAAGAGTAGCAAAATATGACCCATCAAATCAGCAGCCGTCAACAATAATTAGGAATACATTAGGATAGTAGATATGACATACCAGGATGATTAATAACACACCCGCGGTTGATGAGGGCTGCCTGGATTGTTTAACTCTAAGTTCAAGTTTAAGTTCAAGTTGGGGGAGTCGCCAGGCCCTCCCAACAATAACTAAGTGAACACCACGTAGCCACTTGCACTTTCAGGCCCCCTTGTGGGAGAAAAGAGCACCAGTGACATCCTGAATTTAAGACAATAAATTGTGGCCCAATTTAATCCCACAAACGTGTCTTGACTCTTTATTTCTGGGATGGTTGGACAAAGGATGCTCTGAGCCAGCCCTGTGCTGGGAGGGGCAGCTTTGTCCACCTGACCAGGGGAGACAGGTTTGACCAGTCGTCACGTGGTCCAGAATGGACCAACGCAACCCTGGATAGTAGGTCACGGGGTTTGAAAAGGGCCAAGGCATTTAAGGACTCAACGCCAGGCAAACGGTGATTTGTATTACAAAATCCAGCGTAGTTAGCTGTGTGATTAATAATAATAATAATAATAATAATAATAATAATAATAATAATAATAATAATAATAATGGAAGAAGAAGAAGAAGAAGAAGAAGAAGACTGAGACTTGGAAAGACAACAATGAAGGAACTTGAGAAGATCATCCACATTGTGGGTACTCTGGACTGCCAGAAACACGAACAAGTGGGTCCAATATCAAATCAAATTTGAACATTCTCTGGAACCCAAAAGATTGAAGCTGAGGCTGTCCTACTTTGGGCACATCGTGAGAAGCCAAGGCTTTCTGAAAAAGACAATAATGCTGGGAAAAGTGGAAGGCAGCAGGAAAAAAAGGAAGACCAAATACGAGATGAACTGAGTCCTTAAAAGAAGCAACAGGCTTGAGTTTACAAGTGCTGAAGAGAGCTGTTGAGAACAGGACATTTTGGAGAACATTCATTCATAGGCTTACCATAAGATGTGTGTGCGTGTGAGTGTGTGTGTGTGCATGTGTGCATGCACTTGTGTATGACTTGACAGCACGTAACAATGTACCGTATTACTTCAAAGGGTGTCTTTTTCTGCAATAATGACAATGGGCTACTCAACACCTTTCCTATAACTATACAGTGGACCCTCCTCATATAACAAACGGTTTCTATAACATAAAATCTGTACAACATAAAAAACTCCAGAGATAGGGGACATTTGCTTAACAGAATCGCCTATGGGGCGAATCCGTACAACATAAAAATGGTCACGAGTAGGGGTTACTCTGTTTTCAATGCATTCCTATGGGAAATTTGTATAAAGGAAAATTTGCTTAACATAATTTCATTTGGAACAAATTAATTCCTTCATACAAGGTACCACTGTATATGGAAGCATACTGTATAGCTTCTGTTTGGATTTCATTTTTTGGGGTTCTGGGGTTCTGTGGAGGAGGTAATGGGTTATCTAAGTGTGAAGTGTGTATAATATTTCTGTTAAAAGAAGCATAGCCTGGCTATTTGGGGGGGGGGCAGCAAAGTTGAAAAACAATCTATTCATTTATTTATGAATGCTAGGCAATATAAAATAATTACCCAAAACTTTGACCAAGCTGATTTATTTTCAATCTTCTCTTCAAATGACTTTCTAGGAACAACACACACACACATACACACACAATCCCTAAACCTTACAGGAAAAGAGATTCAATTTAAATGTTAGGACAAACTTCATGACAGAGCTGTTCGACAGTGGAATATGCTGCCACAGAGGGTGGTGGAGTCTCCTTCTTTGGAGGTTTTTAAGCAGAGGCTGGATGGCCATCTGTCGGGAGTCCTGTGATGGGAGTTCCTACATGGCAGGGGGTTGGACTAGATGGCCCTTAAGGTCTCTTTCAACTTTATGATTCGATGATTTTATTTTCTGCCTTTAATAATTACTATACTTAATCATTTTAACAACACTTTTTTTATATTTTGTACTTGCTTGAATCTTTGTGTGTTTGTTACTCTCACTCCTTTACAGCATCGATTCCCAGCCTGGGGTATGTGTACCCTCAGGAGTTTGAACTGAGACATTTAAGAGTATGTGAAAAAAATTAAACACTGCTGGGAATAGGCACATACAGTATGTCAGCAGTAGAGATGGGCACGACCAGGAAAAATTACGTTTCGAGTTGTCGTGTGTCAGAGCCGGCCCGTTTCAGCTCGTTTCCGTTTTTCGCGAAATTTTCCAAAAATTTGTCATTTCGTTTGTTGGTTTTTCGTCTGTTGTTAGTACTGGTTTTTTGAGGGGGACTCCTGGAGGCACCTCTCTGGGGTGGGTGCCTCCTCTGGCCCGCCATGAAGGGAAAGCGGGCTCCTGGAGGCACCTCTCTGGGATGGGTGCCTCCTCTGGCCCGCTACAAAATGGCATGCATAGCCAATTGGATATGCATACCATTAAGTTGCAGCAGTAGCAGGCAGAGGCACCTCTCTTTCGGGTGCCTCTGTGACTCACTGCCTGCCTGAATACGGTTCACTTGGGCTGGGGAACGAAGTGAGAGATGACCCCTACGGGCGCCCTGTGACTCACTAAGAAGGGAAGTGTACTTGCTGTAGTGCAATGCGAGTACACATCTGGCTTACTGGTTAGGGGTTAGCGCAAGGGCTAGGATTAGGGTTACGGGTAAGGTTAGGGTGAGTTACTGGGGTCACCTCTGGGTGCCTCTCTGACCCACTAAGAAGGACAGTGTCAAGCCCCGCACACAGAATACACAGCAAGCCAAGTTCAGTTCTTTGCCAGGAACTTTAGTTGTAATCCAGATAACAAACAAAGTACAGTCCGAATCAAAGCCAAAATACCTTACAGAGCCAAATGCCAAGTTCAAGGGTACAGAGAAACGTCGTAGTCAGAAAGCCGGTCCAAGGTCAGGAAACAGAGAACGTCATAATCAGAAAGCCGGTCCAAGGTCAGGAAACAGAGTCTGGATACACACAGGAATGTGGTGACAAGGTAAGTGACGCGTTGCTCCCACAGAGGTTTCAGGGTAAACTTGCTAGCTTTATCCTAAACCAGGGAACACACCCATATCTCTGGCAAGGCTCCTGCTAGAACTCAGGGCTTTCAGATCTAATTCTACGCCTATCATTAAAGATCCTTTCCCTGGCTCTCCTTTTAGTTCTTCTTTGCAGGATCCTGTTCCTAGCCCTCATAGGAGGAGGAGATGTGCCCTCAGCTGCGTCCTCAGACTCAGCTGCCTGCTGAGTTGAACTGCAAGGCTCCTCCTGCTGTTCTTCAGCATTTAACCCTTCACATTCAGGTTCTATGACAGGCAGGGTCCTGGCAGACAGTGTACTGTGGCGTATGGGTTAGGGTTAGGGTTAGGGTTTGGGTTCGGGCTAGGGTTAGTGGCTTTTTATGCCCGACTGGCACATCCCAGAAGTCTCGGTCAAAACCTGGCCAAGTGGCCATGCAATTGGTGGAATGGCTCCAAAAAATTTCATGGTCCACTCCCATGGACAGCCCATCATTGCGCAGGTGTAAAAAAATAAAAATAACAATAAAATAAAATAAAATCAATGGAGACGTTTTGTTGCAAGAAAAACCCACTGCTGCTACTGAAAAAATTCAGGCAGTTTTAAAATAGCTATTTTCGCATGTTTCTGTGGTGCTTTGGTGTGTTTTTGGACCACGCGATTTCAAAATAAATATTGCGGTTGCCCCATTTTGGATCCCCCGCCCGCACTGCATGGCATGGCGACTCGGCGAGACGACGAGGATGCCCCCCACCAGAGCAGCCCAGGAGAGGAGAGGGGGGGAGGCCGGGGACCCCCCCCCAGAAACCACCCCTCTGTTAGGTGCCCTCACTGAGGCAGGCATATTTTCGCCTGCTTTTTTGGCCGGGAATCGGTTTTTTTTAAAAAAATTTAAAACTTTTTTTCCTGTGCGCGATCGCTGCGATGCCAGGAACAACAACGACAAATCAGACCCAATTTTTCTTTAGTCTTTTCGAGTTCGAGTTCTGGCAGAGTAATTGTCGTTCTTCGTTCCGTTATGTAACGGAAATGAGAAACGGAAATGGAAACGAGAATTTTGCCAAGTCGTGCCCATGTCTAGTCAGCAGTGTAATAAGACACAATGCAAGTCAAAACCTGTGAAATTAAATGAACATAATGGCAAGTGCTGGAGATGGTATTCCCTCATTTTGCAATTCTGGCCAGTGGAGGAGAGTCCCTCCCTAAACAATGTGTTGCACGAAGATTCCCCACTCCTGGTGCAGAACTTTGGAAAGTTCTATTTGCAATTTTGGTTGTTGCTGCTGTAGCAATGATGCCAGATTGTCACGATGTGATGAGAGAGAACTACTGTTTTCATTAAAAGACTAATTGCATGCTTCAAGGAGGCATCCTGGACACTGATCGTTGTGGGTTTTTCCTTAAAGGGCACACTGGGGTAGGGGAGAGCAGAAAGGATGAATCCTCCTGGGGCCCAGAGGATTATAAGAGTCTTAATATTGCTGCCCATTTGACTCACAAGAGAGCACCTTCCAAAGAATGGTAACACTCAGGGCCGGCGCTTCCATTAAGGTGAACTAGGCAGTTGCCTAGGGCACCAAAATGGAAAGAGGGCGCTGGACAGCCTGCCGCCCCTGTCCCCCCGCCGCTGGCCACCGCCGTCCGTCCCCCACCGCCCACCAGCTGCCCGTCGCCATCCACCGATCACTGCCCGCCCGCCGCCCCCGTGCCCATCGCTGCTGTCCCCCGTTGCCGTCACTGTCCCTGACCATCCGCCGTCCCCCCGCCCCCCGCCTGCCACCACCATGCCCACCTGCTGCTGCCCCGCCCATGCACCACCCCACCCTCCCACCCCTTGCTCAGCCCGCCCGCCTCCTATCCCACCCCCCACCCCTCACCAGGGGGCAAAAAAACCTAGCACCGGCCCTGGTAGCGCTCTGTTAGCATCTTCATTTGTTTTTTTTTTAAGTACAAACGGAGCAGAGGAGGCAACAACAGAGGTGAATAATCAGAAAGCTTGTTGGCTTCTTTGTGACCCATGGTTGTGTTCTCTATGTTTGCTGTTAGGATCTTGTTAGGATTTTGCTAAATTCATTCTCCGTGGTTTGAAAGAACTTTACTAATAGCTCATCTGCTTCTGGAAACTTACTTATTCAACGTACACCTGGCTTTCTAAAATGACAGATTTGCCCTTTAAGGATTATTTCTGAAAGAGATCTGGAAGTTGAATCATGGCAACTGGACTTCTTTTCTTGAGAGGTTGAAACATTTTTGCTGCTCATCCAAACAGCTTCATTAGTCTGAGGAAAGCTAGTTGTGAGTCCTCCATTTTATAGCTCACTTTGGCCTCATGTCACCCTGGTCTGAAATAGGTTCATAAGATGAACCATGGCCTGAACAGGTAGACAATGATCTCAATAGGCTCATTAGGTGGACAATGGCCTGAGGCAGTGTTGGCGAACCTATGGCACGGGTGCCAAAGGTGGTACTTGGAGCCCTCTCTTTGGGCATCCAACATTGCCCCTTTACCTGTATTCAGGTTAAATTGCTGTATTGGCACTTGGCGAAAAAATTAGTGGGTTCTGAATTGCAGTTTGGGCCCTCGGTCTCTAAAAGGTTCACCATCACTGGCCTAAGGTGTGCCCTATTTCAAATAACTTGGCTTTTGAGGTGAAGTGAGAAGAGGCAGTGAAATGAACTGGACTGCCCACGGCTGTCCACTTCATCCTGCCCCACCCCAATTCCTCTTATGCTAAAATCCTGCTCCCCACCAAAGAGGCGTATTTTTCCTTCCAAGGATCTCCAAGATCCATGTCCAAAGAAACAGCTGCCTCCATTTCTCTCAGTGTGTTCCTGAAAGGAAAGGGGGGAGGATTATGAGGGGAGGGAGAAGATACAAGAACATTGTGGCACTTTAACAAATTGGTTTTATCCTGATCTGTTGTGGATTGTTAACTGTAAAAATAAAACAAAAATGAGAGATGAGATAATTGAGGATCTGCTCATGATATCCCAAATCTGTAACCCGAAGCTGGAGCCTCTCTCTGTCCAAAGGAAGTGCAGGTTGTGTAAACAACCTAGCCCCCCCCCCACACACACATAGGACCACTGCACCCTACTTTCAGCAGAGCAGGCCTTTGTTATTTCTCATTCCTAAACGGTCAATTTCTTGAAAAAAAACACTAGTTTGTGTGTTGAAGTTCCCTGTGATCAGAAAGACACCCCCCAATAACCCTCTGATATATAAAGATTAGAGATGGGCACGAATAAAAAAAATGGCATTTCGTTTGTCGTTTGTCGTTTAGGGGGTCCGTTTTGGTTCGTTTCCGTTTTTGGCAAATTTTTGAAAAAAATTTGTCTTCATTTTCATTTGTTTCATTACTGTTTTGTTACCATTTGTTTTAATTTTTTGTGATTTTTTTAAGCATTTAAAGAAGTTCAATGTATTGCCGTAACGAAAACGAAACGGACGACAAAATTTCTGGTGTTTCGTTTCGTTTCATTGCATTGTAGAGATAAAATTCGTTTGTCGTTTCGTTGCGTCACGAAACTATCAGCAATTAAGCAACAAATATAATATTTACTTTTGCTTGACACAGAGCAGTGCAGCAGTAGCGTGTAGATAAAATGTCAATATTGATATAAAGTATTGCAGAGTTAGGTTATGAAGAGACAATGACAATGGGTAGAGTAAAAACTCATATATTCATATATACATCAAAAAATATATACAGCATAACAACCAAGTAATATTTACAACAGACAAACAGAGTGTGGGGTTCTGTTCTCACCATAACAGACCCACCTAACAAATGGAAAGCTAGTGCTTTTTATACAGTTCAGTACCCATCAGATGTGAGTCATCACTAATTACAATCTGATGCAATCTGATACAATCATGATGCTATAAATTCTTTCACCTGTGCTTCATCACATAACATGTCTGTGATTACTTATCTCTTACACTTGTGAATTAACATCATGAGTCTGCAGAATCTAACTGCCTCCATTTTACAATTCTCTTTCCACTATCTGTTAAATATACATAACATATATTTTATCAACTTTTACATATCTTGACAGAAACAAAAAAACGAAAATGTAAACGGAAAATTGTTCGTTTTTTGCCCATCTCTAGTAAAGATTCTTTCCACTATGGTTAATGTGGGTTTGATTTTCTAATGCATTGTTGTTATACATTAATGGAGATTTGGGGCAGAAATAGAACTGAATGGAGTACAAATGGCTATAAACTAAATAGGATCCATTCTGAGGCCCTAAAGTGACTACCAAGCCAAACCAGGGGACCTGTTCACAGCCATAACACTATGTTTTTTTACTAACAAAAGGCAAAAGACAAAGAACAAAAGAAACATTAACATAACACAGTGACATATATTGCAATCTTACTTATTAATCCATTAACCACCTTAGGCACCTACTATTTACACAATTTAACAGGGTTACATTTAGTCTCCTAATTCCATCCTAGAAAATAAGAGACTAATAATCTAGATTATTTCCTAAAGTATGTTTCTTCTCAATTAAGTTATTCATATAATTTAGTAAAGGTTTCCAGGTTTCCATGCATTGCCCATACTTTATTTCTCCTTTATATAGTCTAATCTTATTAGTCAATTTCTCCATCAGCACTGTTTGCCATGTCCTATTCATAAATGTCTGTAGCGAAAGATCCTGTGCCATACAGGATCTTTTTTCCAATTTTTAGCTGTCTCACACCTTGCTGTCCCTATCAGGTTCACAATGAGCTCTTTACTAGTCAGCTTCTCATTTCCCCCAGAAAATGGTGAAAATAGTAGCAATGTTTCATTTATAATTATTTTTGATTAGTCAAGAGATCTAGCCAATTAATTACTTCATGTCAATAAGCTTTATTTTGGGACAGAAAATCCACATACATTCCAATGTCCCCCCTTTGTCCACAATTCCTCCAACACTTATCTGATACTGTATATATTTATTAAATTTGTAGGGCATGAATGCCATCTATTAAAAACCTTCAGAACAATTTCTTTCATTTTGGCTGAAATCCTGAAGGATTTGTGTATATTGCCTCCATTGTTTATGTTTTTCTAATGTCTCTGAGGCAATATCTTGATACGCTTCCGCTTTCCCCCTTCATACTGTAGCTTCTGTAACTTGTTCAATGCTCGAAAAACATTCATCTTTGTTGAATAAGAGATAAATCTCACTAATATGTCTCTTCTCCACATTTTCATTTGTTTTCACACACGGTGGTCAATGTCCAGGACGGTCCTTATCTCTAATCCAGAGATTAGGGCAAAATTCTTGCATCCATTTTAACACTATTTGTTTTGAATTCTCCTTCTCAGGCTCAGACTCCTTTTAAAAAATCTCAAAACGAATGTTATATAGCAGTGATGGTGAGCCTTTTAAAGACAGAGTGCCCAAACTGTGATTCAAAGCTCACTTTTTTTTTTTGCAAAGTGCCAATACAGCAATTTAACTTGAATACAGGTGGCTGTGAAGGGGTGATGTTGGGTGCCCACAGAAAGAGCTCCATGTGCCACCTTTGGCACCCGTGCCATAGGTTCGCCAACCCTGTTATATTTTGTTTCATTTTGTTTTTTTAAAAGGGCACTTTGTTTTTAATTCCATTCTCTAATGAAAGAAAAAATGAAAAATGAAACAATTCATTTTGTACCCATCTCTAGTCTCATCCTCTGACTCCGATGACCCACTCAGATTTCTCTGATCGTCCTCGTCTGAAGAGATAGCGACTTCCAAAGGGGTTTCTTTGGATATCTTAATTTTTGGCCTCCCCACATCTATGCAGCTTAGGATGTTTTTGCCAATATTCATGCTTAACTAATTTTTATCTCAAGGCTTTGCGTGGAGCTGATCGTAGTTGGCTGCAGACCACGCTCCCAGCCAGCCATAACACTAATTACAACCAAGTTACCATTTGAAATTCAGACTCCTCTGAATTTTGCAAGAGAATTAAATGACAGTGCATAGAAAAAGGCACGTAGTACATGGGAAGGGAGGTGTGCACATCAATGAGTATTTATTAGTGACAAGATCATTCCACGTGGATTGCGTTAGGCAAATCCTTGCACAAATCTGCACTATTGCCTTCAGAATTATGCATTATGAGAATTATGAGAAAATGTGTATTATTTTTGTGTAATTTAAGTTCAGGATGAATCAGTAAAAAATTTGGGAAAGCCTCTAGGGGCATCTCCTGCATTTTCTAATTCATCCCCTGTGCCCTCCAGTTCCTGAATGTGTGGGAAGAGACCTATATTGGGTCACATGCCACATTTTTTACTCAGCTTGGTTAGGTCCGAGCCCTCCACTGGATTCTTTAGCTTCATTTTGGTTCTGGAATAGACCTCACCATTTCAGAGGGGGATGGGACTGGCTCACTGGAGCCAAGCTCTGTCCTTGGCTGCTTGACATACAGGAGGCTGCACCTGGTTGAGGAGAGGGCAGATAAATGGCATCCACTGGCACAGTCAGCACCCTAAAAGAGGTGGAGGAGGAGTCCAAGGAAGAAGAGGAGAGAGGCAAGGAGGAAAGCAGCAGCAAGGAGTAGCTTGATGCCCAGAAGCAGGCAGATGGCCACTACACACCAGCTATGCCTCCCTATTATTGTTATCTACCAGAAGACCCAAACTTGCTCCCAGGACCAATTGTTTAGAAGTGCTGCCTCGGTTGAGATAATGGCTTCCTGGACCATTCTGTACCTAATGTGCCTGACTGCCCAGGGGTGTACACCAAAGCTTATCAAACCCTCATTTCCTCACTCACGTCAAACCAACTGTGGCCCTGTGCCACTTAAAAGAGGAAAGTCAGGACAGTCGGAACCAGGGTACTGGGCAGGACTGGGGGGGGGGTACTGCAGTGTGAACAGTGAGCCCAAACCACTCCATTCAAGCACTCAAATGGGTGGAGGTGAGAGGGAGAAATGAAACCACCTTGCCAGGTCAGAAAGGATTGGAGATGCTCGTGGGAAACCAGGGCTTCAGGTGTTGGTACCTTTGTGTACTGAGTTTCCGATAAAAGGAAATATCACTGCTGCATAAGCTTCTGGTGCCACACTGATATCCTGGGTGCTCTTTGATATGTAATGTACACCACTTGCTCACAGAGGGCCTGGGGTGTGGGTGTGCTCACCATGAATCTCGGAGCGCCTAAGAGAAATATTGTTGTCTCTTGTACAACAGACACTGAAATAGGGCAGCTGCGGGGGAAAGGGTGGAGAATCGTCCCCTGCGCCTCCTGTACAATAATGACTTTATTTAATTGATGGGAGAAGGAAATCCTGTACACTCTATACCATTTATTAGGTGTTTTACATTGTCTACTAAAATCGAGCCTGGCTCGGTAGTTACTGCAGATGCTATCATGAGCATACCATTCTTCAATAATTTTAGCAGCTAATAAATGTGGGCCTCAATTTGGATTTACTTCTTTGGGCAGCAGAAAGCAACAATGAAAGTAGCTGAACAGTATGTGCATTATTATTATTATTATTATTATTATTATTATTATTATTATTATTATTATTATTATTATTATTATTATTATTATATTACCTGATGTTTCAGCATAATTTTGGGTCGTGTCCTCCCCCCTCCCACCCCTCCAAGCTCACAAGGAGGAGAAGGACCCCAGGCTTTTCTGATTTCATCTCTGTTTGCTCCCATGTCCTCCCCATCCAGACCGCAAGCAGCACTCCCAGCTGGATTTAACATGCAAGGAAGGAAGAGAAACTGGAACAGACCTCCCTGCCTCTCTCCCCCTCTGGACATCCTGCCTTCCTCCCAGAACTGGTATCCAAAAGCAGCTCCCAACACAGTTTAAACCAAAGGAGCACGTGCACCCGCAACATACTGTGATATCAGCAGCACAACAAAAGCAGTTATATTGGGCTCACCAAATGTTGCTGTGAATCTAAAAGAGTGGAAATCAAAATGTGTGACATGCATCCTGTCATCCTCAGCCAGGGACTGGTAGTAGGGCAGGATTCCTTGATATAGGCTCCATGAAATTTAGTGCTGTTGGAGCTTGTTTTTATTAGGGCAGAGAGGAAGGGTGCCAAGTCAGGTTGAGCTTCTTAACCCCCCTATCTCACAAATCACTGGGGGTGTGTGTCCTTCATCCCCTTCCCTAACTCTCCCTTGCTTGCTCTCCATATCTGGGGCCCCATTTTCTAACTCTGGCCCAGATGGAAATCATAACACAGATGCCAGCCATCAGATGCCCCTCAGTGAGCACGGGCCGGGCCGGGCCAGTGGAGGTCTCTTTGCACAAGCAGCTTGTCCAACATTCAGATCCCCTGTAGCCACTGCTAGATATGCATCTTCTGGGTGCACGTGGGCTTCTGGTTCATGGTTTGGCTGGGCGCCTGGGTCACTTTTGCAAGGGGGCTGGCAAAAGACTCTCCCCCTCCCCCTCCTCTGCCCTGGGCAAAGCCGACCCTTTCCCAGTTGAAGGATCCAGAAAGATAAGGGACCAAATTTAACCCAGAGCAAAGAAGATCTCTTCCCAGTCCACCAATCAGTCCTCCAACCCAGTTTCCACCAAAGGTAAGAAACCACCCCTATGCATTGCCTCCTTAAGACTGGCACCTGCGCTGCTCCAGCCAGCTTTGCCCTCTGGCTGTGGCTCCTCTTCCTCCTGAGTCGTTTACTGGGAAGGGTACAAATGAAGTGGATAGCCCTCTGGGAACATTTGGAGCATCCCAGAATGAAATCTTGATGAACTGGTGCTAACGTTTCCTCTAGAATCAATAACACCCCCACCCCCCCACACACACACTTGTACTGTTAAGGGAAGCCTGATGTTGCAGCTGGAAGGGCTGGGGCTGATAAGAGACACACACCACCCAGTCAGTTCATAGTAGTAGCAGGCTCTGAATTGCAGACTTCCTGATCTATTCTGAAGCTATGTAGTGGAAACTTTTATTTTGATTTCATTCTAATTTCTTTTTGTGGGTGCCAAAACTACCCCAAAAAGTCAGAAGCAAGGCAACAGATAATCAATCTACTCCAAAAGCAGGCAACAGTACAACAATCACCAACAAAAAAGCATTAAATAACCCAGAAAAACTACCCCACCAAAACGCAGCTGAGTATATAATTTATCTACGCAGACAGTTCAATAAACAACAAAAACAACTTAACAAAAGTCTCTAGAAACCTTACCAAAGTGTACGCATTTAATATATATGTAGTAAATTAGCCAGAAAAGTAACACTTTTTAAAAAAAATCTATAGAGATGTTCTCTTTAGCTTTTCTAGCGCACTGTCCTTAGATTTCCACAGGTGGCACCTTCCAGAATTGTACTGCACCTCCCAAAATTTTCTAATAATTTCCTAGGCAGAATTGTGAAGCTGCAGTTTAAAAATGCAACTCTGTACACCTCTGTCCATTTCAAAGGAAACCTCTTAGAACATCAATAGAAGCAAATAAATAAATAAAAGAGCCTCTCAGGTGTGTTTCCCCCTTCATTTTCACACAAAAATCCCATTCCTAACTGGAACCCAAACTGTGAGTGACTCTGTTGTACTAGGTTTCCAGAATAGTCCTGCACCTGTGTAATCAGAAGTAAATCGCATCATGTTCAGACACACTTACTTCTGGGTAAGTGTGCCAAAGGATGACAACACTCTTATTGGGCAAAATCCTGTGTGACCATTTGTGACAAAGTTTTGCCCCTGTAAATGTGTCAGGCATTATTCCTGCCACTTTTACAGGGGCATAACTTTATGTCACAAATTGGACTGCGTGGTTGGTTGCACAGTTCCCATTGCGACTGTGCCAGTGGCAGGGTTTCATAGATAACACTTCCGCCTTGGCACAATTGTTGCTACAATGGGCCTAATGCCGAGTTATTACCGAATAGCTAGGCAAGACTATATGCTCTGAGTTAAATCTTGAACTTTTCTTGGATTCACTTGGCCTGAATGAATCCTTTAAAACTTTTATTTTTTTAGTCCTCCCCTTTGGAAGTGGAGATGGAGGAGCTGAGAAAATCCAGCTGCTACACACAGCAAAACTGGCAGATTTCTTAACACTTGCAAGTCACATAACTCACACTGAAATCCATGAGCCACATTGCTTTCTAAAGAGTCCCTGGTAGAGATGCGCACGACTTAGCGGTATTTCCGTTTCCGTTTCCGTTACTCGGTTCCGTTACTCTATGGAAACGGTAACGGGAATTACTCCCCCAGACTTCGAGCTCGAACCGACGAACGAACAATTTTGGTCTGATTTGTCGTGCTCGTTACTTGCATCGCGAGATCGCGCGATGCCACACGCGGCACAGAAAAAAAGTTTTTAAAAGTTAAAAAAACCCGGTTCCCGGCCAAAAAGCAGGCGGGAAAATGCCTGCCGTGCCTCAGGGCACCTACCAGAGGGGTTGTTTCTGGAGGTCCCTGGCCTCCCCCCTCATCCCCCGTCCTGGGCTGCTCTGGTGGGACTCGCCGCAGGCTCGCAGCCACCAAAATGCCCAGTCTCGCCGCCGCCCGCCCGCAATTAAAGCGCAAGCAAGCGGCACGGACGGCACAGGAAAAAACTTTTAAACTCTCCCCCCACCCATTCCCGGGCCAAAAAAGCAGGCGGAAAAATGCCTGCTTGACTAAGGGCGCAGGGCACCTACCGGAGGGGTGGTTTCTGGAGGTCCCCGGCCTCCCCCCCATCCCCCGTCCTAGTGGGCTGCTCTGTGGGACTCGCCGCAGGCTCGCAGCCAGCAAAAAGCCCAGTCTCGCCGCCGGCCGCCGCAATTAAAGCGCAAGCAAGCGGCACGGACGGCACAGAAAAAAAACTTTTAAACTCTCCCCCCACCCATTCCCGGGCCAAAAAAGCAGGCGGAAAAATGCCTGCTTGACTAAGGGCGCAGGGCACCTACCGGAGGGGTGGTTTCTGGAGGGGGGGGTCCCGCCTCCCCCCCGTCCTGGGCAGCCGGACTCGCGAGTCGCCATCGCCATGCCATGCGGTGCGGGCGGGGGATCCAAAATGGGGCGGCGAACGCAATATTGTTTTTGAAATCGTGGTCCAAAAACACACAAGCACAACAGAAACACGCGAAAATTTATAAACTGCCAGATTTTTCACAGTAGCAGTGGGTTTTTTCTTGCAACAAAATGTCTCTCCTCTCCTCCTCTGTCCTCCATTGATTTTATTTTATTTTATTTTATTTACACCTGCGCAATGATGGGCTGGCCAAGTGGCCAGCCATGTGGGAGTGGACAACCATGCAAATTTTTGGAGCCATCCCACCAGTCGCATGGCCACTTGGCCATGGAGACTTCTGGGATGTGCCAAAAAGCCCCCTAAAACCTGCCCTAGCCCTAACCCTAACCCTTGACTCCGTACCCATACGTCACAGACTGTCTTCTTAGTGGGTCAGAGAGGCACCCAGAGGTGCAACCCACTAGCCCACCGTAACCTTACCCGTCACTAGCCTAACCCTAGCCCTTGCACTAACCCACCTTAAAGCCAGATCTACTTGCTTGCATTGCACTACACGCAAGTACAATTCCCTTCTGTGTGAGACATGGTGGTGCGAGAGCCTTAGTTAGGCATCTCACTATGGCTCTGGGTTCAGTGCCGTCCACTAGTCTTCACAGTCACTGTCTGTACATTATGTTATGCAATATCCATATGGCTATTGCATAGCATTTTGCAGCAGCAGCAGGTGAGGAAGGGAGACCCCCATGTAGAGGGGTCTCTTGGAGCCTGCTTCCCCTTCCTAGTGGCAGGAGGCACCCACGGGTGCCTCCAGGAGCCCACTTTCCCTTTATAGCGGGCCAGAGGAGGCACCCACCCCACAGAGGTGCCTCCAGGAGCCCGCTCCCCCCCCAAAAAACCAGTACTAACGACAACGAAAAAACGAAAAAACGAACCGACTAATTTTTGCGAATTTTCGCGAAAACCGGAAACGACCCGAAACGGGACTGGCCCGACTAACGACAACTCGAAAAAAAATTTTTTCAAGTCGTGCCCATCTCTAGTCCCTGGCATGAAACGGTTACACCCGGGTTCTAAAATTAACTAGCTGCCCTGCTGGTGTCTTTAAGTAATTTCTGGATGACCAACTCCTGAGCTTCTTCAAGACTTGGTAAAGACACACTAGCTTATTGGAAATATATATATATATATATATATAAAACAATAGACATGTGTTTATTATATATTTATGTATATTGATAGATACATTTTGTATCTATCTATGTTTATATAGATGTGTGCATCAATGTTTACATTTGTCATTAATTTTCAGAAGCATTTATTTCCACTCCAGGAAAAATGCGTAACGATGAGGATAATCTATCAGTGCTTTTTCAATTGAATCTAACACCTTTGTCTCCCGGTGCCAGACTCCCACATAAGTAAATAATCGGATGACATGAAACAACATTTCTAGAAATAATTGTATCTCATTCAAAAGGGGCCATATCCTCCAAGGGAGTGTGAGGAGTTTACACAGATGTAAACAACTGCCCTCACCCGTCTCATACAACTAACAATATGTGAAGCCTTAAAACAATATTACCAAAGGCAAGGACACCACCTAAACATTCTTAATGTGAGTGGATTAAGATCTGGGATTATTACTAGAAAGCAGCATGGTTTATGAACATGTGATATTTACTTATTTAAAACATTTCACCTCACCTTTTTTCTTAAAAGTGCCTAAGGCAGCTGGTACGAAGTGTGCGGCAAATTCCTCTTTACTCATTCTGCTTGTACAACAGCCTATTCCACAAAAATTGACGTTTTTGGAGCTTGGACTATTCACTTTTGCACTTTTGGTGTACCAGCCAATCCTTTCTCTTTAAATTTAAGTAAAAGAGGTTTATGGGTAAGAGAAGCCGGATCTTACCGAATCCTCTTGATTTCATATGATTTTTGCATGGGATCTTTCCCAATCACCATAAAATCATCCTCCACACTGATATATGTGACAGCTAGAGATGGGCACGACTTGAAAAATTTTTTTCAAGTTGTCGTTAGTCGGGCCGGTCCCGTTTTGGGTCGTCTCCGTTTTTCGTGAAAATTCGCAAAATTAGTCAGTTCGTTTTTTCGTTTTCTCGTTTTCGTTAGTACTGGTTTTTTGGGGGGGGGAGCGGGCTCCTGGAGGCACCTCTCTGGGGTAAGTGCCTCCTCTGGCCCGCTATAAGGGAAAGTGGGCTCCTGGAGGCACCCGTGGGTGCCTCCTATCCTCACCCACTAGGAAGGGGAAGCAGGCTCCAAGAGACCCCTCAACATGGGGGTCTCCCCTCCTCACCTGCTGCTGCTGCAAAATGCTATGCAATAGCCATATGGATATTGCATAACATAATGTACAGACAGTGACTGTGAAGACTAGTGGACGGCACTGAACCCAGAGCCATAGTGAGATGCCTAACTAAGGCTCTCGCACCACCATGTCTCACACAGAAGGGAATTGTACTTGCGTGTAGTGCAATGCAAGCAAGTAGATCTGGCTTTAAGGTGGGTTAGTGCAAGGGCTAGGGTTAGGCTAGTGACGGGTAAGGTTACGGTGGGCTAGTGGGTTGCACCTCTGGGTGCCTCTCTGACCCACTAAGAAGACAGCCTGTGACGTATGGGTACGGAGTCAAGGGTTAGGGTTAGGGTTAGGGGGGCTAGGGCAGGTTTTAGGGGGCTTTTTGGCACATCCCAGAAGTCTCCATTGCCAAGTGGCCATGCGATTGGTGGGATGGCTCCAAAAATTTGCATGGTCGTCCACTCCCACATGGCTGGCCACTCGGCCAGCCCATCATTGCGCAGGTGTAAATAAAATAAAATAAAATAAAATCAATGCAGGACAGAGGAGGAGAGGAGAGACATTTTGTTGCAAGAAAAACCCCACTGCTACTGTGAAAAATCTGGCAGTTTATAAATTTTCGTGTGTTTCTGTTGTGCTTGTGTGTTTTTGGACCACAATTTCAAAAACAATATTGCGTTCGCCGCCCCATTTTGGATCCCCCGCCCGCACCGCATGGCATGGCGATGGCGACTCGCGAGTCCGGCTGCCCAGGACGGGGGGGAGGCGGGACCCCCCCTCCAGAAACCACCCCTCCGGTAGGTGCCCTGCACCCTTAGTCAAGCAGGCATTTTTCCGCCTGCTTTTTTGGCCCGGGAATGGGTGGGGGGAGAGTTTAAAAGTTTTTTCCTGTGCCGTCCGTGCCGCTTGCTTGCGCTTTAATTGCGGTGGCCGGCGGCCGGTGAGACTGGGCTTTTTGCTGGCTGGCTGAGAGCCTGCGGCGAGTCCCACAGAGCAGCCCACAAGGACGGGGGATGGGGGGGAGGCCGGGGACCTCCAGAAACAACCCCTCTGGTAGGTGCCCTGAGGCATGACAGGCATTTTTCCGCCTGCTTTTCGGCCGGGAACCGGGTTTTTTTTAACTTTTAAAAACTTTTTTTCTGTGCCGCGTGGCATCGTGCGATCGCGCGATGCAAGGAACGAGCACGACAAATCAGAACAAAATTGTTCGTTCGTCGGTTCGAGCTCGAAGTCTGGCGGAGTAATTCCCGTTACCGTTTCCGTAGAGTAACGGAAACGAGTAACGGAAATGGAAACGGGAATACCGCTAAGTCGTGCCCATCTCTAGTGACAGCCCATCTCTTCCCAGATGAACCACTATATCTTACTGGTATATTATCCATTCCTAGGTCCCACCTCTCTGGCCACTAATTATAATTTCTAGCCTTTTGTCCTAAATCTCTGGGATGGTATTGGTATGTTCTGATAAGAGAAAATGAAACATTTCATTTCTGAAACAGAAAATGATGTGTTACTATTTGACATAATGCTTGCTTTGTTTTATAATGTTTTATAACCTTAATGAAACAATGAAATAGCATCATTTGTTGTTTTGTGCCTATTTCTACTCTTTGCCTTTTCAATTTTCCCCCACCCCTTTCAGTTAGCATTATTGCTAGTTACCTGTGTACATATGCAGTGGAAGGCTGGAGTTCCTATGTGGAATTTTCATGATTTGCTGCCATATTTGCTTCTTGCTTTCCTTTTCTTGTTTCCTTTGGGTTAGGGGTGAGCAAGTAACTCTGCCAGAGATAATTCTGAGGGTGTTGTGTAAGCCCTCACCCCAAAATATACTATTTGGCTATATAGAAAGGCTTTCCCTGGCTATTAATTTATCCTTCCTTGATTCACTAACCCACCCTCTCTGTTTTAGCTATCCCTCTCTTTCTTGAGTGATTTTTACGATGTCATTGTTGATTTAGTTACATTCATTTGTTTATTAGCTTCATTGTTACATTGTATACTGTTCTTGTTCTGTTTGTTGAATTATTTGTACACCGCCCAGAGTGACCTTGTTGCAAGTCTAATAAATAATAAATAATATAATAAAACCATACCTGCTTGCTTTCCCTTTCCTTAAGAATGATCACCTTTTCCTTCCTGGGATTGTTGTTTTTAAATTTGGGGGGGGGAGCACACACACAAATACTGGCATGCGTCTGAATAAAGACTGGGTGAGAGTACATCAGGCACCCATCTGCGTGTCTTTATTCTGGCATGGACTGGGTCAGGGAGCAGCATAAAACCCGAGCAAAAAACCAGCCAGGAGTGAAACAATACATGGAGTTCTTCGTATTTTAGCTAAATGATTCACAACATACATTTGCATCTTTTGCCATAATGCAGCTGCTGCAAATGATGATAACATCATTGATAAGAAAAATAACAACACTTAACATGCCTATTCTGATTTCCTTCCTGGCTTGCAGACTAATTTTTTTTTACTAGCAGTAAACCAGTGTTCCAGATGATGAACCTTGCAGAGCTGTATGTTAACAGATCAGTTTATTGTTATATTATGCTTGCAGTTGTTTTATAACTGCCATAGCCAGCAACATAATGACTTATTGGTGGTGTAAACAGAGCCAGCCTTCTTGCGTATGTCTAAAACGTACACTGGCAACCCAGAATATTTGCTTGTCCCCATTCCAGGGCGGAGCAACTGTAGGATTCCTGATATGGAAGGACTCCTTCCCTCCACCACTAAGAGACCCCGGGGCCAGGGATGATGATGAGAGTAGAAATGACAGCCCAACAATCTCTGGAAGGCCATCGGCGGAACATTCCTGGCCTCAGTGTGTTGCTCATCTTTGGTCCAGTAACACCCCAATTGCTTATTTAGGCAAGATTCCTATTACCTTACTCAAAGGCAATTGTCCTCCTTCCTAGGCTGCCATCGTATGCCCAGTCTTCTCTAGATTATGCAACTGATTGAATGGCAGGGCATGTGACCAGAAGCTCAGGAAATGAGGAAACTGGCTGTTTCATGGACATGTTTTGTATTTAATTAGATTTTGGGTTTAATGGGCAAGTGCTCCTATCCTGCCTCCAGTCTGCTTCCTGCTTGTTCACAATCTTCATATCCACCCACCAGCTTTACTATATGGCTGTGACCCATTTGTCTCCATTTCCATATGTAAGACTTTTGAGGTCTATGGGAATCTTGTTTAATGCTTGCTGAGGAACCTTGCAAATGCAGTTTCACAAATGGAGTCTCTTCTTTTTCCCATATAACAGTCAACATGAGCAACTATAACAACAAAATGCTACAATTTATGCACCCAAGACCTTGACAACAGCATCAATATAGATGTTGCTTGTAGAATTGCAAATTTAAAGTGTGCTTTGGAATTTACGTTCAGACAAAAGAACAAGATATCTTCCTCAACTGGATTGGATATCCATAACATAAAGAAATAGCTCCATAGGCAGAACCTAGAATGAACCTTCAAAAACCTAGAATAAAATATCAGTTCAATTGCATTTACAGGAATTCAATCATTCCTAAACATTTTGGACTCACAGCTTTCTTGATTTACTGACCATTGGCCATGGCTCATTTTCCTTGCAGGAGCCATCGGCTCAAGTTAAGCTTTAGTGACTATCAAGAAAAACTTCCTAAATGTTAGAGCAGTACAACAACAGAATCAATTGTATCAAGAGATGGTGAATGCTCCAACATTGGAAGTAGAGATGGGCACGAATATAAAAAATGGAGTTTTGTTTGTCGTTTGTCATTTGGAGGGTCTGTTTCGGTTTGTTTCCATTTTTTCGCGAATTTTAGCAAAAAATTCATTTTCGTTTTCATTCATTTCATTACCGTTTCGTTACCATTTATTTCAATTTTTAATTTTTTTTTTAGCATTTAAAGCAGTTTCCTGTATTGCAGTAACGGAAACGAAACACACGACAAAATTTCCGGTGTTTCTGTTCGTTTCATTTCATTTTGGGGACAAAATTCGTTTGTCGCTTTGTTACGCAACGAAACGAAAAAACGAAAACGGAAACGAAAAATTGTTCGTTTCATGCCCATCTCTAATTGGAAGTATTCAAGAGAAATTTGGACAACCACCTGGCAGATATCCTTTAATTTGTATTCTTGCATCGAGCAGGGGATTGGACCTGATGACCTTATGGGGCCCTTCCAACTCCACTATATGATTCTATGATCCTCATCCCCCTACAAATATCCCCAAGGACCCACCTTCTTCCAGGTTCTGAGACAAGAAACTCATGAGGCAAGCTGGCAAGCGCTTCCACTGGGGACCACAAAGATGAGGCAAGGAGAGAGAGGCACACATCCTTTGCTTCTGGTTCCTATTTGACATAAGCTATCAAAGGTGCCTCTACACAGCTATGAACAGCTCCTCTACAGCCTTCATAGCTCTATGTTGTGTCCCTTTCCCCATGGCACCCCAGAGCCATGGTGCATCGTTTGGGAGCCCCTGCACTATGTGGATTCCAAACAATTCAGCAAGGGCCTTTGGACTCTAAATAGCAAAAGCAGCTCTGCCTTCTTTAGCTCTCCCACTCTTTCTGATTGAACTGTCTTACTCACTGCCCTGCTCTTTCTTAACCCCATCCCTTTGGGCTCAACCAATATTTCACTAGGGCTACAACTGAAACTTAGCAATTCTGATATATTTTGTATTGCATTCTGTGGCCCTGGATATGATGTTTTCTTATTTACTAAACAAAGAAATGACACTGCAAATACTCACATAATTTTAAAGTACTTTTCTGTTTGTAAAAAAAAACATGTGAGAAGGACCCTGGTTCACATTTTTGACTTCTTTTTAAAACAAACAATTGAAAAGAGAGAGCTGCTTGGCGTGTTTCTGAATTTGATAGGAATAGGACGTTCTCTTGTCTTATACCAAGTTGGATCATATTGCAATGAAAATATTGGGAGAGTCATCATGAATCTCCTGAGTCTTGTCTGGGCCTAAGCGTTCTGTTCTAAACCGTATATTCAAAGCTTAAGGGATATGATATGAAGTACATTCTATCTAGACTGAATGATAATTTTTTTCTTAAACTCTCTTTGGTCTAGAAATGCCATTATCAAGTGATTCAACAGGAGTCCCTTCCAAAGGTCATCTTGTTAATTCTTCTACTTTAATACAATTAGAATTAATCCTTTATGGATGGGTTCACGGAGTCCCCTTTAAGATCTTCCTCTAATGAGGAGTTGACAAGTATCTCTTCTAATGTATTAGGGCTAAAAGTGTTAATTCAAAGTCTTATTTGTACAGGAACAAAAACCCAGAAGGTGAGAGTGGACATCCACCAATAAGGTGGCTCCCAAGATGAAGGATCAATGGTCGTTGGGCAAATTCCAATGGACACTCCATCCAGGAAGAAGTTGCCTAATACATCCATGTTCATGTATCCCTCAAACACCCATAACTTCAACTTTGTGATGGTCTTTGAGTGAAGTAGTGGGTCCGACAGAACCAGACAACACCCCAAAGTGATTATTCAGCTCTTTATTCCATCACACTCACACATATTACATGGGGATAAAAGCTGTGGCTAAAATGGCCCAGAGGCCAATTTTTATACACTACCAGGATTTGTCCATGGCCGGTCATAGGACGGTTTAAACAGCCTGCTGGTCCCTGATTGGATGGGCCTACCCTTCTACTGTTCTCCAGCCTCAAGCTCCCACATCCTAGACTAGACATGGGCACGACTCGGCGAAATTGTCGTTTCCGTTTTCGGTTATCGTTTCCGTTACATAACGGAAATGGTAATGATAATTAAGCCGTCAGAACTCGAACTCGAACTGAAAAAAGAAAAATTTGGTCGGCTTTTTCGTTTCCGTTTGTGGCATCGCGGCTATCGCGCAATGCGAAGCACAGAAAAAGTTTTTAAAAGATTTTTTAAAAAACCCCGACTCCCGGCCAAAAAAGCAGGCGAAAATATGCCTGCCTGAGGCTTTGCCACCTACCAGAGGGGTGGTTTCTGGGGGGGGCTTTCCCCCCCTCTTCTCCTGTCCTGGGCTGCTTGCACCAGGCTGGGGGGGGGGCATCCCTGTCGTCTCGCCATGCCATGCGGTGGGGGGGGGATCCAAAATGGTGACCACAATTTTTCTTTTGAAATCGTGGTCAAAAAACACACCAAATCACCACAGAAACATGTGGAATTTATTTATTTTAAATGCCTGAATTTTAATAGTATCAGCAGAGGTTTTTTTTATAGCAATAAAACGTCGTATTGATTTTATTTTGTTTTATTTTTATTTTTATTTTTTTAGACCTGCCCATTTGGGCTGGGCATGGGATGGGACCATGCAATTTTTTTGAACCATTCCACCAATGGCATCGCCAGGTTTTTGACTGACACTTCTGGATGTCTCAGAGGGCATAAAAAGCCGAGGCACCTTCCAGAAATCGCAGTCGGGTGTATGGATGTGGTTGAGGGAGGAGGGCTGGCTGCTGGTGCTGGTGTGATCCGATCGAGATTGAGGAGGGAGGCTGGAGGCTTTAGGATTTAAGTTAGGCAGGCAGGGAGGGAATTGAATTTAGAAAATAATTTCTTTGATTCCCTGCAGCTTTGTCTGCTGAAGGGAATAGCAGTTTATTCTTTATTTCTTCTCTGGCAGTTTGTGAGGATTTTTTTCTGATATTGGATAAAGGGGGAGGTTCGACTGGGAGTGGGAGGTGTGGATTTATTTTAAATATATATTATATACTACCATTTATTTTCTATTTCCCCAACTTCAATTTGCTTGCACACACACACATTTGGGGTGCAAGCCAAGAACAGAACCTCTATCCTAAGTGATATCCTAACTGCCCACTCGCCCATCCGCCTGCGCCGCCACCCGCCTGCAGCCCGCGCTGCCACCCGCCCACTCGCCCGTCCCCCCGCCCCGCCGACCGCCTAGGGCGCAAAAACACGTAGCGCCGGCCCTGATTGCGGGACGCCCCTATGCTCTGGGAAGTCAAATCGCGCTAAATCGCGGTGGAAACGACAAACGACAAATGACAAACGGAAACGACAAATTTTTGAAAAAAATCACGACAAATGGAAATGACCCAAAATGGATCCGTTCCGACAAACGAAAACTCGAAACGTCGGTTTTTTTTGTCATGCCCATGTCTATCCTACACCTGTCTCTTACTGACCTGCCTCTAATTGACTGGGCCTGGGAGCTTGATCAGTCTCTGCTTGGCTGGAGCTAAGGTGAGCTTGAATCCTTCCTCTAAGGACACAACACTTTGAATCTTGAAGCTGGCTAAACAATTATAAAAATAACAACACGAGGGTGTGTGTGTGTAATGTGTATAGATAGATAGATAGATAGAGATAGATAGATAGATAGATAGATGTACTATATAATGCCGTAAAACCAACGAAACATCGAGCACAGCAACTAATAGACGCATGCCTGCTTCCAAAGCCTCTCCCCACCACGTCTACCCATATCTGGACAAAATGAAAACTTCAAAAAAAAAAAACCACAACAATGTTGTAGCACTTTAAATCTGTTCTGTTTCAGCGTGAGCTTTCATGGACACATCCCCTGCTTCAGTCATGTGAAAAAAAGGTACAGAGCAGGCAAAGGCTACAATAACGTTTAACAATAGCAGTAAGCAGTGTTCCGTGTGCAGAAATGCGTTCGGCCATGGTGACCGCATGGCCACGGACAACACTGGCTCTTTGAATTAGATACAGAGATGAGCGCTGCCCCTAGAGTCGGACATGACTAGCGCACATGTGGTTGGTGGGGGGGGACTTAACTTTTTTATAATAGCATTACTGACGCAAGGAGTTAACAATAAGAATGGTGGCTCCTATGCTTCCTGAAAGCATGCTGCAGCATTTATTTTATTTTATTTTTACTGGCTATGCTTCGTACAGACTTGCAAAGCTATTTCTTTGAGAACTCTGCCTGCACATTATTCCCTGGTCGTCTTTTTTGTACAAAAATGGAGAGAGAGAAAGCAGATTAGAGAGATTTTCTCAAGGAAGAGGCCATTGCAAAAAAGGTCTTACTTATTACGAGTTACAGGAGAGGGGAGGAGAAAATCAAAAACATTTCCCAAAAGCCTGGCTATACAGGATGGTTCGTATTTATTGATATGCTAAATGTGTAAATTGCTCCCTTTGCTGTACTGGAGTAATGTGCAGGGTTTTTTAATATAAAAATAAACACTCATACCTTTTCATAATAAATTTAGGAAACAGAGAAGTCAAAATCCTATCAGGCCACAAAATCCTATCGGGCTTTATAGACCAAAACACCAGCAGCTTAGGATATGTATCAAAGTAAGCAGGAAGGCAGTGAGGCTGATACAGGATGTCTGTCATGTGGTCTACAGAGTACATGCCTGATGGAAGTCCAGCCACCACAATTCGCAATAGCTGCGGTTTCTTCTCCTTATGGGAGAGAGCTAGTGGACATAGACTCCTAACAGGTTAATGTACCATTAACTCCTAACAGATCAAAATGATCTGTGAGATGACAGGAAAACACCACAAGCTGGATAGGGGTGGTGAGGATATATGTTCGGTTTACATGTTAATGCAAGTGCTCGTGATTCATGGCTCCTGAATGAATGCCATGAATGAATGCCGTGGGTGGTATTTCTCCAGATTTTCCAGTCCAGGTCTTCCGAGGAAAATGAAGACAGGAATGCATACACTGGGATAATTGGTATGCATAAATGTGCAATTTGGGTGGAAACAGTGTACAAGCATGCATGGTATTAGGCGAGGTGGGCTGGCAAAAGAAGAAGGGGGGAACCCATCCCACTCTGCCCCCCACAACCCCTCAGGCTTTGGAACTGTAGACCCTCCCTCCCATAAGGTTATTCTGTCCCTCGTTTTATTTTTCTTAAGTGAGGGAAGCCCGAAGGAGGTTTTAAATTATCTTCAAGCTCGGGCAGATGGCCTTGAGGCCTTGGCTAGTGGTGTGGTTTTATTATTGCCAATATCAGTTTTAACTTTTTTCCCCTCTCTCTCCCCCCTTTCCCAAGTGGTTGCATGGAAAAGCAAAAGAAGGAATGAAGCGGAGGGGGGAGCAGACGGCTCAATGAGAGGCCCAGGAGAGAGAGAGAGAGAGACGGGGAAGGGGCAAGAATTAACAACCGTCCACCGATGCTGCTGCCAATGACAAGAAGCAAACAAAGCAGAGAAAAATGCCTTTCTTTCCCCCACCCTCGAGTCTCTTTCTTTCAAAGCTACCCAAAGTATTTCTTGTTACAAAAGCAGGTAAAACATTTTGAGACAAGGGAATGATTTTTAAGTTGTCAGTGTCCCTTTAATATTTCATTTTTATTTCCTGTTGTAAATGACAAATTGTTTGGTGTTTTATATCACCTCCCTTCAGGCAAACTGGTCACGGGATGTACTTTTTGTCTTCTGTCCTCTTTCTTTCTTTCCCCCCACTCTCCCCCCCCTCCATGTCGGTTTTACCTAGAGAAAAGCAATAAAATGGAACAACAACAATAAAACACACACACCTTAAAATTATCAAATAGACACAATACTAATGAGCACCTTTGAGATGCCAATAAAATACAGAGATGAGAAGAGACGGAAAGAGGAGGGCCAAAAAGAGGGGAATGGGTGCCTTTCAGATATTATTGGGGTGCAAGACTCATTAGTCCAGCCAGCAGAGCTAATTATGAAGGATGATGGGAGTTGTAGTCCCAGAACATCTGGAGGTCGTGCCCTTCCCCTACCCCCGTCTGATTGGCTGCTATGTGTAATATGAATGTAGTGACATGCTTAAACACCAGATTGCTAACTGGTGTTGGACACGGGGATCCCATAACACACACCCACACACACACACACACACACACACTTGTGGGTGCGTGTTATAGTATTGATTTAAAAGTATTTAAATACTTCAAATTAATTACTGTATATACTCGGGTATAAGGTGGCCCAGATATAAGCCAAGGCCCTTAATTTTGCCTCAGAATCTGGAGGGAATTGATTGACTCTCGTATAAGCCGAGTCAATATTTTGGGCACTCGAGAGCTTCCTCAGAAGCTGGCCTGAGGGGTCTCCAGAAGGACCCTCTCCCGTGTTACACAGATTTTTTGGGGGTGGGGTAACTTGCCTGATGTCCCACCAAAGCTGAGGGGGAGTAAAAGGAAGCCATTGCCGCTGCCGCCTCTTTGCCCACCCCTTAGGGAGACCCTCCCCCCACCCCTTGCCTACCTGCCCTCCTGCCCTCCTGAGGGGCTCACTGGCCTGTGTGGTTTAGCTGAGGTCATGGCTGGAGGCGCTGCCACAGGGAGAGTCCCTCAGCGTCCTGCTGCTCAGGCTGAGGGAGTCTCTGGCCAAAGCCTCTTCCAGTGCCCGCTCCAAGGAGAGCATCCACGACAACGGGGCCTGCTGCAGTGCCGCTAACGCTGCCACCACCTCCCACAGGCCTGGCCGCCAAGCTGCCCCCGCCACCACTGCCTCCGGACCTCAGTGCTGCAGAGCTCCCAGTGGAGGCCTTGATCACCGGCATGGCCTCCCGGGCGCCTCCAGTAAGAGGCGGGCCAGCGAGGTTGGGGGGACAATGGCATGGAACCGCGCCATGGCCCCAGCACTGGGTTTCCCACACAGGGTGGCAGGGGGAAACTGCAGCAAGCCCCCGCCAGTCCCCCTAAGCCCCATGAGGTGTGGGGTGGAGGTGGCCGCTACAGGCCGCACTGGCTGGACGGAGGAGGGAAGCAGCACTGCCCCCCATCCCCCTCTGCACCCCAACTTTTCCCCCATCCCCTTCCAGCCCCCAACCATTGTTTCAGCCAAAAATAAGGACAAAAAACTGAGCTTATACGCAAGTATATATGGTAATTGATTAATTCAACCCATAGTAGAAGAGTGGAAGAATAATACTGAGCATCATCCTATCATTGTTCATTTAGGGAAGGCTATGGCAGGTGATGACATCTGTTTCTCTTGGAAGTAAATTCCCAAAATTTGCTGCCTGTCCATGTTAACCTATGGGCTGGGCAAGATGTAGTGAAGCTGTGGTTAGGTGCCCTTTTCTTCTGCAGCACACCCAAAATACCACATGATACGTGGATGAGCCTTGTCAAAACTTAAGTGCACAAGAGCTAGATTTCTATGCTTTAGGTTCTCTGCCAGTGTTGTGTATTGATCTGTATTCCTATTATCTGTACTTGCTTTTGTTGAAGTAACTGCCTTCCTGTTCCAAAGGGAACGGGCCTATTGGTTTATTCAAGTTGCTGCATTTGGAGCCAGGCAAGGAAAGAAGAGTGTCAGCCTCCAGGGAAGTCTGTGCGTGCAGCCTTGCCCTGCCAGGAGCAGGCAATAGCTAGCTCCAGGCTTTGATTTCTCTTGGGGGAGAACGCTTTCCAGGGAGCAGCTCCTTTGTGTGAAAGTTCCTCCTCTTTTTCCAGGGTCAAGGGAACATGAGACGGTCAATGCATGAAGGAGGAAGGCACCATGTCATGGGCAGGGTGCTTGGTGGGCAAGCCAGACATGGGGGATCCAGCATCTGTGGCAAGCGGTTGCTCTGTGCCAGGAGGCGTGCCACGGATGGCTGTCAGGGGGTGGTTCCAAGGCTCATGTTTTAGGAATCGGATTCAAGTGTCAGATATGTTGGAATAACTTACATGTAACCTGGCACTGGTTTGGTGGGAGGAGGGAGCTTTCATAAATGAGCACAGCTTTCCTTTCCCCGCTAAGCAATTAGGAGAGTTTCTTTTCCCAGGCTTGAGGTTAGCCTCTCCCCTCTTCCTGATTGTTTCTGCTTCTAGCTGCGGTTTTATCTCTCTTCTTCCCAGACCTTTGCTGAGAGCAGACATGATTTCTCTTGGCTCCTAACCTCTTGCCACTTGGCAAAAAGCCTCTTATTATGGCTGAGGGTGTAATTCCTTTCTTTTATTCTTCCTTACCCTTCTGATTGTAGCTGGAGAATTACCTGGGTGTAAAGATGATCTTTAAGATCCTCTATCTTAAGCTAGTTGTCGTGTGATGAATTTCTAGCAAAGGGGGCTGGACTGGAAGCTGGATATGTAACTCACCATTTCCACATTTTCCTGTGCTGTAGATGGTTTATTTATTTATTTATTTAAAATGCTATGCCCTGCTAACAAAGGGATTCAACCAAATCCCATTAAACCTTCTAACTAGACATTGGTTTTGAAGCCTGAAGAAATGGGATGCTGCTGATGTGGTAACACTGATCTATTTTGGGATCTGTCTTGATGTATTGCTGAGGACCTAGAGATCTCTGCATATATCCAAATCGATTTGTGCCCCTGCTTTGGTTGCTGTTCCTCTCACCAGGGTCCTGACCTCCCACGGTGTACGATAGCTTTCGGCTTGGAAGCCCAGGAGGCCAACCCTTGGTAGCATCGCTTAGATTCATCATGGTGTTTCCGCATGGTCTACCTGTCTCAGACACCCCATTGCCTTAACTATAAAGAATCTGTCTCCAAGACATCCTAGCAGCATATCGCCTGCATCATCACAAGAATAGGCCCCAAGATCCCAGGGGTAGACCCTGACATCTCAAAGAATGGGATGCTGCTCACCTGGAAACCTACCAGCACCCCGAAGCGATGGAACTTGGCATCTACCCATGTCAGGCCTGACAGCCACCCGGGTCACATATTACTTCTTCTGTAGGGTGGAAATGAGGACCTGCTCACCAACCTCACCACTCCTTGAGGTTTTCTTTTGCCAGCCAGATAGGTATCTGAGTAATCCACAGCCTTTGTCAATACCTTCTTTGTTTCCATTGTTGGCGGAAATGTGGGCAAAGGATGTTACCACCTTTGCAGAACTCATAATTGGATGTTTCTCCCTTCATCCTGTACCAATAAAAATAATAATCTTCCTCCATGGAGAATGCTCATGACTCACAGATGAATGATGTTTCTCAAGCATCACAACCTGGTTTTAGCTTTGCAATAGGTGTAGGGTGAAATCTGGCCCATCATTCATTTCATGTTTCATAGGTTCTTTGTGCAGATGAATCTTGATGGTTTCCTTTGCTCCAGAATCTTTGTCTTGGAGCGAAGGATGAGATGTGTCTCAACAATATACTTTATTCTGCAACCTGCACTCTCTTGGCAAATTATTGGGAGTGGCTGAATGCAGTCATGAGCTTACTGAAGATGTGGTCCAGTCTGGTCTTCCTTAGCTCTGTGATCATTGTCCAGAAATTGAGTAATGGCAACTGGACTTATTTTCTTGTGAGATCAAAACAGTTCACTACTCATCCAAGTACCCTCATCAGTCTGAGGAAATTTGGTGCAAGGCTTCTAATTTATAGCTCACCTTGGTTTCACACCACCCTGGTTTGAATAGGCTCATTAGGTGGACAGTGGCCTGAAGAGGCTTGTTAGGTTCACAATAGCCTAGGTTGTAAGAAAGTCACACCACCAGGCTTAGGGCTAGGGTTAGGGCTATGTGTGTGAAGGAGCTAGGGTTAGGGTTAGGGTTAGGGATAGGGATAGGGATAGAGTTAGGGCTAGGGCTAGGGCTAGCCCGTTGGTGTGTGAAGGAGCTACGGTTAGTGTTAGTGTTAGTGTTAGGGTTAGGATTAGGTTTAGGGTTAAAGCTATGGTGTTTGAGTGGAGCAAGTGTTAGTGTTAGTGTTAGGGTTAGGGTTAGGGTTAGGGTTAGAGCTAAGGCTATTATGTGTGAAGGAGCTAGAGGTAGGGTTAGGGTTAGGGTAAGGATTAATGCTATGGTGTGTGAAGGAGCTACAGACAGAGAGGGTTAGGGTTAGGGTTAGGGTTAGGGTTAGGGTTAGGGTTAGGTCAAAGTCTAGGGTGTGTGAAGGAGTTAGGGTTTGGGTTAGGGCTAAAGCTGAGGGTTAAGGCTATGGTTTGTGAAGGAGATAGGGTTAGGGTTAGGGTTAGGGTTAGGGCTAGGGCTAAGGCTATGGTGTATGAAGGAGTTAGGGTTAGGGTTAGGGTTAGGGTTAGGGCTGAGGCTAAGGGTTAGGGCTATTGTTAGGGTTATTGTTAGGGTTAGGGCTAAGGCCATGGTGTGTGAAAGACCTAGTGTTGGGGTTAGGGTGAGGGTTAGGGTTAGGGTTAAGGTTAGGATTAGGGTTAGGCTAAAGGCCATGGTGTGTGAAGGAGCTAGGGTTAGGGCTAGGGTTAGGGTTAGGACTAGGGCAAAAGCCATGGTGTGTGAAGGAGCTAGGGTTAGGGTTAGGGTTAGGGTTAGGGCTATGGTGTGTGAAGGAGCTAGTGTTAGTGTTAGTGTTAGTGTTAGGGTTAGGGTTAGGGTTAGCGTTGTTAGGGTTAAGGGGAGGGTTAGGGTTAGGGTTAGGGTTAGGGCTAGGGCAAAGGCCATGGTGTGTGAAGGAGCTAGGGTTAGGGTTAGGGTTAGCGTTAGCATTAGGGTTAGGGCTATGGTGTGGGAAGGAGCTAGTGTTAGTGTTAGGGTTAGGGTAACGGTTAGGGCTAGGGTTAAGGTTAGGGCTAAGGCTATGGTGTGTGAAGGAGCTAGGGTTAGTGTTAATGTTAGTGTTAGGGTTAGGGTTAGGGTTACGGTTAGGGCTAAGTCTATGGTGTGTGAAGGAGCTAGGGTTAGGGTTAGGGTTTGCAATACGGTTAGGTTTAGCATTAGGGTTAGGGTTACAGTTAGGGCTAAGTCTATGGTGTGTGGAGGAGCTAGACTTAGGGTTCGGGTTCGGGTTAAGCTATGTTGTGTGAAAGAGCTGGGGTAGGGTTAGGGTTAGGGTTAAGGTTAGGGTTAGGGTTACGTTTAGGGCTTAGGCTATTGTTTAGCTCTTCTTCTTCTTCTTCTTCTTCTTCTTCTTCTTCTTCTTCTTCATCATCATCATCATCATCATCATCATCATCATCATCATCATCGTTGCTGTCATTGTAATAACTGTTCTCATCCAGCTCCTTTGAAAAAAGCAATTTTTCAAGGTCTTTGGTACGCAGATCCCAGATGCTGCCTAAAATTTTGGCAAACTTATTTTAGAGTCCCTAATATTTCCAAATTATTCTGTTCATTGGGGGTGGGGAGATGTCACCATTTTAATAGGAAATTCGCAGACTGAATGGATTCTCAGGTACAAACTGCTTAGGGATACAGAACTGCCTCCAAAACAGACCAGGGGACGACCTGTGTGTAACCCATACAGTGATTTTAAAGACTATTGAGTGCATTTCAGCAGGAGGAGGTCTAGAACATGTAACCCAAAAGCATGTCCAGATGACATATTGTGAAGTCTTAATGATGAAATTCAGATAGGGTGACCCAACTAGCAGAATCCTCTTCCTTCCACAAAGCTTGAAGCCAGCAGAATTTACCTTAAGATCTGGAATTTCACTGCTGCATGTAATGCATGGGAAAGCTGTCTATGTGCCATGGGTGCTGTGGCTAAGGAGGAACTCCTGATGCTTCTGGATGGGTTTCCCCACATGGTTAGCTAACAAACACAGTGTCTTCCCCCATTGAGTCCAGGTTGCTGTTTATTTATTTTAAATATTTTTACCCCACCTTTCTCCTTGGAAAGGACCCAAGGCAGCTTACAACACTGAAGGACAATATACAACCCAGAAACATTAAAGACAAGATCCAAGTTGAATTTAACAAGTGCCTGTCTAACATCATTAAAAAGGCCGTATCAAAGCTAATTTATTTATTATTCCTTGAACTTTTCTACAAACCAAATAAATAATATCCAAAATGAATAAACAATGTTTAAAAATATAAGGATGACAATAAACATTAAATGAATCACATTATAACTTTATAGATACCATGGCAAAAGCTAAGAACAATAAGGGAAAAACTAAAAATGGAAAACACAAGTAGTATTGCACATTCAGTCCAAGCAATGACAGACACATGACAATCCTGGTTAGTTCAGTTTTAACCGCCTTGTAGGCAAATTGCCTAGTTTCCCCTCATGCCTGTTTCTGCAGATACTTCCCTTACCTCCCCAAGGACATCACAAAGTTCGAAAAGATGCTACTTTGTGATGTCACAACTACACAGCGGTAGGATAGCCCATCCACTCAGGTTTGCAATCCAGGTTCTAGGCTTCATTTCTGAAAACCCATGGAGTGGGTGGTTCTCAACCTGACAATCCTATATTATGTTCCATTCCCAAGACTTCAAGGCGCAGCACTGAGCAGTTTCAGTCTTCATTTCAGGACATACAGCCCTTGTCCTTTTCATTTTCCATTGATTTGTATGAAACATGGTGTTGTTGGCAATAACACTGGAGATGGATGAAGGCAGCAAGAAAAGAGGGAGACCAATTACGAGATGGATTGAACATCCCGCATCCTTGAGTTGACAAGAGCTGAGCAGAGCTGTCGAAGACAGGACCTTCTAGAGATTGCTGATTCATAGGGCCGCCATACATAGGAGGCGATTTGATGGCACAGAACAATAAGCTGGGATTCACACATGTGCCTTTAGATGAATCACACACATATATTGTCTGCCTGTCACACACACACCCTATTTTGTAAGTGCTGCCGAAGGCTCCGTCTCCCGTGATGTCATAACAACCTGTGATGTGGCCGGTTTCTCGTTCTGAAATGGAAAGGGATGCTGATGACCTGGAAAGTTTAGACTGAATGCCAACGTCTGGCTGGCCCGTCAAGCACCCTGCCCATGGCACAGTGCTCCTCCCTTCATGCGTCGACTGGCTCTTGGCCCAGTCCTTCTTCCGCCTCTTGTCTTTTTCACATGCGAGTGCTGTGCGTGTGTGAGTACAACCAACCAACGGTAATTAATTATACATTAGCATGTGTCTCGTACGTCTGTTTGAGGATGATCGAGTGCAGTTTAATGAATAGTTTACCTGTGGTGGTGGTGGTGGGGAAATGGCTGACTAAGTTTTGTGCATGGGAAATTCATTTGTAACCTTTCCCGCTGAGAATGAAACAGGCGGTGCTAGATTAAAAGTAGTTGTGTTATCCTCCCATCCCGGTGCCAAATGTAAAGGAGAAAAGATAAATCATCGCCGAGCTGGCTTGGCTCCAGCAGCACAGGAAAGGAGGTGCCTTTGCGTGTCTTCTCTCGGTGTAGCTTCCAGTTAGATGATTTATTTATTTATTTATTTATTTATTTATTTATTTATTTATTTATTTATTGGATTTTTATACCGCCCATCTGGCAGCGAGGTCACTCTGGGCGGTTTACAAGAATTAACAAATTCAAACAATTCGTACAATAAAACCATAAAATAGTAACACAGTAAAATAAAAATAATATTAATATTAATATTAAAGTGACATAAAACAATGCATTATTATTGGCAGGCTAATAATAATTATTGGTAGGTGGATGGCCGTCCTAGTCGATGGTTGGACACCGGCGTCCTTTTGGAGGCTGGCAAAATAAACACAGGACGGGAGAGACTATTGGAAGAGGGTGAAAAGGGCTGGTTTAAAAACTCCAGCTATGTAGTGGGGGAGGTGTGTGGGGGGTGGGGGTGGGGAATCCAGCCAGGGACCCACAAAGGACCTTATTATGGTTTACGAGTCTCCTTCAAATCAGCCAACCCTTTTTGTATCATTAGTTTTAGTTAAGTTTACCTCAGCTGACAGTTGTCTCTATAGATTTAGTCAGAGACTCTCGTGTTGAGGAAAGGTTTTAAAATATTTTTTCTCCTTTTTCTTAGTGTTTGTCCCACTTGGTGGCGAATTCTGCTATTCTGACTTTGGTCTTCCACTTTGTACGGCCACGGGCTCAGTCCAGGTGAACCCGGGAGAACTTCATGTTGCTCTTTCGGTTCTGTTTTGAACGTCCCCTTGGTTGGGATCCACTGACTTTCAGGGTGAGACCCTTTTTGGCCAGAGTATCCTCATCGGCATGCAAGAAGAGTCCACATCAACGCAGTCAGGTTTCACACATTTTGTTGGCAATTGGTGCAATGCTATATTGAGACTGAATGTCAATGTTGTGCATATGATCGTTTCGCATTAGGCCGGAGGTCCATTGCAGCTTCTTTTTCCTTCATGACACCAAGGTGACGTTCAGCATCTTTAGTCACCAGCTGGCATTCTGTGGGAAATGATCGAGATACAAAAGATAAAGAATATTAAAAGAGAAAAGAGAAAAAAGATAAAGATTTTTAAATGTTCCTCTTTTACTCGCAAGATATTTGCATATCCCAGTATACAAATAAAAATCTATATGTTACATAGTTTAAGATCTTAACGGGTTCACCTGATTATTTTGATTTACTAGGTATAGAAACACTTCCATACAGACTTGAGCTGCTGCTGACTCCAGAACCGGTGCACCCTAACACTGACATTGCTAACAAACTCTCACTGATGCAAAATCCCTGATGGAGTCAAAAGGCAGGAAAAAAAGAATCTGAGGCAGGCAGAGAAACAATTGGCCACAGCTACTGTATTTGATTGACATTAAAACCGTCCTTCCAATCCCAACCACACCTCCCAGAGGCATATAATGGAGGCTGCTACAATTCCAACAGAGACCAACACACACACACACACACACACACACACACACACACACACACACACACACACACACACACACACACACACACACACACACAGAGAGAGAGAGAGAGAGAGAGAGAGAGAGAGAGAGAGAGAGCATTGCTCATAAATTCTAGTCACAATTAGTTGTTTGTAATTAATTTTGCTTTTCAGTAACAAAGGTATAACTACATTATCTTGCAACATAATAAGGGATAACATTACTTCTTTGGCTGTGGAACTGTAACTTCTGGTTATTTTTATTGTTATGGGATGTCACTGAAACCCTGCTGCCAAAATGGGTCAGTTCCCCAGTCGGGATGTCGTCTTTACAGCCACTCAGCCACACTGCCGTCCTGGGGTGGGAAAGCCCAGGTGGAGTTGAAGGTGGTGCAGAGAATGGAAGGGGACTGGATCTTTGTCCCTCCCAACCTGCCGAGTCTCCTAGACTTTAGCAGTGCTTTTGGGGGTCCTCACACACAGGTGATCGCAGTGTTCCGATGCCTGGTTGGCATGATGAACGTCATGATGAAGGGACAGTTGAGGTAGATGATGAATCCGAAAGGCGGTTACTTCACATCCGTTTTGTATCTGTACGTGTTGCACTTTGGAGTGGTACAAAAAAACTTACTTCACGTCTGACACGCAACAGCTGAAATTTGTCTCAACCACGCCCCCGGAGCAGGATCAGAGCATGACAATACTGTACCTGGCACTGGGTTGGGGTACTCTCTTGTCACGGTTTGTTCCTGGTTCCTGTTCTGAGACAAAGGACCGTGTGGTAACAACTGTCACACAACAACCAGTGTCCACCTAGTGGTCAGCAGCTGAAGTGGCATTCGACATTAGTTTCCCTATGGGAAACACCATGCCGCGCAAATGTTTATTAAAGAAAGTACTGAAAAATCTGTAGCATTGACATGCAAATCCCGGAAGACCAGTAAATCGAAATATCAAAAAAGTTGTATTTACGATATTTTAAAAAAGGGCTAAGAAAGCAAGACAAATTCAGAATTTGTCAGGGAACAAGACCGTGAAGTAACAGTTGTCACGAGACAAGTTATCACAACCATGAGAAAACGGAAACAGGGACTAAACAGGGACAAAACCACATGATCGTGACCGATGCTGTCACTGTACAAAACTAGTCGCGGAACAAGGAAGGACGTGAAGTAACTGTCAAAGAGTGAGGGCAGCATAATTAATTGATTGATTTTGGCCTGAAGTGGTGACCCAGGTCAGTAAGTTATGGGACCTGCTCTGCTACAGGTTGGCTTCCTTGTTTCCCGGTTGGGCAGTGCTAGCTGTTGGTGTGTAGTCTTTTTGTTTGGCACAATCACTGGGAAGGTGTGGGCAGGCAAATGAAAATCCTTTTAAAATGTGTTGCCTATTTTCTTGTTTTTTAAGGGAAAATAATGACTCTATGTAGCCACTGGGTTGAGTTTCTAAGTCTACACACTGGAGGCCAGGACTGCCCCATCTCTGCTGTCTTTCCGGAAGCAGGCAAAGACCTTCCTCTTCAGGCAAGCTTTCCCTGAATGGGGGACTACCTGTTCTGTGACTTTTAGATGAATGTACCATACATGATTGCATTGACTGATTTCACAAGAACACCAGTGATTTCCATGTTGTTTTCCACCCCTCATAGTGGATTATTTTCTTTTTGTGTGCTCTTTGAGGCTTTAATGTTACCTTTTAATGTTCTAAGATGCCTTTTTAATTCCCTGTTCTTAATTTGAATATATCTTAAATGTTCTGGGCTATATCTTGCCCCTCATTTTATTGTAAGCCACCTTGGGTCCTTTTCCAAGTAGAAAGATGGGGTAAAACCGCCCAGAGTTCCTGTTTGAGGAAAATCGGATCGTGGTATACAAATATAAAAATAAATAAATAAATAAATAAAATATTATTCATATTGACTGTAGTGGGGTTTCAAATATCTGGAAATGATGATTTTTTTTTAAGTTCTGAACTTCAAAGGGCTGTAATTCTGATTTTCTGAATCTGAATTTCGGCACTAGTGCACTATCTTACTGGTTATTGAATTCTGGCTTTTACTATGGCAACAAAAGTCTTTGTAACAATAAACTTTTTAATAGGCTTGTGTTAATGGCCAAAATCTCATTTTGTTTTTATGCCAGCATGATGTTAAGAAATTAGTGTCGGCATTTGCGGTTATGAGCTGATTCATGCAACACTGTGTGCAACAGTGTGTGTAGGTTGTTGCAGGGAGTGGGGGAGACTTTGGCAAATAACTGTGCTATGGTACTTTTAAGAGATGGAAGAAGGACCTGTAACAGATGCTCTTAAAATGCACATTTTTAGAAATTCAACCTTTAACATGTTGAAAGGCAGATCTTGAACTTTATTATGATGAGTATCTCTTTAATAAGAATAACAATTGACAACAATAATACTAACCATATGCTATCAAGTCAATTTTGACGTATGGTGATCCATTCTTCAGAATTTTCCAGGTACAAAGTACTGAGAGGTGGTTTAGCATTCCCTTCTTCCCAGGGTTGCCCTGGGACTCTGCAGTTTGCCCAAGGCCACACAGGCTGGCTGTACTAGACCCATTGGGGAATTGAACTCCCAACCTCTGGCTCCACAGCCATATCCATCCTATAACCGTGTGCCATCAAGTCAATTCCAACTTATGGCAGCCCTTTTCAGGATTTTCTAGACAGAGAGTATTCAAAAGAGTATCTGGAAGCTGAGTCATGGCAACTGGACTTCTTTTTCTTGAGAGATTGAAGCGTTTCACTGCTCATCCAAACAGTTTTGTCAGACCTTGCAACGAGCTTTCTTCAGACTGACGAAGCTGCTTGGATGAACAGTGAAACATTTCAATCTCTCAAGAAAAAGAAGTCTAGTTGCCATGACTCAACTTCCAGATAAACTTATCTGGATGACTGAGAATCTTCACAGACATTCAAACGAGTACTTCTTCTGGAGGCACCCTGAGATTGTGCAGCTTACCCAGGGCCACACAGGCTGGCTCTTCTGGGATGCACAGAGGGGAATTAAACGCCCAGCCTCTAGCTCCAGAGCCAGATGACCAAATCACTGAAGTCTCCAGTCTTTGTCCTCCATTAAAACTGACTTTCCTGTCAGACAGGCATACTGTTTCAGAAAAGTCCCAAAGCTGGAAGTGCTTGTCCCTTCTTTCTGTTGAATTTGAGTTAACATTCCATGTCTTGAAACAGCTAAGATGTCCATCCTATCTCCTTTTGTAAACATCAGGCCTTGTTGAAAGACACCTTGCACACAACTGTCAGAAGGCATAGCATCTAAAACCTGAGTCAAATCTATGTCAGACACACCTGCTAAACTGGATCGCGTTTCTAAACATGGCTTGAGGGGAACAGGGATGTGTTAGCTCTCTCTCTGCCTTTCAGTTTTATTATATTATTCCTCCCACCGCAACTGCTGCTTCTCCTTGTCCTTCTTTCATATTGGGTTGGGAGACCTGTTGCTTTGTTCCTGCCTCAACATTGATGCACATTTTTAACACTTGTATTTCCATTGTGGACATATAGTTCTCAGTTTCCACACACTAAAGGGCCTCCCACAGGAAAGTCCCTCCCCCTGTGCCTAAAGACCCCAACATTGCAGAGAAGTGCCAAAGGACACTTTCCTGGGGGACCCACTTTCTGGCTGTATAACCTGTGGAAACCCAATCTTCACCAAACATGGAGGGATTGTAGAGGAAAGTGGTGGAAGCTTCTCTGTAATTTTGGTGTCTCTAGGTACCTCAGGGGACTATCCTGGGGTGGGGGAAAGCTCTTTGTGGGTATATAACTCAGATGTCTGAAACCCAAACTTCACCAGCCTTGCAGGGCTTGTAGAAGAGAGACAAAGAAAGCCTCCCTGTAATTTTAGTGTCTTTATGCGCCGAGGGGGCATTTTATAGGGATTGAAAGGCAAACTCAAATAGAAAAACTGATTCATTGATTCGTCAGGCAACAATTTGTACATCAACTCAAAACAAATCACCATTTCCCCCATTCATGCCCATCTCTAATAACCACATTCTACATGCCATCAACAAAATGTGTGTAGTTGCCTATATCGGGGGTTTTTCATTGCAAAGCAATCCTTTTTCTCTTCCATCCGTTTTGAACCCGAGTTCCCAGAAGTAGTAGAAAGAGATCAATAGTAACAGTATGAAATAAAATGAATTAGCAGCTGGGCTAGATTTTTTGGGAGGAAATTTTCTTTAAACTTGAACTGTGCATTTACTTTTGGAAATGATTTGGCACTAGAGATGGGCACGAACTGGGAAGCGGGTGGTTCATGATGGTTCGTGGTTTGTAGCTAACTACAAACCTTGAACCACCATGCATCCCCAGAAAAATGAACTAGTTTCTAGCTCCCTTTTTCAGTTTGTGCTGCAGGGTGTGTGTGGGGGAGGGTGCGGGGTTACTTGCTCCATATTCATCCTCTGCCACCAGCTGCCATCATGTCCAACCACCCCCTTCCCACTGTCACGGCTGCCTCCCTCCTTGCTCCTCCTCCCTCCTCCTCCTCCTCTTATACAACTGGTGCCATGCTGAGAGACAGCAGGTCCGGCTTCCTTGCCAGGAGCCAGGCCTGCCGCCTCTGCACATCCACCCGCCTGTCAGCTGGCTTGTACGGAGTATTAAAATATATATCTATTTCGACGACAACAGGTGCTCGCTCGAGGAGGCTGTTCTCACTGTACTTACTTTTAATGGGCCTACAGTTTGCCAGTACAGTGGGAACATTCCCTCAAGTGTGTCTCTTCTCTCTCCTCCAAACAATTTTTTAATTATGCTTTTCCAACATAGAGATGTGTCAGATAAGCATAGTAGTTTCTCAAGTTGTTGTATCGGTCTCCTCATGGATGCTGGTCCCGTGTTCCTTTAAGTGTGTCTTTAAATTTTTAAAATGCTATATAATTATTACTGTATAAATAATCAATTGTTTTCTGATTATTATAGCATGCTTTATTGCTTGTTAACTTTGTAACTTATTGCACTTTCAGTCTGATTTGCTTCAGTTATTGTGAGCCACCTTCGTTCCCTCCCTTGGAGAAAGGCAGCCGAGATCTGAAATAAATAATTAAATAATTAAATAATTAATAAATAATGATAAATTTATAAAATAGATAAATACATGAATAAATAATATAATATAATATAATAATACTATCCAGTGTAAATTTAATCAAATTAAATTTTGGGGCTCATTAATAGTTAATTAACCCCCTAAATCTTTCCCATTCACTTTTCCATCTCTGGCTCAAGGTCAGCAGGGCCAATAGTGAGGGATTCTGGGTATCAAAATCTAAAATAGCTGGAGGACCCAAAGGAGAAAGCAATTGTTTTAAATAAAAGGCCCCAAGCACTCTCTCTCAAAGTGTGACTCTTCTGTCTTCTCTCAACAGATTTCCAGTGGGAAGAAAGAAAGTTTTTAAAGAGAAGACAACAAAGTCTCCTTCCCCCTGTCAATATTCTAAGAACGTGGCGAGGTGATTTGTACCACAAAAGCTGTATCTGAAAAGCATCGTGTATTTTATCACAAAGAAATGCATCACACATTTCACTCTCTTTTTGTCTCAGTCATGCACTCACAGACACTTTCACGCACACACATTGTTACCTGAGAGTAGAAAATGAATTGAAGCAACAATAATGACAATGAAAAGAGTGAAAGGTTTCCTCTACACCTTTTCCTACACAGACAAGCTAGAAGAAAACAATGGTGCAATCCCCATGGGAATGGACCAGACAAGTCCTGTTTTTGTCCTATTACTGAGTGATTTCTACCATATTACTGAGTGATTTCTACTATATATATATATATATATATATATGTGTGTATGTGTGCATATATATATGCACAGTTCTATAGATCTGTCAAAAACCCTTGAATAAATGAATGTCTGAGACACATATTCTCAAGTGCCTGAGAGTCATTAACTGCATTGCAAAAGCCTCATGAGAATTTGCCAGCACAAAATCTCCTTGCTCACCCTTAGCATAATGATGATGATGTAAAAAAACTAATTATATTTTATTTGCCCATCAAAAGAAAATATGACTCGCCCTGGGCAACTGAGGGAGAGCAGCATTTTCCATGTTTTTTTTTTTTAAGGAGAAAGTTGTATGGCATGTAAAGCTTTGCATAAACCATTTGACAGTTTTATCTCTTTGGGGTACATTTTTAAAGAAAAAAATATCCTCTAGTGTAACACAGCCTGGAATAAAAAGTTGACTGGGGGCTACAAACCTCACACACCTAAGTGTCAAGAACATATACAATGATTATCGTACATGGCCAGGAATAGACAAATATGCCACATTTGGTTCTGTTCTGTTTCTCATCATTCTAGTTTTCCACCTAGTCCTGTCTAAATTTTGGAGATTTTTCCAATCTGGATTATGGTCCAGCAAAACGTTTTTGAGACCCACCCACAACCATGTTCATATGAAAAACTGTTGATATTTTGTGTGTGTGCAATGATGCACAATTGTGTTTAAAGGTATTATCTACAGGGACATGGTAAGTACATTGTTTTGAAACTCATTGGCTTAGTTGGTAGATACGTGATACGGGGTGCTGAGCACAGAGCATGGAAGGTTAATCGGAAATGGTCATGATTAGCTGGGAGAGAGACTAGGAAGGTGGAGAGGCAGTGTGGTTTTCAGAGGAGTCTGGTAGTACAGAGATTGGGTCCCCAGATGTTCTTGGACTACAACCCCCAGAAATCCTGGACAGAACAACTATTGGCAAAGGCTTCTGGGAGTTTACATCCATGAACATTGGGGACACAAAGTTGGGAACCACTGTGGTGGAGGGTGGTTTTTAATGAAAAAGCTGAGAACTTGGGGGAAAAGAGAAGAGGAGAGGAGAGAGGGATTGGAGAGGAGAGGAGAGAGAGAGAGAGAGAGAGAGAGAGAGAGAGAGAGAGAGAGAGAGAGAGAGAGAGAGAGAGAGAGAGAGAGAGAATGACACTGAATGAAATCAAAGCCTGGGAAATAATGACATCCTTTGGGCAATGTTGTTTTAATAACATCTTATTAAATTAATTCAGGCAGAGTGCTGTGGAGCTCAACACCTGAGGGTTGGATATGTGCAAGGTGTTATAACCGCCGGAGTGAAAGGACAAATTCAGACTTTGAGGGGCAACTAAGGTTGGTGGCGGTGGCCAAGAAGGAAGAGAGGAAATGTGTTAAGATTGTTAAACAAAACATGTTTATTCCTGTAGTTATTTAAACAGACCATTACCTCAATAGCCAAGTGACAAGAGAAAATGAGTTTTGATAATGTATGTGAGAAATAGGTAGGACACTCTATTTTTCATTTCTCATAATGTATATGAGAAATAGGTGTGTTGTGTTGTGTCATTATAGTCTTGACCGACTCTTCGTGACTCCATGTCCATGGATTTTCTTGGCAGGAATACTGGAGTGGTTTGCCAGTTCCCAGGACACTATATTTTTCATTTCAGTTACAGTAATCATTGCACCTACTGGCTCCCTCAGATCTGAAGTTACTACTGTATATAAATGGTACCAACTAGAGATAGGCACGAAACGAACAATTTTTCGTTACCATTTTCATTTTTACGTAACGATACGACAAACGAATTTTGTCTCTAAAATGAAACGAAACGAACAGAAACACCGGAAATTTTGCCATGCATTTCGTTTCCGTTACTGCATTGCTGAATTGCTTAAAATCCTTAAAAAAAATCACAAAAAATTGAAATAAATGGTAAGAAAATGGTAACGAAACAAATGAAAATGAAAATGATTTTTTTGCAAAAAATCACAAAAAACGGAAACGAACCGAAACGGACCCCCCAAACGACAAACGACAAACAAAATGCCATTTTTTTGGATTCGTGCCCATCTCTAGTACCAACATTGCAACATTATTATTAATGGTATGTGCTATCAATTTGACTTCAAATTATGGCTAGGAAAAAAACTGCAGCAAATGTGATGAAGGTGAAAAATATGGAAAAACCCATATTAATTTGCCTAATACGTATATTAGTCTTAAATAATACATATACATAAGGCTTTCTAAATATGCATAGTGAGGCTATATAATAGTTATCTTCTTAATTTGCAAACATGGATTTGGAGAACTGGCCCTTCCAAATCCCCCTTTTTTGTGCTCACAGGCTTCCTAGATCCTGTTTTTCCCCCTTTAAGAAGTGAAACATGGACAACAAAACCATCATTTTGTTGCACATGGAAGCCTCCTGCAGCAGTGGTTTTGTGATAAGATTGGGCATGAAAGGAAGTGGACCTCTGATGATGAATCACAGTCTAGATTGTTATTTCTTTTGCACATGGGGGTGGGCTGTGGTGGGTAGAAAACTGACTCCTCTGGAGCCCAGTTTGCTCAAGTCTGGTTGTAAGACTTTTCCCAGAAGGGAAAAGAATGAGATTTTGACAAAGGGTTGCATTCCAACCTCTACAGTGTTGCTGGGGCTGCAAACCATACATGGCTACAGAGATTTGTGTTTATAACCACTTATAGCTTTGTGCTTGTATCTCTCCTTGTGTGATTACATTGACACTATGTTATCAGTTGTTAGTTCCCATCCCTCATAACTTTTACATGGCCTACTGTACATGATTACATGGAACATATACTCTTTTCTTAACTGCTTGTGTTCTCTTTTAGCTTTAATGTTGTCTTCTAAGGCTGTAAGATACCCCTCAATTCCCTGTTCTTAAACTATGAAAGTGTTTTAAATGTTCTGGACTGCATACTGTTCCCTCGTTACTGTAAGCTGCCTTGGGTCCTTTTCCAAGGAGAAAGGCAGGGTAAAAATACTTAATAAATAAATACAGTGGAACCTTGACTTACATACTGCTTGACTTGCATCATATTTGACTTGCAGCAAGAAGGGGCCTGTTTGACTTGAGTCGCAGGCTTTGACTTACATCTCGGAGCCCCGGCGCAAGGCACCGGAATTGGGCGGCAGCCACAACCCAGCATCGCGGCTGCCACCTCCAAACTGCTCCTGCCTTCTTCCCCTCCTCCGGCAGCGGCGGCTTCGGCGAGGCCAGCTCAGAGCACCTGGAGCTGGTCCTCAGCCTCACCGAAGCCGCCGCTGCTGCTGGAGGAGAAGAAGGGCCGGGAGCTCGGGGCTGGCCTCGCTGGTTAGACACTCGGCTCAGTCTTGTAAAAAATCTGGCTGCAGAAGTCTGGTCCACAATGGAAGCATTTTAGTTGGGAAGCTGTAAAGTTGTGGGACTCTAATGGTAAGCATAGAGTTGTTCAGAACTTGGAATGTCAGGTTAAAAATCAGTAAAACTTAAATGTTAGACATTGTTGCTATGAACATTAAAAAGTGGAGGCATATAACTTGTGGACTATAATTCCGCTGCCTCCTCCTCTCTTTGAAGAGACATTTCATTTACATCCCCAGAAGGAATCTCCTATCCCAGTCAAATTTGTGTTAAATTGCTGTTTTCGGGGGTCTTTTTCATCATCTGGAACAGATTAATCCGCTTTCCCATTACTTTCTATGGGAAATGTTCGTTTGACTTAAGTCATGTTTGACTTAAGTCTAGACCACTGGAACGGATTAATGACGTAAGTCAAGGTTCCACTGTACAACAAAAAACAAAGTGGGTTTCATTTAACCAGGAATATTACCGAATGTTAGGCATGGGATGCTTTTACATGTGAATGACTTATCCAGAGCAGGTGGGCATGTGGAAGACAATATCTAGCAGCACTGCAGTCACTGTGGTATAGGGTGTAGACTGATAGACTAGGACTCACGAGTCCTGGATTTGAACATGTCTTGGTGGTGGGCACTGTTAAAGCCACACCTTAATATCTCACCATGATTGAAAACCCAATCAAGTCACTATAACACAGATAGGACTTGATAGCACAGAACCTACTTTGACCTCAACAGTGATTCAGAGGAAAATGCATTGATCATTTTACACAGGATATATGATCTTGAGTGGCATCCCGGTTCTGCTTGAAGGCCCACTTTGTGAGTGGCAATTCAAAGCAGGTCTTTTTAAATGGGCATACTTGACAGTGCAATTTATTTATTTATTTATTTATTTATTTTAGAGTATTTTTACCCCACCTTTCTCCTTGGAAAAGGACCCAAGGGGGCTTACAGTAATGAGGGATAATATACAGTCCAATACAATTAAGACATGTTCATGTATTGAGAACAAGGAGTTGAGGGACATCTTACAGCATTAATAGACAGCATTTCATTAAAGCCACAAGGTTATAAGTAGTTACAAACACAAAGTCTATGTGAATATGAACCTATAGATTCATATAAAAGACATATAATGGTAGTCTATCATTCAGGGAAAGCTTGTCTGAAGAGAAAGATCTTTGCCTGTTTCCGGACGGACAATGGCAGTCCTGGCCTCTAGTGTGAGTGATTCCTTCAGCAGCACACTGATGTTCCATAGGATGTATAGAAGAATGGATCATCCATTCATAAATTATGTTGCTTGATTCTGCTGTCAATTGAGGCCTTTTCTATTTTTTCTTTATGGTCCTTTAATTATCATCACATGTTGTTTTTTATTCTTGCCAAATCAAAGTGCGGATTGTTGCACATTGAAAGAAGATGGGAGAAGAGGATGGCAAATAAATAAATAAATAAATAAATAAATAAATTCTTTGTAGATTCCTATCATATGCCTTGAAGAGATAGCCATCCAACCCCCACCTAAACATTTCCAGCATAGAGTGTCTACTAACTTTTGAGGGAGTAGAGAGTAACCAAGTCGAGCACTCAATGAAGTAGAACACTCTTTCTGAGAACATTGAGGAAGGAAAGTCCTGCTTATTCTGTTGCAGCAAAAAAGCAGTGAAGAGTCTTGTGATACATGAAGGACTTACAAGCTTTATTCAGCAAAAGCTCTCCAACGTTCATCTTTTTCCATCACCACATTATATTTCATGAAAAGATTGCAGTCCAGAAAAGTTTAGACCCAAAGCTTCAAACAAAGCTGAAAGACTCTAATGGGCCACATATCTATCTATCTATCTATCTATCTATCTATCTATCTATCTATCTATCTATCTATCTATCTATCTATCTATCTATCTATCTATCTATCTATCTATCTATCTATCTATCTATCTATCTATCTATCTATCTATCTATCTATCTAAGATTTTTACCCCACCTTTCTCCTTAAAAGGACCCAAGGCAACTAACATTGTTAAAAAATCTTTAAAAGCTAGAAACAAGTATATTAAAATGCGAAATAAAATCAAAATTAAAACATTAAAAAAACAGAGCATAACAGTCCATTTTAAAAACCACTCTCTGACAGACAGTCACTAAGAGAAGTCTTCTGGAGGTCTTCGCCTGTTTGCAGAAGGACTGTAAAAATGGGCCCAGCAAGGCTTCCTGTGGGAGGGGGATTACAGAGTTTGGGAGAAGTAGCAGATAAGGCTCTCTCTGGTGTCATCACCAAGAGTGCCTGTGAGGGGGGTGGGATCTAGAGAAAGAGCTCCCCTGATGATCTTAAAGCCTGGGCTGGCTCATAGAGGGAGATGCAGTCTTTTAGATAGCATGGAGACAAGCCATTTAGGTCTCTTTATTGATTAAAACCAGCACTTTGAATTGTGCTCAGAAATGCATTGTCAGCCTAGCTGCTATTTTTACTTTGGATATTGTTTCCTTCCCATTCACATTTTTAAAAACTGAACACTAGGCTGATGGTCAAGATAATGAAAGTGTACAGAACAATATCATTTATCATCCATTGCCAGCTTTTTCACAAATGTTTTTTCTATTTTCTTATGTTTAACGTTGTTCATGTATCAATCTTTTAATTTAACATAAAGGAGAAAGCCTCTATGGGGCTGTTTCATTTCATATTTCCCGTTCTTTTTTTTTTCCTGGCACTCTGAAACCCCTGCAGAACTCTTAAAAACTACAAACTACTCCAAAAATATATAGTTGGAAGGCTGAAGAGTATCAATCCATTGCAAAGAATGGCAACAGGACATGGGAAAGAGAAAAAATATCAATCTACATAGGCACAGGTTTATAGACAAAGTCTCTAGCATGTGCACACCCCTACCAGAATCACACAAATATACTTTACTTCTCTAGCCAAGGTACCCCACCACAACCAGTCCTCGACACAGAGTAACAAAATACCTTACTCACCCACAAGCCAATTCAAAAAGCAGTAAAGTAGTGTACACAATAACTAGAAAGGAGCAAATGATTAAGAGATCTTTGTCTCCCATCCAGCTCAACAGAGATTTTCTAGACATGGGCAGTGTAGCAGGAAAAAAAAAAGTCAAGGAAGCAGTCAGTCAGGTACCGGATCCCTAGCACAATGAGATACCCACTAACCAAAGCAACCACCACCAACAGTAAATAAACCAAACAGCAATGTTAAAAAAAAAATATCAAACAGTGAAACCACCTACTTCCTCTTCCAGAGAGGAAAAATAGCCAAATCTCCCTTCAACCCTCTTTCTCACTTTCTCTCTCTCATACACACATACACACATATATAGAGAGATTTCTGTCCCAAAAGCAAAAACAGTAAGCAATCTAGCAAAGCGAGATTACAATCAAAGCTCCTTCTGCATACGAAACTGGTAGAATATTTACTCGGAGAGCAATCTCACACTTATTTTGGATTCTTCATTGAGTCCAGAGGTACCAGCGGGCAGTCACCAGCGAAATAAACAAGGAAATGTGGGGGGAAATCTCCCAAGGAAAAAGGCAAAAAGAGGGAAAAGATCTAAGTAGGGGGCACATAGGCAGGCAGCCCAATCCAAGATGGAGGGTACCAGGATCTCAGAAATAGAGAAGGAAAGACTGATACTAAGAAAGACCACTCCCCACTAGGTTCAAACCTATCTAAGGTCTTTTGTAGATTCAAATGTTCTACTTGCTCTAGATTAGTACAGTACAGTGAGATGTGTTCAGAGCTCTCCATTAGAGAACCTAAATACTGCAGCCACTAAATGGGACGATGTCCCAGCTCAGGAGGGGCAACAGCTTTGGACCAGAATCAGCAGTGCACCATCATTTGAAGGACAAGGGACACTCATTCAACGATGAGGATGTACACATATTAGACAGAGAATATAGGTGGTTCGTGAGAAGAGCCAGGGAAGGCATTCATGTGGATCTAGAAAAATCCCTCTCTCCAGAGGGGTGGGAGACTTAGGCACAGTCTGTCTCCCATTTATCCTGCTGCCTTTCATCCATCTCCATACAAATCAGAAGCACTTCACACCTCCACCAGGAAGGTCTCTGCTAATGATCCATTAATGAGTGTTGGGAAGGGCTGCATAGGTTTCACACACACCAAGCCATTGTCCATCTAAACAGCCTATTAGACCAAGGGCAACTCTACACTGGAAGTCTCTAACCAACTTTCCTCAAACTGAAAAAGCTACTTGGATGAGTAACAAAAATGTTTTGATCCCCCACAAAAAAGAAGTCAAGTTGCCATGACTCAACTCCCAAATAACCTCACTTGGATGACTAAGAATCTCCAGAGGCAATGGAAGCTTATGGAAACATGAAAAAAAATACCCCCTTCCAAAAAAAAACCCATAAAATACCCATGCTTAGTCAGGATGCACAATGCAAATCCTATTAATTCAGAAGTAAGTCCTAATAGGCCTTTTGGAATCAACCCCAAGTAAACACATTCATCCTGATCCTTGGAAGCTACTTAAACTAAATTTGACTGTAAGTCTCCAATGACTCATTCCCCCTCCATTTGACGGGTTAATGAACTTCCTGCTAGGATATTTTTTTTAAAGGTAGTTGCTCTCAGTCTTCATTTTATGAAGCTTAGTTTAGAAAAGGAATAGGCATCTTTACTTTATTATTGCACTATAATTTTCACTGCCATGTCACTCTTTTTTCCAACTACCCCTTCCTGAAATAGTAGGATTAGTGTCCTACATTAGGACATAAGTTGCATTTAGGCAGGTTATTTGTGGCCCAAATCTATCATGGTAGAAATTCAGCGTCTGTGTTGCACACTTGCAAGCCTTCGAGGATAACACACAACACTTATAAACCTGTTTCTCAGTATGTCAGCTTGTCCAGGGTAGAGATCCCCATGGCAGTTGCTTATGAAGGAAAAATCCGTATGAGTAAGGATGCATCACCAAAGACCAAGATCTTTTATACAGTGGCCTTGTCAGTCACTGTGGAAGATGGTCAGGGACAGAGCCAGGCAGTGTGTATGTGTGGTGGTGGGGAATCAATTCATCTGGTGCTGCTCAAAGCTGAAGCCTTCATGATGCCACCAACAACGCAGGCCTCCCCTCATGCTTCACTAACTTCAAAATATTCCTGCACAGTGTTTCCTTGGTTGAATTGCTTGTACTCACCATTTTTGCTCAAGACTTGCTACAGATATATATCAATGGTAACCGTCCCTCAGCTGAAGCAGCTATTATTGTTCATTTGCTTGAATGGTCTGCAGTGGCCTTGGACCTTCTGCAGGTCAGAAGTGCATGCTTGTGTCACTTTAAAAAATAATTCACTTGCAAATAGTATATTGTGCCTTGGACGTGCTATATGGATCTGGGTCTAATCATTCTTCTTGCTCTCTAATGTGAGTCCGCAACTCGTTTGGTCTGACTTCTGCAGATTTTCCCAGTGTTGATATTAATGCTGCAAGCAGGACCTCACACTTAGTAGAATCCCATTTCTGGGAAGCAATATCTGTTCAATGTCTGAACCAGGAAGGTCTTCCCTGTTAAAGGCACAGAAGGCCTGTGAAAAGAAAGGGCGTTAAAGAGGCAGTAAAGGAATGTTTGGAGTGAGGGTGGGAGGAGCACGTCAAACTACAGGTGCATGAGTAGCCTGAGAGAGATGGTTCGTGAGCTATAGGTTGTATTGTGAACCACACTGCATTACCTGTGGGCAATCTAACAAAAACACACTGGCTGTTTTTCGTCCACAGAGCAAAAATTAAAAGGGGCTTTGCCAGCTGATTGGCATAATGAAGAAAGGATGTGCAAATCATGGCGGATGAGCGATGCACCAGATGACTAGAGGAAGAATAATGCTGTCCCCGTCCTCAGAAAGGGCAAAAAGGATGGACCTGGGAACTCAAGAGCCGCCAGCCAGACAATAGCACAGCAGCAGAAGCTGTCAGTCTGCAATAGAGGTGGGCATGAACCACCAGTTCCATGGTTTGTCCCAGTTCATTTACAGCTGTGACAGGTTTGGGGCAGTTCAGTGACATGTCCCCTCCAGCAGCACCCAGAGAGGTGGGGCAAGGGCTCTGCTTCTGATTGGGTGCTCACCAGAGGGTCTGGAGTAGACATGGGCACAACTAGGAGAAATTCTCGTTTCCGTTTTCGGTTCTCGTTATCATTATGTAACGGGTAACGGTAACGAGAATTACTCCGCTCCAACTCGAACTCGAACCGAAAAAGAAAAATTGGGTCTGATTTTTTTTGTTGTCGTTCATGGCATCGCGGCGATCGCGCGATGCCAAGCAGCACAGAAAAAAAGTTTAAAAAAAACCACGCCCAATTCCCGGCCATAAAAGCAGGCGAAAATATGCCTGCTTCAGTGAGGGCACCTACCGAGGGGTGGTTTCTGGGGGGGGGGTCCCCGGCCTCCCCCCAACTCTCCTGTCCTGGGCTGCTGGTACCAGGCTGGGGGGGCATCCTCATCGTCTCCATTTGCCATGCGGGGGGGGGGATCCAAAATGGCGACCGCAATATTTATTTTTAAATTGTGGTCCAAAACCCCACCAAAGCACCACAGAAACATTTGAAAATTAGGAATTTTAAATGCTTGATTTTTTATAGTAGCAGCAGTGGGTTTTTCTTGTGATAAAACGTCTCCATTGATTTTATTTTATTTTATTTTTATTTTTATTTTTTTACACCTGCGTATGCGCAATGATGGGCTGGCCATGGGATGGGACCATGCAAATTTTTGGACCCATTCCACCAATCGTGCCAGGACCCTGCCTGTCATGGAACCCGAATGTGAAGGGTTAAATGCTGAAGAGCAGCAGGAGGTGCCTTGTAGTTCAACCCAGCAGGCAGCTGAGTCTGAGGGCACATCTCCTCTTCCTCTAAGGGCTAGGAGCAGGATCCTGCAAAGGAGAACTAACAGGAGAGCTAGGGAAAGGATCTTTAATGATAGGCGTAGAATTAGATCTGAAAACCCTGAGTTCTAGTAGGAGCCTTGCCAGAGATATGGGTGTGCTCCCTGTTTTTGGATAAAGCTAGCAAGTTTACCCTGAACCCTCTGTGGGAGCAACGCGTCACTTACCTTGCCACCATGTTCCTGTGTGTTATCTTGACTTTGTTTCCTGACTTTGGATCGGCTTTCTGACTACGGCATTCTCTGTTTCCTGACCTTGGACCGGCTTCCTGATTACAACGTTTCTCTGTTTCCCTTGAACTTGCATTTGGCTCTGTAAGTTACTCTGGCTTGACTCGGACTGTACTTTGTACTTTATCTGGATTACAACTAAAGTTCCTGGCAAAGAACTGAACTTGGCTTGCTGTGTGTTCTGTGTGCGGGGCTTGACAAATCGCATGGCCAGGTTTTGACTGAGACTTCTGGGTGTGCCAGAGAGGGCATTAAAAGCCCACAAACCCTAACCCTAGTCCTAACCCTAACCCAACCCTAACCCATACGCCAGTACGCTGTCCTTCTTAGTGGGTCAGAGGCACCCAGAGGTGCAGCCCACTAACCCACCCTAACCTTAACCGTAACCTTAAGCCGCGCCCTTACCCTAACCCCAACCCTAACCCCGATCCGTACGCAAGTACACTTTCCTTCTTAGTGGGTCCCAGGCACCCAGAGAGGTGCCTCCCACAGCCCACTATCCCCTATCCCATTCCCTAACCTGTACGTCAGTACACTAGTACACTCCCCTTCTTAGTGAGTCAAAGTGAGGCCCCCAGAGAGGTGCCTCGCAGAGCCTACTATCCCCTATCCCATTCCCTAACCTGTATGGCAGTATGTTACCATGCTTCCCTTCTTACTGAGTCAGAGGCACCCAGAGAGGTGCCTCTGCCTCCCCACCCTAACATAATGTAATGTAAATGTATGGTATGCGGTGGCTCCGCGAAACGCTTCCCTTGCTTCCCTTCTTAGTGGGTCAGACGTCAGAAAAGCACCCAGAGAGGTGCCTCCCAGAGCCCCACTTACCCCAACCCCAACCCCAACCCCAACCCAAACGACAAACGACAAACAGAAATAACAAATTTTTGAAAATTTCCTCGAGAGACGGAAACGAGCCGAAACGGACCCGTCCCGACAATCGAAAACTCAAAACGTCATTTTTCCTGGTCGTGCCGATCTCTAGTCTGGAGTGCCAAACTGCCGAACACCTGTTGTGGCACTAAACAAACCCGGATGAACCATTGGACCAGGGGTTCATGTCCGTCCCTAGTCTTTAAGCACCTTGAAAACAACAGAGTAATAACTAAAACCTCACACGGATTAGTCAAGAACAAACCATGCCAGACTAATCTTAATGTCATTTTTTAAATTGGATACACTCCACAGCAATAAATGTCGACTTCAGCAAAGCTTTTGGCAAAGTGCCCAGAGATATTCTGATTAGCGAGCTAATTACGTTTGAGCTAATAGAAAAACTAACAGGTAGATCCACATTTGTTTGCAGAATCTTATTCAGCGAATGCTTATCAATGGCTTCTTCTCTAACTGGAAAGAGGTAACAAATGAAGTAACATAATGCTTTGTCTTGGGCCTGGTGATCCTCAATATTTTTATTAATGACTTGGATGAGAGGGTACAGGGAATGCATATCAAATTGACAGATGACACAAAATTGGGTGGAATAGCCAATATCCTGGAAGACAGATGCAAGATTCAAAGAGATAGTCTCTAGGAATGGGCGGAAGACAACATAATGAAATGTAACAGGATAAGTACAAAATTCTACACCTAGGAAAAAGAAATTAAATGCACATTTGCAAACCGGAGAATACTTGGCTCAGTAATATTACATGAGATAAGGATCCTGGAATTTAGAGGTTACAAACTGAATATGAGCCAGCAGCCTGACACAGCTATAGAAATAGCCAATGCTGTTTTAGGCTGCATTAACAGAAATATGGTCTGGTCCATGGGGTCACAAAGAGTCGGACACGACTGAACGACTGAACAACAAAACAGAAATATAGTCTGCAAATCACAGAAAGTACTAGCTCCCCTCTATTCAGCACTGGTTAGGCCCCATCTTGAGTTCTCTGGACACCAGGCTTTAGGAAGGATGGTGAGAAAGGGTGGCATGAATGACTTTAGGAAGGATGGTCAGAAGAGGGTGGCATGAAAGACCAGGGAATTGAAAGCCAAGCTCTATGACAAAAACTGGAAGATATGGGCATGTTTAACTTCAAAAGCTTATAATATAAGGCAGGGGCAGGTTCTATCCTTAAATGTTTCAGCGTGAAGGATGTGTAATAATGGGCTTAAGTTACTGGAAGTCAGATTTTGGTTGACTATCAGGAAAAACTTCCCAACTATTAGAACAGTACAACAATGCAACCAATGACCTTGGGAGGTGATGAGAGGGAAAGTTAAACAGTCATCTGCCCAATATACTCTAATTTACTTTCCTGAACTGAGTAGAGGGTTGGACCAAACAACTTTATAGCTCCCGTCCATTATTCTATGAAATAAAGCGGAGAAGGCTCTTTCATGTTTTCCCATGACAGTTCCGAGTTCCCACAAGGAGTCTAATTCCTAGTGTGAGTTCCAGGAGGGAAAAAATTGGTGGATGGGTGAACCTGTGTAACTTTGGGCAAGCTGCACAGCCCCAGAATGAAATACTGTATACTTAGGGAAGGGTCTCTTTAAGTTAGAAGCAACTAGATGGTCTTAATAAGAAATATGATTATTATCACTACTTCCTCATACAGGTGGGTGCTCATATTCAGGCAAAGACCTACATAAACAAACCAGTACTGAACATAGTTTACTTACCAGTAGGTGCATTTCACTGTGGTGTGTCACTTTCCATGCACTTGTAGTCTCAAAAATTGACTACTGTAATGCACTCTATATGGGGCATCCCTTGAAGCTGACACAGAAGCTTCAAGCGGCCCAAAACACAGCATCCAGATTGATTGCCAGGATGAAGAACTATGATCATATCACCCTGATCCTGAATAGCCTTTATGTACTCAGTCGACTAAGGCTCCGAAAACTGTTGACTTCAAAGTCAGCAGCTCAGCGGTTCGAATCCCGGGTGCCATGCAGTGGAGTGAGCTCCCGCTGTTCACCCCAGCTCCTGCCAACCTAGCAGTTCGAAAGCATGTAAAATGCAAATAGATAAATAGGTACCGCCGTAAAAGGTGGGAAGGTAAAAACAGTGTTTCCTTGCACATGGACTTGCACAACACTGGCTCTTCCGGCTTCAATACGGAGATGAACACCGCCCCTAGAGTCGGACACGACTAGCACGCATGTGCGGGGGGAACCTTTACCTTTACTTACTGGTGGTTACCATTCCACTGCTGTGACACATTCAAAATTGGTTCTAGCATATCAAGCCCTGAAATGAGACGTCACTACCAGTCCAAATGTCTTCAATTGCCCATCTGACCAGATCCTCACAAACCATGTGTGGCGATTACCCCTTCATAGTCAAATGAGGACATAAAGGGTTAATGCTGTGGACCAATGAGGGAGTGTGGAGGCACAGCCCACATGTTTAAAAGGCTCAGCATGAGAGTTTTGATGTTAGATAAAGATGGAAGAGATAAGAGTCAGATAATGATGAGATGTAAGAAGTGAGACAGATGAGAGAGGTTTGACAAATAGTAAAAGGACAGAATCTGAGTGCAATCTGCTTAGAGGAACTTTCCATTAGAGGTGCACAAGAAACCTTTAAACTGAGATAGCTTGTTTTACTTGATTAACGTTACAACTTGACTGAGGCTTAGTTATTTCAACTGGGTAACCCTGAATGGTGGCAGTGAGAGTAAGAAGAAGGCATGTATAGGCCAGTGGTCCGTGAAATGACTGGGGACTCTGTACGGGTTTGCCACATCATGCAAATATGAATATTAATACTAGAGATGGGCACGAATCAGAAAAATTGTGATTAATTTTGATTTATGATTTGTGTGGGTCAATGAATCACAAATAACAAATTCACTTCCCCCCCCCTGACGGACGGATGAATCAATGCATACATTTGTTTTTGACTTTGAAACCCTATAGAGTGGCCTCCTGGCACCCCGAGACACCAACCATGCAGTGAAATTTCCTGACTTTTCTCTACAATCCCTCCATGCTTCGTGAAGATTGGATTTCTGACATTTCAGCAGCGAAACATTTCAATCTCTCAAGACAAGACGTCCAGTTGCCACGACTCAATTTCCAGATAAACTCACCTGGATGTCTGAGAATCTTCACAGACATATTTCGGACATTTGAGTTGCATACCTCAAATTTGGGGGGCCAGGAAAGTGCCCCTTTAGCAACTGGGTTAAAGAAACCCAGTTTTCACCAAATGTGGAGCGATTGTATGGGACAGTCAGAGGAAGCTTTTTTTTAAATTTTTATAATTTTATTATTATTATAAATAATTATTATGAGGGAACTTAAAGAAATAGAAATTTTACTGAACACATTTGCTGATCACAATCCCATTTTAACCAAGATAGGACTTCGGAGGAAAACCCCCCAATGGAAACTCAATAGCTCTCTACTTAAAGATAAAAAATTAGTTATACAACTTAAAGAAGAAATGAGTTTTTATTTCAAGGAAAACATATCTCCTGACATGCCAATGTGTACTGTATGGGATGCTGCCAAGGCAGTTGCACGGGGAATCTTATTAAAGATGGCAGCAAAAAAAGAGAGAAAAGCAAAAAGAAGAAAAAGAATTAGAAAAGGCAATACAAGAACTTGAGAAAGAACTTAAACAAAAAAACCAAAAGAGGAGATAAGAGCAAGGCTTAAAATGAAACAACATCGTTTAAATACCCTCTGGACAGAAGAAATGGCAAAAAATATGAAGTTTGCTAGGGTAAACTTTTTCAAAAATGCAAACAAGCCAGGGAGGTGGTTAGCTTATAGACTGAGAAAAGAAAAAGAGAGGACATGTATACAAGTATTAAGGGATAAAGAGGGGAATGAAAGATATGATGAGAGAGAGATGAAAAACATTGTTAAATAGGAAGCTTCACTGTAATTTTGGTGCTTCCTAGGAACCTGGTTTTTCCAAGCTATGGTTTTCCCAGTAGTGATGTATGGAAGTGAGAGCTGGACTATAAAGAAGGCTGATCGCCGCAGAATTGATGCTTTTGAGCTGTGGTGCTGGAGGAGAGTCTTGAGAGTCCCCTGGACTGCTAGGAGATCAAACCTATCCATCCTGAAAGAAATCAACCCTGAATGTTCACTGGAAGGACAGATTTTGAAGCTGAGGCTCCAGTACTTTGGCCACCTCATAAGGAAAGAGGACTCCTTGGAAAAGTCCCTGATGTTGGGAAAGATTGAAGGCAAAAGGAAAAGAGGACGGCAGAGAATGAGATGGTTGGATGGTGTCATCGATGCAACCAATATGGATTTGACAAAACTCCAGGAGGCAGTGGAAGATGGGAAGGCCTAGCAAGCTCTGGTCCATGGGGTCACGAAGAGTCGGACACGACTGAACGACTGAACAACAACAACAACAACAACAACAACAACAACAACAACAGGAACCTGTGAGTGTGTGTTATTTTATAGCCTGATAGTAAAAAAAATGCTAACTCCATTTATTCATATTCATTGGGGGGCATTGATCTGGATGAATATGAGTCAATGAATTAATGATTTTGATTCTTTTTGCAGTTAGAGAAGGAAGAGTTTTCTTGCTGCCTGTCTTTTGTGATCTCTGCGTTTTAGAATAGATCCCCCCCCCGATTTTAGCTTTAATTTGTGTGTACTGTACAGAGTAGGAATTTGCTAGATGGGCAGTATAAAAATCAAATCAAATAAATAATAGGCATTCTCAATTAATTAGCACTTCCACTACTTGCTTCAGTTCTCTGACATGTTACCACATTACCTTTACATTTCTCAGAGATTTATAACACATAGCTGGCAAGATTTCTCTCTCTCTTTCTCTCCAGATCTTATCTTCTGTGCCTCAGACACTTGCTTATTAGAAACAGCTGTATGAGCTTAATTGATGGCAACCACTAAATACTTTTCGGCAGCTTCTTCTTTTATTACCCTGTCTCATGATTGTTATTAGATTCCTTGCCACAATTTGCAAAAACAAAAAGAGAAAAAAAAGCCCTCTAAAACTTTGATGTTAGCATGCTTGAGTCTCATGGCACAATGGTGGAACTGCAGTGCTACAATCAAGATTCTGCTCATATCCTGAAGGAGATCCCAAGCTTATGTAGCTGGTTTGAGCCTGACTCAACTTTCCAATTGAGAATGACACAATGGCTAAAGTTCAGTGCTTTGGTGCAGTTTGGCAAATCGGGCCCACAAGTGTTGCATGGGCACCAAATGTCATGCCCTGCTGCTTCCTGTGTGCACCCACTCAGAGGAGGAGGGAAACTTGTGGAGCTCATTTTGAGGGGCCACCCATGGGATGAGGCGCAGTGCAGCAGAATTCAAGGTGCCCTGAATGATGGACTACCATGTGTATTTTATGAGTCTATGGGTTCACATAGACTTTGTGTTTATGACTACATAACTGTGCTGCATTACTGTAATTAAAACTCTAAACCGCCCAGACACTACTTGAAGTAGTATGGGGCGCTATATAAGAACATTTTTGCTTTAATGTAACATTGTCTATAAATGCTGAAAGATGTCCCTCAATTCCTTGTTCTCAAATACTTGAGCATGTCTTAATTGTACTGGGTTGTATATTATCCCTCACTACTGTATGCCGCCTTGGGTCCTTTTTCCAAGGAGAAAGACAGGGCAAAAATACTCTAAAATAAATAAATAAATAAATAAATAAATGTAACACATGCAGGCCTAATTTGCCCAACCCAGGCTAACCATTGTTAAGTATCAATCTCTACCATCCTGCCAAAGCTGGTAAATGGAGTGTCCCGCTCGTGGTGTTTGTGGGTATGTGTCGCCTACATAATTAGACTGTAAACTGCCCAGAGAGCGCTTGAAGGGCTCTGGGGTGGCATATAAGCAGCCTGTGTTGCTTCGCTTTGTGATCCATTCTCCAGTCTGCCTCTCCCCCCTCCCCCCCCCCATGTCTTGATGCTGCATCTCATGTATCTCAACCTCACACTCTCACATTTGACAATTTTTTTTCCTCCCCCCCCCCGCCACCTACCGATGATTTTTCGACTCCTTTGTTGAGTTGTTTTATACTTGTACATACCATATTTTACTATATTATTTTTGTTTTTTATTTTATTTTCATTGATGTATTGTTCCTTTTGGGTCTGTCTTGCCCTTTTTTGTTCACCGCCTGGTGTTCCTTCGGGAAGACGGTGGTATAAAAATGAATGAATGAATGAATGAATGAATGAATAAATAAATGAAAATTAGCCTCTGGTGAGTGAGTGAGTGCCTGTCTTCCATGAGAGCTGAAGAGGTAGTGAAAGGGTTAGGTCTCCTCCAGGCAAGAATCCGTGTTGATTGTGCTGCAAAGGGGGTGGGGGGGGGATCACAGCAAACCCCTTTGCAAATAGGTTTCAGTAATAAGAGCGCTTGCTGAAGGCGCTTCCGGATGAGTCATTCATTCTCCTCCTGGCCCTGGTGATTTGTGCCCTGGTGTTTCTGCGCTGGTTGCTGTGAGCCCCCTGCCTTGATGGCGCTGGTGCTGCCTGTACCTTTCCTCCCCCCCGCCCGCCCCCCCGTCAATAACGAGATTTTCATTAAGATGAAACGGCTCTTCCAGTTTATTTCAGAGGGGAATTCTGCTCCGAGGTTGGCGCCTCGAGGCCGCTCTTGCACAAAAGCCACCCTTTGAAACCTGATGAGATTCCCATGCCTGGATTTAATGAATAGAGATTCGGAGGTGATCTCTTGGGGGCAGAAGCAATGGGGACACGCGAGACCTTCGGCATCACACCCTGAAATGTTTGCCAGCTAAGCTCTCGCTCCTATCTACTCCCGTGTCTTCTATTTATATATATACTGTACTCTATATGGTGGTCACCTGTGGAATTTCCCCAGGATGAGGAGCGGTTGCCGAGGCTAGGTGGAAAGGTCTGTCCCCGGGCTTCCTTTGAAAAGGCAAACCTAGAAACGAGGGGGGTGAAATGGGAGCATGCGCCTGAGATTGGGAACGGGGTGGGGAGGGGAGGGCGGGCGAGCGCTCTGGGAAGCTGCCTCCTCTCTCACTCCCATGAGTGCTCGAATCAGCCAATCTGTTTCGTGGTCTTTGCCTTCAGAGTCGCGGAGTGCCGGCGGTGCTTGTCATCCGTCTTCATAATTTGCTTCTTTCATCTTGCGCTATGCATTGTCATTGGATTAGGTTATAGCTTGGCTGCTGCCACCGCCGCGGCCACCCCTCCTCCATGCCTTGCTCTGCTTTGGCATGATCAGAGATGGGTCGGAGTCCCAAGTCCATGGCATGGGTGCCTGCCAAGTCCTACTCTGAGTGCCAATTGAAAACAAGCAGGCGGGAGGATGAATTCCGAATTGCAAGTCGAGTCCAAGTAACGGGGAGGGGGGACGAGTCAAGTAGCCAATGTCACTTAAATCAAAATTGACAGCTAGCTCCCTTCCTTGAGTCCCCCATTCCTGGAAGGACATTGTCAGGTACTATTAATGGGGAAAAGGACACCATTCACAAAGAAGAAGAAGAAGAAGAAGAAGAAGAAGAAGAAGAAGAAGAAGAAGAAGAAGAAGAAGAAGAAGAAGAAGAAGAAGAAGAAGAAGAAGAAGAAGAACTCAAGGAAGGGCAATGTTTTGTATAAAACATGTTAATTCCTAGATATGGATGCGGATTCCTAGGTATGTCAGGGGTGTGGTGTCTCAGTGGGCTAGAGTGCTGAAACTGTCATCTGCAAAGTCAGCAGCTCGGCGGTTCGAATCCCAGGAAAATCCTGCCAACCTAGCAGTTCAAAAGCATGCAAATGCAAGTAGATAAATTGGTACTGCTGTAAAAAAAAAAAAGCAGGAAGGTAAACAGTGTTATGTGTGTATAAATGTGTTCAGCTATGCTGGCCACATGGCCACGGACTTGCACAACACTGGCTTTTTGGCTTGAAAATGGAGATGAGCACCACCCCTAGAGTCAGACACAACTAGAACGCATGTGTGTGCGGAAACCTTTACTTATTTACCTTGATGGATGCAAAATCAGAAATTAATTCCAGTGTGCCTTATTCCAGTGGGAAGGTGGCTAGCAGGTGATATGCATGTTTGCTACATTGGCTCTCTAAGAGCCCACTCAGGGTAGGCAGTGTCAAAATTTCGTTCTTTACTGTTCCTTGTCAACTAAGTCTTTAAATCGAGGATAGTGTTACAAGGAGGACAATTCCTTTGCAGCTGCTCATATTAAGGACCGTGATCCAAGAAAGGAATTGTGTGGCCATCCTAACCAAAGGTTAGGGGGCTATGCAACCATACTCTTTCATTTATGGTAAAATGGCAACTCTCACCTGCTCTAGCCAGCATAGCCAGTGGTGAGGAGTCATGGGAGATGTAGTCCAGCAACATTTGAAGGGCCACAAGTTGGCCAGAACTATGCTATGAAACCTGTCCTTCCCTTATAACATGGACAAGTTAAATTTTTTTTAAGAAGATGGAATCTGAAACTGAAATAGCTAATTAATCCAATACCAAAGCCAAATTCAGGAGCTTACTTTCATTATTAGAGTAGTTCAGGTCATAAAGAAGGAGAACTCAGTGCCAAATTAGAGGTGAAGGAAAACTGCAATCGGCAGCTATAGGGAAACTCAACTGATCCAACCTGGTATTTCTGGAGATCTCTCCAAAATGGCTAGAGAATTTTGTGTGATTAAATCTCATTCATACTCAAGAAATTTTGGTGCCAGAATTCCCAACAAGAATGGACTCAGAATTATGAATACATTCCTGGAAGTGCAAGTTATTACTTTCCTAGAGATGGAGAAAGAAATTGTATATGTTATGGCACAAGCTGTTTATGAGAATGTAGTACAAAGCATAAACAGTCCAAGTGTCCCATTGTTTCATAGCGACAGAAACAATTGTGGAACTGTTGTTTTAGGAATCGAGGGTGTGAAAAATAGCAATGTTTCTGAATATTTGGTATGTATAGTCACACCACTAGCCTGGTTGGATAGCTCAGCAAGCTGCTGATTGCTGAACTATAAAGGTTGAGAGTTCGATTCCCCCACTGTGCAACTCTGGAGAAGAACCAGCCTGCCCCAGAAGTAGTGCAAGAAGGGAAAGGCAAACATATTCTGCGTATTCTACATCTAGAAACTCTGAAAGGGTCTCCTTAACTCAGAAATGACTTGATGACATGTAATGATGATGATGGTTTATAGGCGCTACCATCATTTCTGATGCTGCACAGTTTACAACAGTGAGACTGAAGGTGTCTGAAAAAATATATCCAAGTGCTTAAGAGACTATTACAGGGCCTTTTTACACGACCCCTAAGATCCGCTGGTCCCTTAAATTCGGACCAGAGATCTTGAGGGTTTGTTGCTGTTCCTCCGTCCCCACCCGCTCTGCACTTCTTTGTTCTGTCTGCGTGAGGGGAGGGAGAAAAAAAAGCCTTAGACAGGGACAAAAGAATAAAAGGCTTACCTCCGGTGCTGGGGGAAGTTGCTCCGACCTCCGTTTACTTCCTGGGTCCTCTTTAAGGGGTGGAGGCAAAAGAAAAACAACAGAAAGAAGCGAGGAGAGCTCAGGCACTCTCCGCATCAAAATTTTTCACCATCAAAAAGCAGGTACAAGAAAAGTGCTTTGGGTCGCGCTAAAGTGGGCGGGGTCGCACTTAATTGTCTGCAAAGTCCGGAGCTGGTGGGTAAACATTTTTAAGGTCCGGAGCTTGTAGCCATTTGCGGCGGAGCTTAGGGGTCGTGTATAAACGCCCACAGTGAGCAAGTGCCCCATAGCCAACAGGGAGGAGTGCCAGCCCTAATTCAACAGAAGCATCAAAGAAAAATCCCACATGCCCATTGCAATAACCACAGGCTCTCTCGAGTAGCTATAAAAGCGGTAGATGGTAAGAACCTGCCAATCAATACTTTCATGCATTCACTTTGCTTCCTGCAATATTTTTGAACATGAAAAAGTTGCATGTTTTGCAGGATCAGGACTTGGAAGTCACCAGAACTGTTTGTGTTAATTACAAGAAACACATTGATGTTTATTAAAAGGTAGAAACGTAATTTCAGATTACATTGCCCAAGGAAGCGGCCACGGAGAAAATCTTAAATCTTACAGAGAAAGTTTTGCAAGGCCAGGAAATGGGACAGAAGGGCTGTGTGGCCATTATCAGCCCCGTAGTGCTGCCAATCATTAAACTGCTGGAATCAGTCAAAGCAACACTTGACCTAAAAGTGGTAAGAAGGCAAATTTAACCTGAAAAGAGAATGCTTTAACAGAAAATATTGGGGGGCGGGGATTACCTTGGAATCTCTTGTGGATATTGCAGTGGCAATAAGGTAAAGGAGAGTGTGCTTCATACCACTAGCCAAGTAACTAAAATTTACTAATTAGTTACGTTTGAAAAAAGAGGCTAATTGCTTTTGGGATTTGGGGCTAGAATTGTAACTAATTACTTTTAAAAAGTTGTCTATCCAATTCTGGTACAGACTTGGTTTCTGCTGATCGGTGAAGACCTGCTATCCTGTACGGAAAGAAAAGCAGAAAAAGTCGTGTTTTAAGGTTGCAGTCCCAGGATGGCTGCCTGGTGGATTATGGGAGTGGTAATCAAAAAATGCAAACTTTCCCAAGATATGGTGGTCGCCAGTATGGCTTGGTGGGAGAGGAACTGTAAAGCCAGCTGTACTCTTTAGGATCAAATGAGCAAGGGTTTCTTCTGTGGGCTCCAAATGCACCTGAAATTGCTCTTGACCTTGGCTTCCCAGCCCCTCCCAGATATCAGAGGATTTTAATTTCATGAGTTGGCAGTTCTGCCCAGACAAAAATGTCCTCAGGCTGCTTGATAAGAGCAAAACTGGGCTGCATGATGTCAGCCCAACCCTTTGGAGAGTAACATGACATGCATGCAGGGAACAAGGAAGAACTGGACGCCTGCCAGATGTTCAGCCTGACCTAGCCTGACTTAGGACAGTGGGAGGTCAGGCTGGCCTGGCCTGAACTCTATGGTTCTGAGAAGGGCCTCTAAGAATATCTACATGCTATGCTATGTTTTCCCAGCTGAGAGGGAGTCTCTAAGGGAGGCAAGTGGACTGTCTAGGGCTTTATAGAAAAAGATCACTACGAAGGCCGTCCTTCTGTGGACCTTCTTCTAGTCCATTTTGCTCATCTCCATTGTACCTGTCTCTCAAGCTGTTGGGCTCATCCTGATACAGCTATAACTCTTGGGTTTGTGTACCTTTAATTGTTTTGTTTAAAAATAAATCAACAACTCGCTGGGAGGGAAGGGTACCAAATCTAGCTCAGGTCTGCAGTGTGCGGGCAAGGAAGGGAGACTCGTTTTTCGGTACCCATATTCAAAGCCGTTCCCCTCTCTTTAAAAGAAACTAGCTCACAAGCTTCCCAAAAGTGTAATGCCACTCTTCAACAAGATGCACAATCAATGTACATCTTATTTTAAAGCAAACACCAATTTGGTGTTGGGAGTGGAAGGAGGCACTTCCACTTTAGATCCTGTGAGTCAACATGAATGCATATGCTAGTACAGGGATCTACTCTACCAGGTGCATTCATGTTCACTCCCAAGAGCTAAAGGCTGTACCTGGAGTATTACATAGTCAGTTCTGGCCACCCCATCTCAAAAAAGAAATAGTGGAACTGGAAAAGGTGCAGAAGAGAGCTACTAAAATGATTAATGGGCCGGGGCATCTCCCTTATGATGAAAGACTACAGCATTTGGGGCTCTTTAGTCTGGAAAAAGGTGCCTGAGGGGGGATATGACTGAGACGTAAAAAATAATGCAGGGCATGAGTAAATTAGATAGAGGGACGCTCTTCTCCCTCTCACAAAATACCAGAACTAGGGGACATCCACTCAAATTGAGGGTTGGGAGAGTGAGAACAGACAAAAGAAAATTCTTCTTTACCCAGCATGTTGTTAGTCTGTGGAACTCCCTGCCATAGGATGTGGTGATGGCATCTGGCCTGGGTGTCTTCAAAAGGGAATTGGACAGATTCCTGGAGGAAAAGTCCATCACAGTTTACAAACCATGATGGAGATGTGTAATCTCCAGGATTAAAACACAGGACACTTCAAGGGCCAGATGCAGGGGAGTGCTATCAGGAGACAGAGATCTAGTCTTGTGCACTCCTGGACACATTTGGTGGAGCCACTGAGAGATACAGGAAGGTGGACTCGATGGACCCTTGGCTCATTCAATGCTGAAAGAAATGTCAGAGTCATACCAAATATTCATTGTCTCTTGAATGTATAGTGCATTTAAATGAATGGAGTGATTGAGTTTATATTGTTTAGGACTCTGATGTAAATTCCTCAGGAGAAAGAAAACAGAACACTAGACCTTGACTAGGACTGAGGTGTGGAGAAGAGGAGACGAGGGGTGTGTTGAAGAATGGGGATTCACTTCTTAAAGGTCCCGGGTGAGGGTGGAAAGAGAATATTAAATTTAAGGTAGAAAGCTGATGGAAGGAGAATCCCATGTGTCAATGTAGGGTATAATGACTATTTTTATCTTAGAGCCTTGTGATGAGAGATGGGCTTGGCAGTTTTGTGAAGAAATTAACATTGGCAGTAGATAATAGTGGAAGTATTGTATTTTATATCCAGTGCATATTGGATATATTGAAGATTTGATAAATATCCATCCCTTAATATTTGTTGGCTCCAGAAGAAGGAATGAATATTTCAGTAGGAATGACCACACATGGACACATTGGTGGGTTCAGGCAGGCCGAGTCCCATGCTGTTCTCCTTCTGCTAGCCTGGGCTCAATAACCAAGCATCACAAGGGGTGGGCACAGACCTTCGTGCCAGGAGTTAGGTAAGCTGGTGAATTCATGGGAAGCCTTATCTAGAGTGGCAGGGGCTTGGACTGGTCACATAGCTGGGGTATAGAAGCCTTATCTAAGGACCACAGGCAGTTGTGTCCTGTAACCCCCTCTCCTGACTGATGGGGGGGGGGGGAGAGAGAGAGATAGACCAAGCTGGCTTCCTGAGTATATGGGCTTTAGCTATGGAATTCATTTCCTTCCATCCGGGGCCTCCCCACTCAGATAGAGAGGTTTAATGATTCCTAATGGCCTTACCCATGCAGGCAGCTGGTGTACTGTCCTCCACCCCAAGGGGACATTTCTACATATTTCCTCGTTTTATCAACCACGTAGATGGGGGGTGGCAATCATAGAATTATAGAATGGCCTCCTTAAGCCTCAGGAAGCCCCCATCTGTGTGATTACAATGTGGGACTAGACTTGGACACACACACACACACCATTATTCGGACTCAATTTGTGACTTGGAACCCACTCACCATTTTGAGTGGGGGAGGCTTGTTTTTAATAGGGACTCAGACTTTGGACATGGGTCTTGGTACCAAAGACTTGCACTTGGACTCAGGATTTGAACCCAAAGGCTTGTCAATATACTCGCTTTTATGAAGAAGAGAAACACACAACAATACCCCCTTCCCCCCGGTTTCATTGATTCCAAGCGGTGCCCGAATGGAAGAGAAGCTGGGTAACATGTGGAAATTCCTCTGGACATCATGAGTCAAAGAATGAGGTATGACTACAATGTGCATTAATCATAGATGGTGTGTGTCTCCGAGTCAGGTTCAAGGGAATCTCCAAATAGAGTGTGTTGCAGTAGTCAATCCAGGAGATCACCAGTACATGCACAACTGCCCTCGGGGAATCCTCATCAAGAAACAAGTGATTCTGGGCAGTCAGCTGAAGTTGATAAAATGTCAATTTGGATATGGCTGCCACCTGGGACTCCAGGGACAAAGCAGGATCCAATACAACATCCAGACTCCTCACTCTCTCAGCCAGGTGGACGGCAGACCCACCCATGCTGGGGAGAGGACCACTATAACTATAGAAGGAACCACCGAAGAACAGAACCTTAGTCTTCTTGGGAGTCAGCTTGAGATGACCTGGTCCATTCCATGACTCTGGCCAGGCAGCTCTCCAGGGACTGGATGGCCTCCACCTGCAGAGATGGAAAAGGAGAGCTAGAGCTGCATGTCATCAGCGTACTGATGAGAGCTAACTCCAAAGCTCTGAATGACCTCCCCGCAGCGGCTTCACATAGATGGTAAACAGCATGAGTGAGATCACCAATCCCTGGGGCACCCCACAACTGAGGGTTCAAGGGGCCGACAACACCTCCTGCAGCCTTATTCTCTGGACTTGCCCCCCAAGGAAGGCTCAGAGACAGCACAAGGCTCAGCCTCCAATCCTCACCCTGGAGGGTGTTTTAAATATTTTGGAAAATTGTTTGGAGAAAATCACCTAGAAGATCTGTAGTAACAGAGAGGACTGTTTGTCATGATTATTTAAGATTATATGAAGCATCAGATGCCTTGCCAACAACTATGGATTATATTTAATGTGTGAATTCTCCCCAAACTGACATAACTTCATGATGACCAAGTTATGCAACCCTTTTAATGCAGTTCCAGAATCCCGATCACAGTTTACCACATCCTTGATAAAGTTCCAGATGTGACTTATGAGTTATGATCTGCAGATACGATGGAATGGAAATGGTCACATGAATGACTTATTACATGATGTATTGACTCCAACACACACACACACACACACACACACACACACACACACACACACACACACACACACACACACACACACACACAAGACCTTGTGACACTAACAGGGAGGGAAAATGGCTACCTGGGCCGAATTTGGACATTGTCATTTAGAGGTGTACTCACTTTGGTTGCCAGCGGTTTAGACACTAATGGCCATGCATTGTATTATTTTGAAGCAACAGCAGCTTACACTGTTATACAAGCTGTATACTGACTGCTTTACACTGTAACCAAGTGTCATTTTTTCAGTGTTGTCACATGAAAAGATATACTAAATTACTTACAAAATGTGAGGGGGTGTACTCACTTCTGTGATATATTGTAAATTAAAGTAATAAATGATTATTTTCCATGTTTTAAAATGTATATACTCTCCTGACAAATTTTTAAATTGGAAAAGTGTTGCTGGCATTTCTGTTTGAAAAAGTGTTATGAGTACAGGCAAAGAACAGAAATGCTTGCACTTTTTTTTATCTTTGCAAATACTAATACAGTGGCTGCCAACTTTGGGTCCCCAGATGTTCTTTGAGTAGAACTTCGAGAAGCCTTTACCACTCTCTGTGTTGGCCAGGATTTCTGGAAGTTCCAACCCATGAGCATCTGGGGATCCAAGCCTGGGAACCACTGTGGTAGTAGGGCCCTGATTCATCACCTCCCAGACTAATATGCAAACTGGGAGTTGGTTATCTACTGGCTTTTCCGCCTTCTGAATGTTCAGAGGCAGTAGATTATTCGGTTCCAAATATTATCAAAATGCAATTTAGAATTGGGATGTTGAGATGTTTTGGACTCCAATTGCATCATCATGCCCATTGTCTTGCAGGTCGCTTCCACATCAGAGTGAACATCAGCAGCACCAAACCTAACCGTTGCCAGGTTCTAAGCCTACCATGCCATCATGACTGATATTCGCACTTCAGCATATTGTTGTTGTATACTGTCATGTTGCTAGCTACATCATGATCCTAGTAGATGTTTCAGCTGGCTAGGTAGTTCAGTGAGTTAAAGATTTGGCTGACAGTTCAGTTTCCTATTGAGCTTCCCAGAAGAACCTGCCTGTGTAGCCTTGGGCAAGCTGTATAATCTGAGAATGCCCCCAGAGGGCATCTTCAGTGTAGCCTCAAAAGGGAAAGCCACAAGTCAGGATTGACCTGATAGCACACACACAAATAGTAGGGTTTTAAGGTCCAAGAGATGTTCAAAGAAGGGTTTATAGGTGCCATCCTCAAGTGAGTTTCCATAGCCAAGCAAAGGATGTGAATGTAGGCCTCCAGAATCTCAGTTCCAACATTTTATCTGCTACATCACACTGGCTGTCACAGCTGGACATGTAGTCCTGGACAACTCAGGGGCAAAGGAGAGCTGTTTCTTGGGCAGATAAAGCATCTGGCTTTCCCTAAAGCTCTGTACAAAGTAGAGTTTGTCCGCTGTCCATTCTTGGCACATAGCTGAGGGCTATGTAGGGTTCCAAAGTGAGAGATCGACCTCAAAGCACTCCATCCTTTTTTGAATGCTAAAGTTGTCAAGAGTTCACAGGGTAGGGGTCATCTTGGTTTTCCCAGTAGGCTTTGGAGGCAGTCAAAAGCAGTGTGAGTCTCTCTTGCACATTTTGATGTTCTACAGTATCTGGTGTCAGATACAATTTTCCCAAGAGACACCGGAGGCTTGAGAAAAAGGGCAATGAGATTGGAACTTACGTTGTGCCAAATGTTTGCTGTTTCACTTGAGGCTGAACATGTGATTAATTAAAATGGAGCCTCAAGAAGGCAAATGATTCCCTTCCAAACCCAATGGCTACGCAACCTGACCCATATCTGTGGGGTGGGCACTTGCTAAAGTCTGTTGTTGTTCCTACGGACACTTGGAGTGGGGGAGGTCTTTCCTAGGAATGTGATCCTAACTGATCAGGGATCATGTGCACCGGCCATCAAATTTGGCAGTGCGAGGAAATCATCCAGCAAGTTAGGATTGAGGGTATTCCTTTGTGCTCTCACTTTGAAGGGATGGTACATTTTGATGCCCCCACCAAAATTCCTAAAAAGGTGTCCTTCCTCTTCAGCCATGAATAGTCACCCAGCATAAAGTTACCCTCCAGATGCCTCTTGTCCTTTTCTATGCCTCCCATGCTTCCCTGCATCATTGAATGCTATGGAACTGTCCTATAGCATTTCTAAGAGGGTTTTCAGGGTAAATGAATCATTTAGGGAGTGGTTTTACCAGTGCTACCTCTGCCACTCCAGTGAACTTCCATGGCTAAGTGGGGATTTGAACCCAGGCCTCCTGAGTCCTAGGCCATCACTCAGCCCCACTACACCACACTTGGTATCCTATAGTACTCTATGTACTTTGCCTCTAACAAGATTCCTGCCCTGGCTACAACATCATCTAGCCATGATTTTAAGAACATCATCTAACTAAGGACTTTAAAAGTAACCTCCTGGTGAAGCACATCATTCACTATGTCTGAACCTCTGGGACCTGCTTTGAAGAAGAGTGATTTACACTCGAAAGCTTGCAATGTTCTTTGTTTTTTAATTTTATTAGTGGCCTATAAAGGTATCACCTGTAACCTGTTTTTGCAATTATGTTTTGTGATGGCCACATGGCTCAACTCCTTTTGGCCTTGATGGATATGTACTTTAGGTAGGGCTCATTTGTTTAACTTTGGCATGGGGAGAATTCATCCCACTCATCAGGCTGCCAGAAATGGTAAAAAAGAAAGAAAGAGAAGGGATGTGTTTTCACTCCATACAGAAACTCCTCCAGGTTTACCAGAGCATTTGGTAAAGACCTGTATCCAGTTGTGATGATCTTTCCTTCCTTCTCACTCCTCCCCCCCCCTCCTCTGTGTTCCTGGATTTCCTGCTATGCATGCTGTGATCACTAGATGGAGAGATAACAACTTAGTAAGAAGGCCGCCATGCCCCTCAGATGGAGGCAGCTTCTTTGTGTCTCCTTCCCTGCCGCCTGGCAGGTTCCATTTGTTTTACTGCTCGCTATTTCTCCCCCACCTCCACCCCCAAAGACAGAAATTGAATTCCCATTCATGGAGCTCCGTCGGTGAGCCTACAGATCTGAAATCAAGGCCTTTACGCAACCTTCTTTTTTCACACACAAAAATGAATTGCCCTTTCTTTGCAGACCTTGCTTTATGGGCCCACGTCGCTGGCTCTGTCTTCCCCGTACTGAAGGTTTAGAGGTGTTTTGTCAAATGGGGACTAGCAATATCTTTTGGTCTGTGTTTTCTAGACATTGTGGAAGGAAGCGCATCCAGCAGAGCAGACAGGCCTGCTTTAAACTGAAAGGTGCATTCTCGTCCCCCCCCCCCATTCATTGTGCAAACTCCAGACACACTAGCATGGTTTAAGCTTTGTTCAGTCGCAGTCAGATAGCATGGTAAGCCCAGGGCAAAACGCACTGCCCCCACAACTCTGCTCTGAGTCATGAGTTCCAACCCCCACCCAAAGGAGAAGAGTGTGATGCCCTCCCCCAAAGAAAGTGAAGGCTTATTCCATTTTTAATAGGGAAAATGAACAGGGCTGGGAGGTGCCGCCACTCACTTTCAACTCATGAGGAGATCCACCTGGAGATTTCAGCAGCCTTTACATTTTGGTGCCTTGGGGCAAAGCCTCACTTGTTCCACACTCACTATGGCCCTGTGTTCAGGTGAAAGATGGGAGGGAGGCAGTATTTCTGGTTCGCCTTTCTGGTACTCAGTGGCAATAAGTGGCATTTTGTGTAGGACACACCAACTGTGAGCACAGAAAGCATGGGTGCAATATGTGGAGTCCCTTGCTTGTTATAGAAAGGGGCACAAAACGAACAATTTTTCGTTTCCATTTTTGTTTTTTCGTTTCGTTACGCAATGAAACGACAAACGAATTTTGTCTCTAAAATGAAATGAAACGAACAGAAACACCAGAAAATTTGTCATCCATTTCGTTTTTGTTACGGCAATACATTTGAACTGCTTTAAATGCTAAAAAAATCACAAAAAAAATGAAATAAATGGTAACAAAACGGTAACAGACGAACGAAAATGAAAATGGATTTTTTGCAAAAATTCACGAAAAACGGAAACGAACTGAAACGGACCCCCTAAATGACAAACGACAAACTAAACACCATTTTTTTTTATTTGTGCCCATCTCTAATGTGATATACCAACAAGGGCTGCTGCAGGTTGATGCACCTGCAGGTTCATGAACTGCAAGCAGGTCTCAGGGCTCCAGCTGAAGACTCAAGAATTACTCATCTTTTGTAGGGCTCAGGCAGGGGAACAACTCTGGGGAACTATTGCAGAGAAGAAAATGTGTTGTTTGTGTAGCTGTCCTCATCCATTCCCAGCAGCCAACATTAGTCACTGGCTCAGCCTGTTTGTAGGGATGCTGTACTTGCATGCTGTTGGGACACCAAAAAGCCAGGGATGAAGGATGAGTGCATGTGTGGGCATTTATGCCACGTAGAACAAGTCAGGGCGTAGGTCACCAGCATCACGACTCATGAGCCTTCTTGCAAGAATTCTACAAGCAGCAGTGCAAGCCAGACTTCCTCTGCCTGGGGACTGATGATAAGCTTTCCACAATTCTCAGCCCCAATGTTTTTTCCAAAAGGCTTGGAAAAATTTCCCCACGTGTTTTGTAGATGAGGCCACATGAGAGCCCACCTCTTGTGGCAAGCCCTGCAGCTGAGGGGCCCCTTCTGCTGCCTGCTCATAATGCGCACAAGAAATGCTTTCTCCCGGTTTCAGCACTGCTTTATTGGGCCATTAGCTGGAATTTAGCACGATTCTGCTAGCATTCGAATGCCTTTTCTCCATGCCTGTTCCCACAATGAATCATGCTCAAGAAGTGGTTCTGTCCTTGATCTGTAGTAGCTGCCCTGTGGAATCTACACGCACATCTCCGGTTTTGGCTGCAAATTATTTATTTATTTATTTATTTATTTATTATGGGTCTTATATACCGCCCGTCTTCCTGGTGGGGAACTCCAGGCGGTTTACAACAATTAAGGGAACAACAAATTGCATAGACTAATAAAAGTAAACAAATAAAAACAACAGATGCAGGATATAGCAATGGCGATGGCGGGAAAAAAAATCAACCAAACGCCTCCCGGAAAAGAAGGGTTTTCAAAGCCTTCCGGAAGGCAGGCAGGGACTCTGCTAGGCGTACTTCTGCTGGTAGATGGTTCCAAAGCATCGGGCCAGCCACAGAGAAGGCTCGGGAACGAGTGGAAGTTCGCCGAGCCTCCCTGGGTGTGGCCACGTGCAGCATGTGCGCCCGTGACAACCTAGTTGGATGTGCCGCAGTTGACCGGTGGTCGATCCGCTCTGTCAGGTAGCCAGGTCCTAGGCCATGGAGGGTTTTGTAAATCAAAACCAGGACCTTGAATCTGATTCGGGCTGCAATGGGTAGCCAATGCAGGCGGGCCAGAACTGGGGTGATGTGCTCAAACCGACGCACACCCGCCACCAGTCTGGCCACCGCATTTTGGACCCGCTGCAGATGCCGAATGAGAGTCAAGGGCAACCCCATGTAGAGCGCGTTGCAATAGTCCAGTCTCGAGATCACCAGCGCCTGGACCACTGTTCTAAGGGAGTCCCCATCCAGGTACAGACGAATCTGGGCAATTCGGCGAAGGTGGAAAAAGGCAGCCCTGGACACAGCGGACACCTGGGCCTCCATGGTGAGCGCCGGGTCCAGGACTACTACCAGATTCCGGACAGAGTCCGATGGCCTGAGGGAGACACCCTCTAAGGTGGGAAACGGGCCACCGTAGCTGGATGGGGTAGCCCCGAAGAACATAACCTCGGTCTTATCGGGGTTGAGTTGAGCCTGTTAGTCCTGGTCCATTCCATGACTGCGCCCAAGCACTGATCGAGGGTCCGGACAGCCTCATCTGCAGCGGTGGAAAAGGAGACATAGAGCTGCGTGTCATCAGCGTACTGATGACAGCAGATTCCATGTCCCCTAATGACCTCTGCCAGCGGCCTGATCTAAATGTTGAACAGCATGGGAGAGAGAGACGACCCCTGTGGAACCCCACAAGGGAGTATCCAAGGGGCCGACAACTCGCCCCCATGCTGAACCTGCTGGGGACGGTCCCCGAGGAAGGATCGGAACCAACTGTGAACAGTGCCCCCGATCCCAGCCTCGGAGAGCCGATCCAGCAGGATACCGTGGTCGACGGTATCAAAGGCTGCTGACAAGTCCAGGAGGACCAACAAGGAGGAACACCCCCTGTCGGCCCCCCGGAGGAGGTCATCTTGCAGAGCGACCAAGACTGTCTCGGTCCCCCGACCGGGCCTGAACCCAGACTGGAATGGACCTAGGATATGCTCACCCTCCAGATGTGTTTGAAGCCGGATCGCGGCCACCCTCTCGATCACCTTGCCCATAAAGGGAACATTAGCAATCGGGCGATAGTTGGATAAATCGCCCGATGCTAGATTCGGTTTTTTCAGAATGGGCTTTACCACAGTCTCCTTCAGGCGAGAGGGAAAAATCCCTTCCCTGAAGGAGGCTGTGGCGATGATAGATGCCCACTCTGATATGTTCCCGCCAGCGGCTTTCATAAGCCATGATGGGCAAGGGTCGAAGGGGGTGGACGCGGGCCGACAGTGGGCAATAGCCCTGGAGGCCTCAAGTGAGGTAACAGGCCCAAACTCAACCATGCGAGGAGACCGAGGGGGCACAGCCGTCGGGGGTGCCGAGAGTGGGCTAGAGCAACAGGGTTCAAAACCGGTACAGATGGCCTCAATTTTTGATCAAAAAAAGGCTGCAAAGTGCTCACTACTTAAATCAGTAGGAGGAGGCCTGGACAGTCCAGGATTAGTGAGGTCACGAACCACACGGAATAACTCCGCTTGATGGTTTGAGGCCTCACTAATTATCAGGGTGTTATAAGATCTTCTGGCCATCCTGATCGCATGAACATAGCGCCTAGACTGTGCGATGACTGCAGCCTTCTTAGTCGCCGTCCGGTTCTTCCTCCAGCTGTGTTCCAGCCTCTTCCGTTCTTGCTTCATCGCTCGAAGCTCTTCCGTGAACCACGGTGAGGGACAAGCTCGGCAGCGGATGAGGCGCCTAGGGGCAATCTGGTCGACAGCCCGGGATGTTTCATCAAACCATAGGTCTACCATGGAGTCAACCAGATCGTCAGCCAGTCCGCCAGGAGGCCCTCCGAGGACTTCGCGAAACCGATCAGGGTTAAGGAGTCTTCGGGGGCAGGCCCAAACAGTTGGCCAAGGGTCCCCGCAGGGTGGGGCAGTGATTGATACAGAGAAAGACAGCAGGTAATGGTCTGACCATGACACGGGGGTGGGAACAATGTCCCGCACCCTCAGACACGAATCCTCAGACGTGGAGGAAAATACCAGATCCAGGGTGTGTCCTAACCTGTGGGTTGGGCATAAAACATGCTGGGACAGATTCATGAAGGTCATGGACTCCATGAAATCCAGAGCAGCACCAGACAGGTCACCGCCAGCATGCACGTTGAGATCTCCCACCACCAGAAGGCGGGGGGGTTCTCAACAGAGCTGCGGCGATGAGCTCGGTGAGCTCTGGCAGGGATTGTGCTGGGTTGCGGGGAGCGCGGTAACCGAGCACAATGCCAAACCTGTCCTGCTGCCCAACCAACAGATGGACACATTCCAAACCTGGAATCACCAACGTCGAGGCTCTACTGATTTGAATGGTATCCCTGTAAACAATGGCCACTCCACCCCCCTTACGACCCTCCGATCTTCCCACCCCCTGTACCAGAAACCCAGGGGGGCACAGCTGGGTGAGGGACGCCCCCCCTCTGCACCCACCCAGGTCTCGGTGATATACGCCAGGTCGGCCCTCCCATCAGAGATGGTATCACGAATGATGGGTATCTTATTATGGACCGACCTGGCGTTCAGCAGGAGGCAGGAAAGATCAGAGGCACTGGCGGAGTGGCTCCAAGGCTCGTGACAGTGAGCTGAGGGGTCAGAACGGGGGGCAGGCACGGGATGCCTGGCCCAAGTTCTTCTTAACCGACTAACCCCCCAGCCCCTAGCGTACCGACCACGGCCCGACACAACAGGTATGGTGGTCCCTGCCTGCATGATTTATTTTTTAAAAAAAGTACAACTATACAATAATCAAATTCAAGTACAAAACAAAATATACAGCAGCGTAACACAATACTCTGACAAATAAAAATATAAAATAACCAACAATAAAGACTTAAAATGAAAGATAAAAGGTGGTGGGCTCACGTAGGCTGCTGATGGAAAGTAGGGGGAGAGATGGGGGAGGTAGGGGAGAGAGGGGGGACCAGCCGACATCAAAGCTGCCGGCGGAGGCAAATCCGCAGCCTACGAAGGCTGTCGGAGCCCTGCAGTAAGCGAAAGATGGCGGCCCGGCCCCCTCTCTGTTAGAGGGAATATGCCAAGGGGGAATAAACAAGCGCCAGGATGTTGGGGGGGGGGGGTAGCGAAACTCGGTAAGAGCGGATAGAGCCAGAACAAGGTGGCTTCCCCACCACGAGTTAGAATCAGTGGCCTCCAAAATAAAAATCCGCTTGATGGTAATAGTCCGGGGGGAGGCCACAGAAGATGACAATACAGAATCCTGCCTCCAAACGTGAAAGAGGCAATGTCCGTCGGAGTCCGCAAGATGGATACAGCGGAGAGGTGGCGACATCCGGCGGGAAGGGCCGAGATCAGCAGCGGCGGCAGGGCTCCAGGCGGCATGTCTGAGGGAAAGCTGCAGCAAGACGGCTCCCAGGGGTGATCCCCCGAACAAAGAAATGACAGCATCCAGTGTAGGGGGTGGCGGTGGTGGCAGTAGTGGCCGTGGCGGCTACCGGGCGGACACCCCGCCAACAGGAAGATGGAACTGTCTGGTAGAGCCGCGGGCAACGGCGGCGGCGACATCACCTCAGTGGGGAGCTCTGCATCAAAGAAGGTGGCAACGTCCAACGGGGTGGCCGCAAGTGGTAGGGGCAGTGGTGGTAACAGCTCCCGGGGGAGGGGAGGCCCCACTTCCCGAGCAGGCTCCCCATACCGCAAGGATGGCAACGTCCGGTGTGGGGCAGCAGGCAGCGACTCCCGGGCAGACCTCCACGCCGAGAAAGATGGCAAAACTAGGCGGGAGGGGCCGCAAAACAGTGGCGGCCACGGCGGCCCCCGGGGTGGGAGCCCCACTCCGGGAGGAATGGAGACGTCCAGTGGGGCAGCAAGCACCCACGGTGGCGGAAGTTCCCGGAGTAGGCTCCCCGGACCGGGAAGATGGTAGCATCCGGCGGGGGGCCAATGGAGGGCCGCAGGCAACAGCGGCAACTCCCGGGCAGGCATCGGCACCGGCAGGCCTCGGCACCGAGACGGTGGCAGTTCAAACGGCGGCCACGGCGGCGGCTCCCGGGTTGGCGGCGACGAACGAATCACAGTCAGAAGCACCGCAGAAGGGAGCAAAGAGCAGCCGGAACGAGGGGCGGCGGCGACAGCGGCGGCGGCAGACAGGGCTGAGGGATCCGCAAGCAGGCAGCCTCGGAGTCAACATGGTGGCGGCGGCGGTCCACAGCGGTCCATGGCGCCGCAGTAAGGGCGGCGAGCAGCCAGAACAAACACGGCAGCAATGCCACCGCCGGGTTGAACAAGCCGCAAGGGCCGCAGCCGGGCCGTGGAAGAACAACAAGCCGCCGGGAAACGAGAAGCAGCAGGTCCCAAGACAACCGGGGGCGGCGGTGGCGGCGGGGGTGGGCGATGACCCCCATCGCGGGCGCGCCCCAACGAACCATCCCAGCAGCCGGTGCATGGGGGCCCCAGCCTCAGAGGACCAGCGCCAACAGCCGTCCGCCTCTCCAGATGGCAGCTCCCAAGAAAGGCGAGCGGACAAGGACAGCTTGGGAGGTACAAAGATGAAAGTGGTGGTGGTGGGGGGGAACGCTCATTCCGGTAGAAAAAAAGCCGAGGAAGGCGGTGGACAGCTTCATTCTCGGCCTTAAACGAACCCCCTTGGAATCCCCCTTCACAGCCAGGCGAGCCCCAAAACCAATTAGAAAAAAATTAAAACATGGCAGCAGGCGAAACTGATAAAAAATAAAACGCGCCGGAGCAACTGACCTGCACGGCTGCTGCTACCACCCGCCATCTTAGTTCTTTTTTGTGTGTGGGGAAAATCGAAAGAACCCTTGGAGATTGGATTGCATTATGATATTCAGTGAAGGTCCTTCAGATGACCAGCTGAGAGTCACCAAGGGCTTTATGAGGGATCAGTGGTGGACCTACATGCATGAAGCAACAGCCAAACTCTGTAAGGGTTGTAGTTCAATTCAGGAAATCCACGCAATGGGCTATGAGCATGGACAGAGGGAGGACTCCTGGATTTCCCCCTTGTCATTTCTGAACTTGTCCTGTATTGTTTGAAGGACCTTGGACAACTCCCCAAGAGAGACCCAGAAAGAGAAAACAAGAAATCAAGCCCACTCGGCTGTCCTAGCTATTCCAGCAGGGCCATTTTCAATCCATGTTATCTATACATATGGTCAATGTAAACTGCAGTTAACAGCCTATAATGACACCCAATCACCACTGATTTAAATGGACCAGTTACTTTTCAGAATATATTTTAGATTGTTTGAATACTGCTATAATGTTTTTCTTTTTATAGTTGAGCTATTATGATTTTATGTGTTGTTGCTTTGCTGTTATTTCATGCTGTGAACTGCCAAGAGTGACCCTTGGCCAGATGGATAGTATATTTCCTCCACCCACCCACCCACCCACTCAATCCATCCATCCATCCATCCATCCATCCATCCATAACTGCATACATACATACAGTTCAGTGGAGGCCATGCTGTCATTGAACATCCTTGCCAATGGCAGTGACACTCTATAGTGCAGCTGTTCTAGAGGCGACAGGAGAATGCCAGAGTGTCTTCCCTAGATCACACAGTCCTGTAAAACCATAGAGGATATGCAGTGGTTCCCAACTTTGGCTCCCCAGGTGTTCTTGCACTCATACTCCCAGCAATCCTGGCTAGCACTGCTAGTAATGAAGGCATCTGGGAGTTTAGGTCCAAAAACATCTGGGGACGCAATGTTAGGAACCACTGGGGCAGTGTATCATTTCCCATGTAGGAAGCAAGACAAAGGAAAGACAGAAAATGTGAATGTAGCAGAATAGATCATAGTGATTGACAACTAGTTCTGCTGTGATGGGTATGTTCTGGACTCTGAATGCTTCAGGAAAGGAGGGACCAGGGTTGCCTTTGATCTACGCAGGCTGCTTTTGCCCACCCTTGGCCTATTCATCCATAGAACCTAGGCCTCCTTTCCTTTAGCTGCTGAGCTGCATGTGGATGGAAGAGACAATGAAGAGACTCTTAACTGTTCTCTGAGAGCAGAACATTTATACGCAATTCATGGGGTGCTTGGCAATAGGGCTTTGAAGTCACAGATTTGCTGCACTGTGCTTTCTAATTCATATAGTTAATCTCATCTGTGCCAAAGGGCAGTCAAGGAAGTGGCATAAAATACTGGCACTCCCCCAAGACGCAACATCATAGTCAAGGGGTTATGCCTTTTGGCGTAACCCTTCTCCAGAGAAGATGGTCTCAAAACAGGCTGGTTGAGACACAACCCAACTTCAGGTGCCCAGGCATTGAGAACAAAACAAGGTGGTAAGTGTGACCCTGCTCTTCTCTGCCCCTGGGCTAGATTCACTTCAGTTTCTGTGGTTGATTATGTGGTTCTACCATGACATATGCAGCTGGCTCTCAGCATGTGCTTACTATGTGAAAACTTCATATTGGATTATTGGGCTAATTGATGGGTGCGTTATCTATTTACCCATCACACTTACAAGAAAACAATGGCAGATCATCCCATACAAGTAAGAGCCAGTTTCAGAGAATAAGCTTTGAAGGTAAGCCTGCTGGCCTAACTTGTTGTCAGTGCTGGGACGGAAGCTCCCTTTGGCATCATTAATGTGCCAGAATTTGATCTATTTGATCTGTTTCCTTATTTTGCTTTGCAGATCCATGAGGAAGCTGATTTGGGGTGGCATGTTATGACTGCTGTTTTCACCTACCACAAGCCATGTTCACTTGGACTGATGGGAGTTGTAGGGAGCAACATTTTTTGAGTTCTATGTGGCTACTTGTTTACTTAGGGCCTTTTCACACGACCCCTAAGATCCGCTGGTCCCTTAAATTCGGACCAGAGATCTTGGGGGTTCGTTTCTGTTCCTGCGTCCCCACCCCTCAGCACTTCCTGCTCCTGTCGGCGTGAGGGGGAGGGAGGGAAAAAAAGGACAAAAGAAGCCTTTACTAACCTGCCAGTGCTGGTCGAACTTGCCACGAGCCCCGTTACTTCCTGGTTCCTTCTCAAGGGGCTCTTAAAGGGACGGGAGGCAAAAAAACAACAGACAAGCGAGGAGAGCCCGGCACTCTTATCCGCATCAAGGAATTTTCATCTGCTGAGAGCAAGTACATGAAAGGTGCGCTGGATCGCGCTTATGGGGGCGTGGTCACACTTAATTTTCTCTAAACTCCGGAGCTGGTGGGGAAACATTTCTAAGCTCCAGAGCTGGGAGCCATTTGCAGCGCAGCTTAGGGGTCGTGTATAAACACCCTTAGATATCTATTGATGGGCCTTGCAAACACAGGTCTCTTATTCAGAGTTATATAACAGACAACACAAGCAATTATAGCAAGAAGAAAATTCTACAATTCATGTAGCCAAGTCCTTGTCATCAACACCAATTCAGAAGCTGCTTGTAGAAATGCCAAGTTCAAGTGTCCAGTATATTTTCCTCAGATGGATTGGGTGTCTGTAAGCTAAAATAATCAGCTCTACATGCCAAGTCTTCAAAAGCCTAGGCCACGTCGGAAAGGGCCTTTTGAATCTAAATGATCTCCTGCTCTTTCTTTGTCCCACCTAGAGATGGGTGCTTTGTGCCTCCTACGAAACATGAAGCACCACTGGCCAGCTGTTTCTAATCCCCCTCCCACCTCAGCCACTTGGTCCACTAACTGGGGCTCCTTGCACTGCTGGAGACCAGCTGGCCCTTCCCAGCCTCCCCAGGCAGTTCATTGGCTGCATGGGGAGACTCTCCTTTCTCATCGGACAGGTCAACTGCCTGAGGGGGTGGGGAAGGGATGGCCAGTAAGTGGACTGGGCCATTGAGGGGTGGGAGAAGGGGGGGATTTAAAACTTTGGTGGTCAACAGTGTGTCTTGCAGTGAAACTAGATGTGACATCTAGCTTTTTCTTTCTTTCTTTCTTTCTTTCTTTCTTTCTTTCTTTCTTTCTTTCTTTCTTTCTTTCTTTCTTTCTTTCTATTTACTCCCCCTTCCTCTTTAAAAAGCTCCAAGGCAGCTTACATCATTAAAAGACAATGTGCAAGCTAACAACAGTGAGTGTACAAATCCTAAAATGGATCAAATACCATAAGTAACACATTCAAAGCAGTAAGCAGTAACAATCCATTAAAAAAAAACACCAATTCAGCCAGTCACATGACTTGAGGTTGATTCCAAAAGAAACTACTGTATCCCTCTTCCAGATTATTCTGGCAGTGGGACCAGGCCCTCAGAGTGACACTCATTCACAGTTACAGTACATTATTTTCCATTCACTTTTTGTCATGAAAATATTACTTCTGCATATTCTGACCACTCTTGAGGCATGCTTCAGTAAAGCAAAGCAAAGTGTTCTGCTTATATACCACCCCATACCACTTCAAGTTTAATTACAGTAGGCAGGCTACACATTGCTCCCCCCCCCAGCAAGCTGGGTACTCATTTTACCGACCTCAGAAGGATGAACGGCTGAGTCAACCATGAGCCTGTTACCTGGGATTGAACCCCAGGTTGTGAGCACAGTTTTACCTGCAGTACAGGCATTTAACCACTGTGCCACGAGGCTCCTAACCAACAGTATTCACAGTTAGATTACTTTTTTTCCTTCTGATTTTCCCACCTGGATCTTCCTAGATCAATTTCCCTACACATTCCCCAGCGTCTTTGGAGGCTGTATTCACTGGAATAGGTGGCTATATGTCTTTCTTTCTCAGTCTTTAGGTCAACGACTGTTGAACGAAAGTTGGGAGAAAATACTGTATAGTGTTTTATAGAGAGCTAACTGTGACTAAATTTGGTACTACTATAATTTCACTTGTTACCTTAATGCAGATTGTTCTGCTTTATACTTTGCATTGTAATGTACAGTATTGTATTAGAAATGCATTTATTTTTCTCCAATTTCTTTTAGATTGCACCTTCATTTCATGGATCGTATTCCCTGTTTATTGCCGTGATTTAAATACAGTACATCTTCAAATTAATTGCACCTGTGAATTGTCAGAGCACTGAAGTCACAATGTTCAGTTGGAAGTTTTTAAGCTTGCAATTAGGTAAAATAAGTCCAGGTGTGGACCTAAGCAGGCATGCTTAAGTTGGCCTTGAAGGGAAGGGAAGTGTCCACGGACACAGAAGCGAAGCTCAGAAGTGTAGATGTGGAAAGATGATTGGTAATAGAATCTATACATACTGTATGTGATGCATATTGTTCTTGCTGACTGCCACTGACCGATACTGACTATATGCTGATACCATGATGTGGCTGCTTGTTGTGATGGATAGAAGCTGATGGAAGTCAATGGTGGCTGAAAATGGAGAAATGCTGAAATGCTACTGTTAACTATGAAGAAGCGATGGCTGATGTACTCAGAACAAAGGTATTGCCAATGAACTGTAAATATTAGAGATGGGCACGAAACGAACAATTTTTTGTTTCCATTTTCATTTTTTCGTTTCGTTACGTAACGAAACGACAAACAAATTTTGTCTCTAAAATGAAACAAAACGAACAAAAACACCGGAATTTTTGTCGTGTGTTTCGTTTCCGTTACTGCAATATGAGTGAATTGCTTAAAATCCTAAAAAAAAATCACAAAAAATTGAAATAAATGGTAACGAAATGGTAATGAAACAAACAAAAACGAAAACGATTTTTTGCAAAAATTCACGAGAAGCGGAAACGAACCGAAATGGACCCTCCAAACGACAAACGACAAACGAAATGCCATTTTTCTGATTCGTGCCCATCTCTAGTAAATATTGTAAAGAGATTGCACAAAAATCAGCAACTAGTCTGTCATGTCCTCTCTAACCTGGACATCGCTGTTTACTCTGCTATGAAGATATACATCATATACCTGACAGGTCATGGGCCCTCAGGTAATCTTTGGGTACACCTTTTTTCTCTGTGAGACAAAAAAAACCCTTCATTTTCAGGGTGCAAAAACACTCACTGGAAAAGGACAAGTAATGCTAAGACAAGAGTGGAAGGAGATTGATAGCTCAAGTTCCAATGGAAACCCAAGCTGTCTTGGGATCCCCAGTCATAGATCCTCAGAGATGGAACGGCACTGCCTCTGTGGTTGGTGGCCATTTTGCGAGGGACCCATGGCCTTGCCACAATCCCAAAGGCTTTTGAAGAACAAAATGGTTTCCTAGGGAACATCAGAACTCTCTGTGCCTGTTAGGGATAGGGGTTGGAAATGTTTTTAACTAGTGAAAAGAAGGCCACCATTAATCATGCTATTAGCCCTGTGTGTGCAGAGCTGTACCAACAGGATTCTAGCCTGTATCTGATGATGACTGCTAAGGAGGGTTGCCTTGCATGCACGTGGAGATAAGATCATAGCCAGAGCAGGGAGGTACCCCATACCAAAAAGGATGAAGCAAGCTCCACCTTGCTCCAACTACAGGCATCCAGCATTAGGCATGCTTCAAGAATTAAATATTTATGCTGTCCACTGCACACTCATCCAACCTACACCTCGCCCTGTAACCTGATAAGTAACACATAAGTACCTACTGTATTTGGTACCTCTCTGGATATTGGAGCCCAGTTTTCAGCTTAAAAATGAAATGAAATGAAATAAATCTACCCTCACTAAGAACCAACCCTTTTAGATGCCAAGATAAAATCTGGATTTTCAGAGAGGTGTTTGATGTGAGGTGAGGATTCTTCTCCCCCCCTTTTTTTTACTTCTCTGGAGAGAATGCCAACCCCTCCTACACCACACTTGGGGGGGGGGGGTAATCTGCTGTTGCTCTAGTTTTTGATGATATGGTTGTTTATTTTGCTCTTTTATGCCACACTTTTGAGGTTTATTATATAGCATTATATCTTTGTCGTGGTAATGTGATTTTATTTTGTGTTGTTTAAAGCACTCCGGTTTCTTCTTTTTAAAAAAAGAAGAATGAGTATATAAATATTCACAGCAAACAATAATTAAGCTAGTTCAGGAATTCAACTGACCCCATGAGCAACTCTGTACGAAGAGCGAATTCTGGAGATAGCTTATAAAAGGGGGTGGGATGGGATCAACTTTTTGTTGCTATTATGTAAGAGATGCAAGCAGTAAAAGTATATATATTTCATCATTCCCAGTACCTGTGTTCATAAATTATAATTTTATGAATGGTGTGCTACTGAGACAATTTTATAATCTTGGGTAAGCATTGCTTCCTTTGTTCATTGCACCAAATTTTAATCTTCATTGTTCTGCATGAATGCTCTGCCCTAAATCAGGGATTGGTAAGAAAGCTTCTATGTAACAGCAGACCTCAAACCTACCCACAAATTTAGCATGACTCTTAAATCTTTCCAATAGCCCCAAAGCAATAACTGTTGTGGTGCCACCCAAACAGAATTTTACAAAAACAGAATATTAATCATTGTTAGTGTGTACAAACATGAACAATCAGAGTACAAATGTGTGTTGATATGAAACTTGGCTATATCTAGCTTATTTTATCAGTCAGATTACAGCAGCCACCTCTCACAGTCACCGTCGTCAGCACAGTCTTTCGCCAAACCTCTTTTTAAAAAAGCTGCTGCTGACCACTGGTGGAGGAACCACTCTCTTTCTTCAGATGTGGGGAGACAACAAGATTGCGGATGACCAATCCCACCACCGTAGTTCTTGGTCTCATCCACCAATCTCTCTCTCTTCAAGGAACCCTACAGGTAAACTCCCCTGAGCTCCCAAACAGCCCCCACAACTGGAGAAAAACACCACCTTTAGAGCCACCGCTTGTGTTGAGGTAGATTAACGCTATGGCATATTGGAAGTCTCCTTTTGCCTGTTTCTGGTCCTAACTGGAGCTGCTGCCAAGGCAATATTGAAGCTCACCAGTAGGACTATTATAAAAGAGATTCCAGTTCTGTAATTCCTATAGCCAGTGGGTTTCTGAGGGATATAGTCATTTAAAAAAAAAAAAAAAGATAGCTGAAATCCAATTTGTTATGCCTGCAGACGTGACACAAAAATGGGTGTAATTCTCTGCAGCCAGTTGCCACAAGTTAATAAGACGATGTGGGCATTTGCTATTGCACATTCAAGTCACGTGTCTCAATGTGGAAATGCCCCAGCTGACTTCTCAACTTCTGACAATCTGCAGCTGAGATTTACAGTGAGTCCTTTATGCCGGCATAGAAACACAATAGGATTTTAGCTGGTGGTTTCCAAGCCCAGGAAGAATAATTTCTTAAGCAGGACGATGCAACTCCCAGCACACCTGGATAGTCCATTCCATTCCATAAAGCTTTAATGTCATTAAAACAAAGGAAGTACACATATAAAGACCAAACAGTTACACCAGGCATGTCCAAACTTCGGCCGTCCAGATGTTTTGGACCGCAACTCCCACAATCCTTTGCCATTGGCAATCTAAGCTTAGAATTCTGGGAAATGTGGTCCAAAACATCAGGAGGGCCAAAGTTTGGGCATGCCTGAGTTACACAAAACATTATAAAATAAATCTCATCAATGGTCTAACTAAAGTTTACAGAGAGTTGCTCTTTTTTTAAATACGGCTATTAGAAATTCAGCCATCTGAGCAGTGACTAGTTCGGAATTGTCCTGAAGGAGAAAGCCCGTATATCCTTCAGGAGGACCTGAAAAATCAAGGGGGACTTGCTCAAATAAGAGATTTAGCTTTAGCTTATTGTGTGCTGGACAATGACACAAGATGTGGGAGACTGTGGGCGTTTTTACATGACCCCTAAGATCCGCTGGCAACTTAAATTCGGATTAGAGATCATGGGGGTTTGCTCCTCTTGCTGTGTTCCCACCCTTCCGCACACCATTGTTCCTGTCTGCGTGAGGGAAGGGAGAAAAAAAGGGAGAAAAGAATGCAGGCTCACCTCGTCTGCCCAGAGCAGCCCCGGAAGCATTCCAGTCTCTTAAAGGGGTGGTGGGGACAAAAAAAACAAACAGAAGGCTAGGCAGCCCGGCACTCACTGCTTTACAATTCGCATCAGAAATTTTTTTTACCTCTGGAAACCAGGTACTTTTAAAATGCACTGGGGCACGCTTTGGTGGGTGTGGTCGTACTTAATTTTTTTAAAGTCCGCAGGTGGTGGGAAAACAATTTTAAGCACCGCATCTGGGAGCCCTATGCCTCGGATTTTAGGGGTCGTGTAAAACCATTGTGTGTTGGGTTCTAAGTGGCAAAAGTTACAAATCCTCTGAGCAATGGGGATATTGTGGTATTTTCCAGACAAGACTGAAGAAGGAAAGATGTTAAGTCTAGCTAACATAAAGGCACACCTCTTACTAACATGAAAATAACACAAGTCTTGTCCAAAAGAGGGGGGTAAATTAAAATAACGTGGGGAGTAGACTGAATTAAGACTAGAGGTAAATGACTGAGTTTCTACTTCTAGTAATCTTGTCTTTATGATCATATGAGCTCTGTTAAGTTCAATATCTGTGAAAGAGTCAAGAGTAAAATCTAAGCTTTGAAGTTTAATTACAAAAAGACTGTCCCACCTGGATAGTTAATTCCCAAGCAAGTGAGGATGTACATTGGACATGGTCAGAGAAACCTTCGTATATTTAGATCCTTCCAACAAATATCCCTCAAAAAACCGCCCCCGAAGTGGTTCTGTGTTGAGGGGTACTGCACCTGAACATTTATGTTTGTAAGCCAGATGTGTAGCCTGGAGAAGAAAAATGCTTATCCGACATTAAAGAGGAAAAAAACAAGGCTTTGAAGAGCATTGCCAGCCCCCAATATGTTTATCCTCCCTTATATGATATAAAAACAAAGGGGCTGCATGGCAAACTCAACGGTGAGCTGTAAACTGAACAAATAGGCTGACAGGGAGCATGCAGCCGCTCAATGGCGTCTAAGACTCTGGGTATATTGTATACACTCCCTTGCTGCCTGGCTCCCCTTCCTGCTCCCTCCCCTTTTCATTTCACAAAAGGCTGGGAAATTTTATTGCCAATAATATTACCAGTAGTTATGCATATTAAGATAACGATGTCCTAATCACAGAACCTGGGTGTGAGCCAGCCACCTGCAGGGCTGAGAAAATAATATTCCTTAGCAGAAAGTACTAAACAATTGGCCGAGGTCCTATGTCGGTACATTATTGATATGTTGCTCTTTGTCTCCGTTCCTCTGGCATGAGTTACAATGCACAATAAAAAAAGGCAAGGGAAGAAGAGACTGACACATAGCAGAGTTATCAGTGCCAGTCAACCTGACGAACAGGAGAATCATGCCTATTAACAGCTGGAGAAAGCCGCTTTGGTAGCTCCAACTGGCCTCAAGGCAGGCACAGCTGCCCAGGAGAAGTAAATCTTGTTTCTGCACATGAGTGGTATCGAGGCCAAGAGCTTTAGCCATCAGAATGGGCAGCACAACGTGGGAAGACAACCCCCCCACGGCATGCCCTGAAGGAGATTTCCAGTTTTCAGCAATGAAAACAAGTGGTATCGAGTGGGCAAACGGAAGTTGCTTTGAATGCCCAGACTCTTGAAGGTGTTTTGTGGCCCGAATTGCTTTACATTTTATGGATTTTTCTACAAAGTATAGTTTTAAAAAAAACCCTTTTGCGATTCATACTGGCCGATGTAACACATACAGTATATGTTCTCCAGGTGTTAACGCACAGAAGCATACATGGGTGTATTACAGGATCATGTTTATGTTTGGAGTTCATGCTATTTCATGTGTAGTGATTAAGTTTCATTGTTTTTAAGCCATTAAAAATCCAAAACTGGATAAAGGAACCAGATTAAAAGAATTAAAACAGAGGTTGTCCTCACTGTCATATATTTATGGTATGCAGTTCCCTGACCGAACTGTTTGGTATTGGGGAGGGCGTGCTCATCCCCTTGTGTTTTTGTATATAAAATGATCCAGCCTTCCCCTTTAAGAGCTGTCCCACACCCAACTGGTGCAGGGCTAGGGCATACACTACTTCAGGGACAATTCCTTGGGATGCAAAATCACTCTTTGTTCTGCCTTTGTGGACCAAGAGTTCAAACAGACTGCACTGAAGATAAGGACCTTCTAAGCACCGGCTGGATCACACCAAATTTCACAGTGTGGATAGGCATATTCAGTAGGATTATATTGGGTCATATGTATTGAATACACATGCAAAAGTGTATCCAATGATTTTCAGGCAGGTGTGATGTGATATCAGATTTATCTGTGTTATAGAAATCCTACATCTGCTCAATAGAAGGTCTGAGGAGATTTTGGACATTTGTCTTGCATTACTTCTTTCTACAGGGGTTCGGGTGAGAGAATGGGGAGATGATTCCAAGACAACTCCATGAATGTATCGGGTGGACGTAATCTCCACAGAGGGTGATTCTGCACAGCCCTTGCTGTATGGCAAACCCACCGCATTAAGAAAGGTCTTCCTTGGATCCAAAGGGCACCCTGGCGTTTACCTTAAATGCACACCTTTCACACTGAAGCCTTCATTGGTTTTCTTTTCGGCACTGTCCATTAATCTCAATAGGATTCTCCCACCTCCCTCCGCTCTCTGACAAGCTGAACTGGAAAGGTCTCCACCTTTTTATGGTGCAATAAAACACATACAATGAATAGGATTACTGTAGATTGGCCAGACATAAAGGCCTGGTGCTTCCAGAATGGAGGCAGTGCTGTCTGGCTGTGGTGGAACATTAAAGAAGGGAACAAACACGGCCTTCTCTTCTCCCAGAGGACACGGCAGATGTGGAAACTCAGAAAGGTAAAGAGGGAATCTGAAGACTGAATGTATTTTTTTTTACACAAGCTAGTTCAGAATTCAAGGATCGTTTCCTAAGTTGTGCACCCTCCCCCTAAAACATAAGCCTCTTTTTGGATATCAGATACTTTAAGTAGGATAACACATTAAGAGTTGTCATTGGCCTCCTCCAGGCTGGGCTGAAAAGATGGAACCCCCCTAGAGGGGTGAAGAAGTCAGGCAGCACCTAGGAAGGTGAGGGGAGAGAAAGAAAACCCAGAAGGGTATGAAGAGAGAAAGGGTGCTAGGCTTTGAGGAATGGAAACTCAGGCTCAGTGTGTGGATGAGGGGATGCTGGCATGTAGAGATGGGCACAAATAAAAAAAATGGCATTTTGTTTGTCGTTTGTCATTTGGAGGGTCCGTTTCGGTTCGTTTCCATTTTTTGTGAATTTTTGAAAAAAATTCATTTTCGTTTTCGTTAATTTTGTTACCATTTCGTTACCATTTATTTCAATTTTTGTGATTTTTTAACGGATTTTAAGCAATTCACTCATATTGCAGTAACGGAAATGAAACGCACGACAAAATTTCCGGTGTTTCTGTTCGTTTTGTTTCATTTTAAAGACAAAATTCGTTTGTCGTTTCGTTAGCTAACAAAATGAAAAAACAAAAACAGAAACGAAAAATTGTTTGTTTCGTGCCCATCTCTCCTGGCATGGAGAGGGGAATGAATGGGTGAGGTGAACGCAGAACAAAATGTGCCCTGAGATGCATTTTAAAAAATTCACAGCCAGTATATTGATGCATCAATGAAATGAGGTCTACGGCTTCATAAGGACAATCTTGGTGCAGATAGACTTCTGTGTGCCATTTGTCTGGTTCATTGATAACTCCACCTGCTATCTTCCAAGTGGCACAGCCCTATAGACTAGGCCTGGGACCATGATTGGCTAATGGCAATGCATTTCTTCCAGAGTCGCAGGGCACCACAGAACAAACATTCCTGAATGAGAAACTCTTTCCACCATATCAATGTTTCCATTAGACTTGTGGCTGTTTGGCCATCCCCTGGCAAGGACACCATCCTGCTAGCTAATCACTCCATTCCAGAAGCCACATTGGGTTGCTTCTATAGAAGAAAGCAGCAGCAGCAGCAACAAACACAGGGTTGGAGAATGTTAAAGAGAATGCACACTTCCTGCCCATGTTGGAGTCCCCAAAAAGTAACTTTCCTATACTCTGAATGAATGGCAATACAATTCCTTCTCACTCATTAAGTGGTGGCTAATATATGTCCATTGCAAGGGTGCTTAAGTGCTACAAAAGCAGGGTGGGTGGGGTGGAAACCTGAAAGAGCACAGCTAAAGCCCTGGCTAAGTTCTACACACTGGTAGTTCAAAAAGTGGTTCTTTCAGAGTATCACACCCAAGGAGAATGACTGATCAGGTGGCAATTGAAAGGTTACAGCATGCCTGGCTGGACTGTTACCTCACTACACTAAGAAGTGATTTCATCACCTTCTCAATGTCCTCAATGCATAAAACACAACTGGGAACCCTTTGTGAATGGGGATCATTGCCTTGGTATCCATGTAGTCCAAGATGCCCTAATGTCTAGCAAGGAGGAATGGAAGAGGGATGTCAATTTTCATAGTTGGGTAAAGTTACCTTTTGTTCTATATGTCCCAGAATCTTCTCCAGTCACCATTTCCCCCTCTCTTTTTTTCTCAAAGCAGAGAACCTCAAGTGTAATCCAAAATGGTCACAATATCCCCTGACTAATTGGAAAGCTGGACTTTGGATCATGATAGCCAAGGACACCCAGGGATAGGGACTCAAGTTGTGGGACTTGCTGTCAAGTCAGATTTAAGTTGCTCTGGTGACTTGACTCGGACTTAAGTTGGGGTTGTTATTATTTCAATGACTCAGACTTGACTCACAACTCAGATCTTGCCCACCACTCCCTTTTTCCTGGGGGGACAAACACTTGCTTTAATTGGGACTGGGACTTGATCCCAAAGACTTGGGACTTGGGACTCAGACCCAAAGACTTGGCATCATTCCTCAGGACACCCCAATATTATTTACACATTTCACATCACCCACCTTCAACACCATTTGGCACTGGTAGTGCAGTTAACAAACAAACAAACAAAAAGATTTTCCTCATTTTAAAAAAAGGCCAACACTCCTATTTAGAGCCAGCCAAGCAAGACAAAGGATAGCATGTTCAGCTCTGAGAGTTCTGTTGCCCATTCATATACTGGAACAACCTTTGGAGTTTTGGGGGAAGAAAGATTCTCTGTTCTGTCCAAGAATGTCAAGCTGAAGAAAGTGCAGGCTCATGGGCTGTTTTCTTTTACACACGTTGGACAATCTTCATTTTAAGAAGTCAGCATCTTACTTCGTGTCTTGGGCTTATCGCCACATATCTGTCCTCGAAGAGCTCAATCTACATGGACCACTATAGAGATATTGACAGGACTTCCTTCATGTGTCTCCTCAGAAGTAGATCCGTCAAGTTCGGTGTGATTTGCTCCCAGATTTAGGCGTAGAAAACAGATTGCAGAATTAGTTTTTCAGGTGATCTACTGGTACTTGGGCCTTAAATTATAAACAGCTAAACTTTAATTGTTTTGGTTGTATTTTGTAATGAGTGAACACGTTTAATTGTTCTGTCATATGATGTAATAATTCATATTGTGATCATCAAAGCTTGGCTGCTGTAGAGGATGTAATGGATGGAGTTTTGGATTAAATTTTGAAAAGTCTGATTTCAAATCCCACCTTACCCGTGGAGACTCACTGGGGGTGGGAGTGGCAACAGTAAATCACTCCTTGAATGTTGCCATGTTTTAAAAACTCCCTTACAGTTCCCATCAGTTAGATGCAACTTGACAGCACATAACAATAAGCAGTGCAATTGGACAGCAGATTGGATGACAACGCCCCCTCCCCGAACCCTCTATGAACCAATTGGTGATGGGTGAGTAGTAGTTATATTCTCTGACATCTTTGGTTCACAAAGTTTGGAGGTGGCCAGGCTGCCTACAGCTAAGGAAGACTCGCATGCAGTGAAAATGCCACCAGCAGCGCTTGAAACGATGGGCAAGCCTTGCCAGATGCCAGCTTTCTCTGAGGCAGGGCAACTGCTTAAAGGTAATCAGAGCTTTCCCCCAATCTGCTGCTTGCTTTTCCAGTTGAGAATCCAAGCAACGTGGAGGTGAATCCAACTATTAGGATTTGCTTGTTTGTTTGTTTGTTTCCCACCTTTCCACTACAGAGTAAAGCATCTTGCAATCTACATTTTACAAACAACAAAACCCCAATAAAACATGTGAACGATCACTGGAGCATCCTCCCTCTTTGGGAGGCCAGCAGTGCAGACGGGAATCTCCTGCAGGGTGTCTGGCCACAGGGAACTGTGCGTAGGGGAGAACAGCAACGTTTCTTTCTTTTGGATTTTTTTATGGTTAAAGGAGAGAAGGGAAATGGGATGAGGAATCCCACGGTGACTTATAAAAACAACTTTTAAAAAAAGCTTGAAGAGATGTTATAATGTCCTGTTCTCTTGGCCCAGCCAAACAGAAAGCGTTTTTTTGTCTCCCTTGGCTGTGAAAGGGAAGGCCTGAGACAAAGTATTGTGTTTTTAATGTTTCACCCTTTGGGAGACATGTCAAAAGTGCACGAAAGATCTCGGGAGGGGGGCATGGACTGCAAAAGCAGAAGCCAAGGAATGAGGATTCTTGTAAAATGAGGTTGTTCTGAAATGCTCTCTCCATCTGTGATCCTGGAAAGCACTTTTTTGTTTTTGTTTTTCAAAACAGAGGTTGACACACAGCACAGAGCAAAGGTTTCATTATTGCTCTGCTGTGCTGCCATCCAAGAACACAGAGTCTCTAGATGCAGTGGTTCTCAACCTGTGGGTCCCCAGATGTTCCTGGACTACAACTCCCAGAAGCCTCCACCACTCGCTGTGCTGGAAGGGGTTTCTGGGAGTTGCAGTCCAGGAACATCTGGGGACCCACATGTTGAGAACCACTGTTCTAGATCAACCCTATGAAGCAAATTTTGGACCTAAAGAGAAATTCCTAGGGCCACATCTGGACACATTCCATTCCATTCTATTTTACTGAATGCCTTTTTATAGAACCAGGCATGTTGTCAGCACCACTAGAGAATACATTTCTATTATAAGAGTCAGCTGAATTCCAGTTCTTGAAAAGGATCACATGTTCAGGATAGTATGAAAAGTGCCGGGCTGCTTTATGCTTCTCCGTGGAAACCCAGAGCACCTGAGGACATGGTCTTGTGTTTGGGGTGTAGAACTGACCCACAATGTAAGAGATTGCTGGGTCGGAGTGCAATGAAAGACTCTTTGCAAGGGCCTGCTGGAGCCCAGACTGAAAGTCCATTCGAAGGATGGACACAGGGCTGGTCTAGCTGTTCGCTGGAATGAGGCTGCCAACTCAGGTAGGAGTGTGCTTGGGGCAGTGGCCGAGGTGCTGCTCTCTGTTCTCCACCACTTCATCCCCTTCCATTCACGCCCCCTGCTACCCATGCTGCCTGCCACTTCCATCCAGGAACATTGGGTTGGGTGGAAGGAATAGCAAGGAAAGAAGAGAATGATGATTGCAGCCACAGCAGCAGGTTGCTGTGAATTGCCATTGGTTGCCTGGTTGCCTTTGGCTGCTATCTGCCCAGCTATTTCCTCTGGGTTGTGGGGGTTTAGGTCCCTTCTTACAGTTGCTTGGCCCCAAAGACCCAGATATTAGGTGAACACCCAGCATGCGGCAAAGGCTACCAGAAAACCAGCAGCGGCTCAAAACAACCCACATCTGATGTCGCCACCAGTGTGCAACTACTTCCTCCCCCTGTTGCTGTAGAGCATCCAGGGAGCATGGGCAGCAGACAGGACAATGGGAGAGCAATGGCAGTATCCCTCCTCTTGCCACACACAGCAGAACAGCAGCTGCATCACTGCCATTGCCTCCTCCATCAGGGTCACTTTCAGTGACTTCTGGTGCCTAGCCGCTGCTGCTCCATCACTGTCTCAATATAAGGTTTTCATAATAAGGAAATTTTGGCTGTGGTTTACCATTGCCTCCTTCTGCACAGTAGTAAGAATTATTAGCTGGTGTGTCATCCTCATTGCCGCCTCTGCCAGTGTCACTTTCACCTTCTGCTGCTAACCAGTAGCTGCTGCCCTCCCACCCCAAGTCACCATTGGTACTTTCCATTCCCTTCTGTTCCTGCAGTTCTTCCTCCTGAAGAGGGTGAATCCATTTGAGGACCTGTCCAGATGGAAGCCTTTGGAGCTGTCTGTTTCGAGCCTCCAAAGTTCTTATCTTTTGTCTGGTCTAACATACACTTCAGCGATCCTTCTGTTCACACTGGAGGGGTTTATTCACCAGTGAAAAGGTTCCACACAGGTCTTTCAATTGCTGTTTACTCCTGAGGAAAGCTTACTTGGTTTAATCACAAATAAGGTTCATCCGTTTTACTCGAGTCGTGACTAAGGAGACAGCAGCAGCGCAACAAGGAGTGCAACAATGGGAGTCCGTGGTGACTTTCCATTTTGCTTCATTCCTTTCCTTTCCTTCTTTTGTTACACAAGTCAGTGAGCTGGCAAAACAGCAATGCATCATCCTAGCACAATATTCATATTATACACCTTCTACCAAAAGACAGGTCCAGCGTACAGGATTATCATCACATTGCATCCGTTAGGGATTTTTTAATTTTATTTTAAAGAAGGCAGAATAGAGGAGGTTTTTTTTTTTCCCCATTCTCCTTTTTAATGCCACAACCAGCCGAATATACCACAGTCTTGTCACTTCAGAGAACACTGCCCCCAGGTCTATTTTGGTGCAGACTAACCATCTGCACAGGCTACACAGCAGGATCATTAGGAATACACCGAAGCATGCAAAAAAACCCCCGAACCCTAAAACTATGCCAGAAAGGAACAGGATGGGTGTTCTGGCTCTAAGCCAAAACACATGTGAACTCCATAATATGGTTTGAATTAAGCCACACACAGAATCAACCCAAATAACTAGAGATGGGCACGAAATGAACAATTTTTCGTTTCCGTTTTCATTTTTTCATTTCGTTATGCAACGAAATGACAAACGAATTTTGTCTCTAAAATGAAACGAAATGAACAGAAACACAGGAAATTTTGTTGCGCGTTTCGTTTTCGTTACAGCAATACAGTGAACTGCTTTAAATCTGCTTCTGCTTCTGCTTATATACCGCCCCATACCACTACAAGTAGTCTCTGGGCGGTTTACAATTTTGATTACAGTGTGCAGGCTACACATTGCCCCCCCAGCAAGCTGGGTACTCATTTTACCGACCTCGGAAGGATGGAAGGCTGAGTGAACCTTGAGCCTGCTACCGGGGATTGAACCCAGGTCGTGAGCACAGTTAAACCTGCAGTACAGGCATTTAACCACTGCGCCAGGAGACTGATACGATGGGGGTTGGTGGTGGATGCTAAAAAATCACAAAAAACTGAAATAAATGGTAACGAAACTGTAACAAATGAACGAAAATGAAAATAATTTTTTGCAAAAATTCGCGAAAAACAGACATGAACCGAAACGGACCCCCTAAATGACAAACGACAAACGAAACACCATTTTTTTATTCGTGCCCATCTCTAAAAATAACCCTCTGTATACCCATTTGGCTAGGTCTTTAGTCTAGGTTCCTGGCTGTGATCATTCCCCTTTGGGTGAACCTGCTAGGAACCCAGAGTTTTACTGGAGTCTGGCTTCCCAGTAGCCTTGCCATCAGGTTTGCTGTCATACTCAAACCCCTTCACCATGTTAAAATGTGCACCCAAGGAGAGGAGGGCTACTGTGGAAGGCCTCCCATTCTTGGAAGGCGGCTAGGCAAATAACTTGGCTTTGAGGCGTTCAGGGTGTAATTGGTCAAAACACTGCATGCTGTCGCCTGGCAAGCAAGCAAGAAAAAAGAAAGACAAAATAACACACAAGCAATAAAGTCCATAAAACATCATAAAACACATTAATAACCATATGAAACAATAAGTACGTTGAGCAGAAAGAACTCATAAAGTCAACACCCGCCAGGTCCAATGGTATAAATAGAAAGCATCTCTGTAAAAACAGTGGCGGAGTTTGATTTTACAAAACACACACACACACACACACACCATGCAGGAAACACCCTCTAAATCCACATTACCAAGGTCTTGCTTAGCAGCAAAATGGATTCCACCCTATAGCTTTCATGTTCTACTTTCAGGAGAAAGTCCTCCTCCTCCACATACAATGTGAGATTAAACTGATCAGATTGGGGCTGCAGCAACACTCTTATGAATAATGCCTGCACCATCTGGGGCTGTTTTGGATTCCTATTGAGTCATTTCCTTAATAAATCAAGACTCTAAGGCAGGGGTCCTTAAAGTTTTCGAACAGCGGGCCGGTCCACCATGCCCCAGACACCACTGGGGGCCGGCCCACAGTCCAAAAAAAAAAAGAGGCCCACATGGAAAAAAGGGGGGAGGGAGTGGGGGACCTTGCCATAGCCCTCCCGCTTTGAATGCCCCACTAGCCAGCATGCTAGATCAGCATGCTGATCATCTGGGTGGTAGTTGGGGGGAGTGGGAGGAGCGACAGCCCACTGCTTTGAACTGCCTCCACAATAGAAGCAGCTGCGGAGGCTGGCTTATTCGCAAAGCAGGGGGTAGGTGGGGTAGGGGGTTGCAATAGGTCCCAGGGGCCGGATTCAGGACCTTGGGGGGCCACATCTGGCCCCGGGGCCTTAGGTTGAGGACCCCTGCTCTAAGGTTTTCATATATATCTCAGCCACAAATATTACAACCTTTATAATGTATCATGTGAAGAAGGCTGATGGTGATGGTGATGATGGGGTGTCATCCAATGAGGATGAGTGTGAGGAAATTTCGAACAGAAAATGCTTCTTCCCACTGCTCATAGTTATCAAATCTACTTCCACAAGATTTGCTGATAGCCACTAACTTTAAAAGCGAGTTAGTCAACTTAATGGTGGATAAGGCTACCAGTGGCTACAGGTCATGATGTGTATATTGTATCTCCCGGATCAGAGGTGGCATGCTTCTGGACAACAGTTGGTGGAAATCATGACTGCAAGGTACTAGATTCGATACAGATCTAGTAGTCCGATCCAGCAGGGTTCTTGCCATGTTCTTATATGCAATGGGACCTAAGCAAAACCAAAAATTGCCCCCCCTTTACATGTTTTCCCCTCTCCACCAGGAGTCACATACCAAGTCAGGTACACTTCTGATCCTTCTAGATCGGTGGTTCTCAACCTGTGGGTCCCCAAATGTTCCTGGACTGAAACTCCCAAAAACCCCTTCCAGTACAGCGAGTGGTGAAGGCTTCTCGGAGTTGCAGTCCAGGGACATCTGGAGACCCGCAGGTTGAGAACCACTGATCTAGATGGTTAAGATTAGGACAAAACTTTAATTATAGCTTGAGTCTCCTGTGCATTCAAAAATCAAAAAAGGAGAGGAGGAGGAGGAGGAGGAGGAGGAGGAGGAGGAGGAGGAGGAAATTAGGCAGGTTAGCTTGATTTGCACAATTAAAACAAATTGCACACAGAGGACTCCCAACTTGCGACAAGGAATGGGGATTCTCAAATGAGGAATACGGAATTTTGATCTGCGTGTTTTCCCTTCCTGGTCATGAACAGCGTGCTGGCTGAGGACTCATCTTCCCTTCTGAGAACTCTTCCTGTGAAGTTCTGTCTCTACCTCAGTCATATTAAAATCAAAATTCTGTGCTTGCCGTGTGTGCAAAATAAATTTAGCATAGCACTTGGGTTGTTTATTGCACCTAATTCGAAAGAAAAGCAATTTGAGCCTTGAACATCTGGAAGAAATGGCCCAATTTTCTTCCTCCACTAAAAAAGGAACAAAAAAGTTTTAGAAAGGGAAAGATTATATGAAGCTCAGTTAATTATACCTCCTCCTTGACCAGTCCCTCCTCTTTCTGAGTCCTGGAGTCATTTTGTTAGCCATGCCCTGTAGAGCTTATAAGGGAATTCTGTAATGTCCCATACCCTGATTGTACAATATTCATATGGCTGTCTGAGACTTGGTTATCACTTGTATGGAGAAAAGTATTTCTTTTAGGGGGACATATTTTTCCTCCAATGCAAAAGAAAGACAATTTTTGTGACAGGAAGGAGGTGATCAGATGATATATGGGTGAGCCAGCCATATTTTAGGTTTTAGTTTACGTCTACGGTAAAAAAAAATTTTTTTTTTGCTAGCATTAGATTTATGTTCATTGGTTGGAATTTTCTCTTTGATGGTAAACCACCCAGAGTAGTGCTTGTCACTAAAACAGGTGGTGTACAAGCAGAATAAATAAATAAATAAATAAATAAATAAATAAATAAATAAATAAATAAATAAATAATCCTGAGAGAACCTGGAAGAAATATCTGCAAATTTTGACACATACCCCTTTTGTGACCCCCCCCCAGTAATAGCTCATGTTTATTTCTTTAAAAAAATTTAACCAGCCTTTCTTTTAAACCACTGTGACCTATATCACTAAGTGCACTAACAGTGTACTATATATAGGTAGGGCAGTTGATTCTAAGCGTGATGGATCTGCTTTTTTTTCTTCTTTTCCTCCACAGGATGTAGAAGCTGTGTTACTTGGTTCCAAAATGTATTTCATGCCCCCTTTCACCTTTTAGTGGCTAGACTCCAAGTTGTGCAATGCCTTTTGCTTTTGAGGGATAGCTTATAAGGGAGGGAGTCCTGGGAGAAAGCTGTCCAGGCAGATGTGATGGCCTTTTTAAAAAGAAGATTGGTTTAACTGAGAAGGCAGATGGAATTAACAGGATGAGATGGTACCCTTACACCGCAGGAGCCCCCACATTCTTTCAAAATGCTAACTTGAGAAGAATGTCACAAAATACTCCACAGAGGCTCACCCTAGCTCAGTTCTAGCCAACACTTTGATTGAAACTTTGCATGACAAAGTAAGGAATATTTGTCAGATTTGCCCCTGAAAAGCCTGCCTGTCTACAAAAAGTACCTGCTTGTCGAAGTTTGCTCCATTTGCTAATAGTGATCTCACTACATCGCAAGGCCAGTTTGTGTAACACAGCAAAGTCATCCCATTCACTATAGGATACCTGACTGGCTTGAATGAACAAAATCTGAATTCTCAGAGCTTTAATTCCACTCCATTTCCCTAAATATCTATTTCCCCCCTCTCCATTTTTGTTTCATTTTGTGTTATTTTTCGTGCACTGAGGTTCATGTACCTTTTTATTTACTCCCATCCATTCATGAGGACATCTATCTGGCATTTTGACAGAGAGGCTTCCCCGCACTGGTTTGCTTCTGGGATTCCCCAGCTGAGTTGTGCCAACTAAGCTATTCACATCTTCAAATGTGCACATTAGACATGGGCACGACTAGGCAAAATTCTCGTTTCCGTTTTCGGTTCTCGTTATCGTTACGTAACGGGTAACGGTAACGAGAATTACTCTGCTCCAACTTGAACTCGAACCGAAAAAGAAAAATTGGGTCTGATTTTTCGTTCTCGTTCATGGCATCGCGGCGATCGCGCGATGCCAAGCAGCACAGAAAAAAAGTAAAAAAAAAAAACCGATTCCCGGCCATAAAAGCAGGCGAAAATATGCCTGCCTCAGTGAGGGCACCTACCAGAGGGGTGGTTTCTGGGGGGGTCCCCGGCCTCCCCCCCTCCTGTCCTGGGCTGCTGGTACCAGGCTGGGGGGGGCATCCTCGTCATCTCCATTTACCATGCGGTGGGGGGGGGATCCAAAATGGCAACCGCAATATTTATTTTTAAATCGTTGTCCAAAAACCCACCAAAGCACCACAGAAACATTTGAAAATTAGGTATTTTAAATGCCTGATTTTTTATAGTAGCAGCAGTGGGTTTTTCTTGCAATAAAACATCTCCATTTATTTTATTTTATTTTTATTTTTATTTTTATTTTTTTACACCTGCGCATGCGCAATGATGGGCAGGCCATGGGATGGGACCAAGCAAATTTTTGGACCCATTCCACCAATCGCATGGCCAGGTTTTGACTGAGACTTCTGGGTGTGCCAGAGAGGGCATTTAACCGCCCTGAGTCCCATCTTTGGGAATAGGTGCGGTATATAAGTGCAAAAATAAATAAATAAATAAATAAAAGCCCACAAACGCTAACCCTAACCCTAACCTAACCCAACCCTAACCCATACGCCAGTACGCTGTCCTTCTTAGTGGGTCAGAGGCACCCAGAGGTGCAGCCCACTAACCCACCCTAACCTTAACCGTAACCCTAAGCCTAGCCCTTACCCTAACCCCAACCCTAACCCAGATCCGTATGCAAGTACACTTTCCTTCTTAGTGGGTCCCAGGCACCCAGAGAGGTGCCTCCCACAGCCCACTATCCCCTATCCCATTCCCTAACCTGTACATCAGTACGCTAGTATGCTCCCCTTCTTAGTGAGTCAAAGTGAGGCCCCCAGAGAGGTGCCTCGCAGAGCCCACTATCCCCTATCCCATTCCCTAACCTGTACGGCAGTACGCTACTATGCTTCCCTTCTTACTGAGTCAGAGGCACCCAGAGAGGTGCCTCTGCCACCCCACCCTAACATAATGTAATGTAAATGTATGGTACGCGGCGGCTTCGCGAAACGCTTCCCTTGCTTCCCTTCTTAGTGGGTCAGACGTCAGAGAAGCACCCAGAGAGGTGCCTCCCAGAGCCCACTTACCCCAACCCCAACCCCAACCCAAACGACAAACGACAAACGGAAACGACAAATTTTTGAAAATTTCCTCGACAAACGGAAACGAGCCGAAACGGACCCGTCCCGACAATCGAAAACTCAAAACGTCATTTTTCCTGGTCGTGCCCATCTCTAGTGCACATTGATTTGTGTGGATTCTATATTTCCTTCTGAAATATCCTGCAAGGGTTAGGTGTGAGTTACATCTCAACGCATGTTCTCATTCTTTTTTCAGTAAGTCTTGAGAGGTATGCAAATGTTGCTTTTATTGATACTGTTAAATCTAGTTAAATGTTTTACAATCCCTAGCCAATAAGACTGCTTAAGTAAACTGGATCACTCAGTAAGCATGTCCTTCTCACTAATCTCATAATAAAATCTGTTTGGCTGCCAAATCTAATGACTTTCAGAGTTGCTCTGTAATCCTTGATGGAGTACACGGCTGAGCCTCACCAGTCAAGGCTGAAGAAGCAGTAAGCAGAATAAAAACATACCAAGGCATTAGCTGACAGGGACAGAAAGAGGACCACACGAGATGGAGGGGGTGGGTGGGAGAAGATTGAATATTTTGATAGAGGTAATCTCTCTTTTCCCCCTTTACTGTCACTGCCCCATCTCCTAAAGCAAAGTGTTCTGCTTATATACCACCCTATACCTTTATATACCTTCGGGACGGAGGCTGGAAATGGGTTTAAAGACCATGGTCTCCCCACCACCACAGGGTGGAGGGAAGACCAAGCTCTTTAAATCTCGCCCCAGCCCTCCTGGGGGTCTCTTTTTCCACACGCTGAATGACAACTCCGGGCCTGCTGTCATCCGGCGCGGGGAAGATGAGACCCCCATTTGTGCCTCTGCATGCAGAGGCGTGAACAGGGGTCTCACTTTTTTCCCCAAGCGCCCACCACTATTTTAGTTTTAGTTTTTTATTTTTACTTCTGGGCCCCCCCCCCCCCTTACCTTGAGGTTTTGGCCAAAAGGCTCTAGAGTCTTTGAGGCTGGCATGGGAGGAGAACTGGGTGCCGAAGACCTCCGAGAGGCTTCTTGCAGGACCCGATCCTGGCGCTGGAGCAGCATGGCCACCTCCCCTTTCCGCCTCATGGCTTCCTGCCTCCGGAGGATGGGCTCTCTCCCGCGCAGGGACCGGCGCCTCTGCCATGCCTGGGCTGGCTGAGGGCCAACGCCAGGAACTGCTGCTGCCCGACAGCGCTTTGGCGATGGCCAAGCCATGCAACAGGAAAGGGGAGGTTGGCTCCTGAATGCCATTTTATTTTTATATTACTTCCGGGTTCCACGTTACAGCTGTAGTGTGGGCCTTTTTTGTTGTTGTTTTTAAAGCGCCGACTGTGCCCCCCCCGGGGCCCGGTCAGTGCTGTTTTTTTTAATTATTATATTATTAATTTATTGTTATTATTTTATTATTATTATTTTAGGGTGCTGACCAGGCCACCCTTGGGGCCTGGTCGCGCTCCTTTTTTAAAAAACTGTGCCGAACTGACTACATGGCTGCGCTACAGCTGTAGCGCGACCATTGCTGTGGCAGAAGCCAGGCCCAGGAAGACCGGCCCAGACCTCGGACCAGCACCAGGTAGGAGACATCTCCTCTGCCCCCCCATTAATGAAACGAACCTAACCAAACCATTTTTCTCAGTTCGGCTCGGTTCGTGTTAAATTTGCCCCTACGATCGTTATTCATTTCATTACCTAAAGAACTGAAAACGACTAACGAAACAAAAAAAAAATAATTTCGTGCCCATCTCTACTGTATACTATATCTAACTGAGAAGAGTTTCCATAAATTGGAATTGAATTGGTGGCATCCTATGTTTATTGTGATTGTGAAAGGAGGAGGAACAATTGTGGTCAGTTCCACTCCTTGTCTTAATTTCCTTAAAAGAAGAGATTGGATTGCAAAAGTTTTATCTAGTTAGACTACAAAGTAACTTAGAGAACCAGACAAATTGAGAACGAAGGGCTCGACAGCAGTGTTTTAATTATGTAACTAATCGTTAAGATCTGTCTGACTGTGATTATTATGATTATATGAAATCAAGGCTGCACTTTAATTGGGAGCTGAAATGACTAATTTGAGGCCATTGTACTAGTTTGGACATATCACAAAAGAAAATTCATTAGAAAAGAAAATAATGATAGGAAGAATGGAAGGCAAGAGAAGAAGACCTAACATAAGATCCAATAAATGAAGCCATGGCTTTTAATTGGGAAAGGTCCTTTGTAGGACTACTCTGCATTGGAAGTGATACGGTGGCATGTAACAGAAGCACTAAAATACTTTCTAGCCTGTGCCAAGAAACATCTGTTTTCAGTGTCTTGATCCATAGATTACCTTCATTTACTCCTCCTGCCCTGTGATCATAAAAGCTAGAATCATATTATGAAATATCATGTATAGAAAAACAGAGTCCCAGAAACAGTGTCTCATCTGGCTGTCTGGCTGCCACGGATCTGCCTATGCAGCGAGTCACGCAGTCAGTTTTGATGCAGGTGACGGGCAAACAGCACAATGCTTCCCACCCCTTGCAAGATTGCTCCTACACACTCATGTCACGTAGTTGGAGGCTGGCCAGAGTCCAGAACGTATTGCCAGTCATCTTCATCTTAAAGAGATTGTTCTTCAGGAACTAGCCTTGCACAGTCGTGAGCAATTAAAACAAAGATCTAAGAGGGTGCTCGCGTAGGAAGGTTTCAGGCAGTCTCTGCAGGAGTGAAGTTCCTCTAGCTCTGTTTCTGAACTAGAGATGGGCACGAATAAAAAAAAATGACGCTTTGTTTGTCATTTGTCGTTTGTCGGGTCCGTTTCGGTTCGTTTCCATTTTTTCGTGAATTTTTGCAAAAAATCATTTTCGTTTGTTTCGTTACCATTTTGTTACCATTTATTTCAATTTTTTGTGATTTTTTTAGCATTTAAAGCAGTTCACTGTATTGCAGTAACGAAAACGAAACACATGACAAAATTTCCAGTGTTTCTGTTCGTTTTGTTTCATTTTGGAGATAAAATTCGTTTGTCGTTTCGTTGCGTAACGAAACGAAAAAACAAAAACGGAAATGAAAAATTGTTTGTTTCGTGCCCATCTCTATTCTGAACTTTAGAACTCTCTCTCTCTCTCTCTCTCTCTCTCACACACACACACACACACACACACACACACACACACACACACACACACACACACACACACACACACACACATCTGTTTTGATGCTCATATGTTTTGGGGCACAGGATTTTGGAATGCAGTGGTTGCTAGAAAGGCTGCTTAGGAATTCTCTTCTCGCTGCTGACATTTCATTAAATCCCATCTAGACATCTGCAATCCTTTAATTGCAGCCTTCTGAACAAGAACCAGCCTTTTCAATCTGAAGTGGAAGTTCTCAAGGTGTGAAACACCCAAGGCGTAAGTGCAATTATTTTCTAAAAATATTCTGAAACCTCTGAGCCATTGAATTCTGCATATAGCAATTTCCTTTGTTGGCACTCCTCATGGCAGCCAGACTGAAAGTCAGAGAACATTCATATATGCTCAGAGATCAGCCTCCTCTGACTAGGCCCTCTCAAAATGTTTTGGATTACAACTCTCCTTACCTGGGCTAGCATGGCTTGAATGATGGGATTTGTGGTATAATAAGCTGAAAGGTATTGCAATGGGGAAAGGTCCTGTAAATTTTCCAAACCACCATGAGATAAGGCAGTTATAATTTCTTTTGCTCGTTCTATCTGAGAACTTAGAAAAGTTGCACAAAGTAAATATTTGATTGCTGTCATACCACACACACACACACACACAGACAGAGAGAGAGAGAGAGAGAGAGAGAGAGAGAGAGAGAGAGAGAGAGAGAGAGAGAGAGAGAGAGAGAGAGAGAGAGAGAGAGAGAGAGAGAGAGAGAGAGAGGAGTTAAGTAAAACACCATCTTCAGTTTCTCTGGTAAAAATATGCCATATTTATAAGTACAATATTTATTGTAAGTGTATTTATGTTTCCTTGCCTCTGGTGATTAGTGTGCTGCCAGTGTATAGATGTGTGAAAGAGTCCTGAACAAATGATAAGACAGAATCATAGAATTATGATGTTTAAAGAGGCCAATAAGTCCTTCAAGTCCAACCCCCTGCTCAAGACAAGAACACAACACAAAGGATATCTGCCAGGTGATTGTCCTAATTTCTCTTGAATACCTCCCATGTTGGAAGTAATTGGATCTATTGCCTCTTGAGGTAGGAAATTGGAATTATCTGGCTAGAATCCCTCCTGGATGGTTTGTCTAGAATCAGCGGTGGCCATCCTTTGGCACTCCAGATGTTTTGGACCACAGCTCCCAGAATACCAAGCCTTTATTGCCAATGACAAAGGACTGTGGGAGTTGTGGTCCAAAACATCTGGAGTGTCGAAGGTTCACCACCACGATTAATATTTCCCAATCTTGGATCCCCATAAGTTCTTGGACTAAAACTCCCAGAAGCCTTCACCATTAGGCTCTGCTGGCCAAGATTTTTGGGCACTTGTCGTTCAAGATCATCTGGGTTGCCCAAAGTTGGGAACCACTGGTCTAGATGCTGCTGCCTCCCAGCTCCCCCCATCATCCTTCTCCACAGGTGTTGCTGGCCACCAATGATGGTTGCTGCAGTCTGACAATATCTGGAGGTCCCAAGTTGTCCACACCTTGTTGCGGGTAGGGTGCTACTTCCATCACTTCAACCTGTGATGCTGCCTGGAGATGGCCTCTTTCTGAAGACAGTGCAGGCTGGTGTTGTTGTGTGTTGATTCAGTTCACTCTGAGTGGAATCATATCATTATTGTGGTTGTATGAATACACTAGGGCAGGGGTCCTCAAAATTTTCAAACAGTGGGCCGGTCCACCACCACCCAGACACCACTGGGGGCCGGATCACAGTCCAAAAGCAGCTGCGGAGGCTGGCTTGCTCACAAAGCAGGGGCTCGGTGTGTGTGTGTGGGGGGGTTGCAATTGGTCCCAGGGGCCGGATTCAGGACCTTGGGGGGCCGCATCCGGCCCTTGGCCTTAGGTTGAGGACCCCTGTTCTAGGACCCAGGGTAGTCAACCCCCACCCGCCTCCCACCTGGGAGGAGGCTGGAAGCCAGGGCTAAGAGGAGGATGCAGGGAGCGCTGGAGCGGCTGCGGGGACCCACCACCTCCTCTTATATTTATTTATTTATTTACAAGATTTTGTAGCCGCTCCACTACCATGCAGCAATGTAAACCTAGAAAAAACTTCATTTGTGAATGGTAATGATAATCATTACGGGGAACTGGGGCAGTGAGGGAGGGATTCATGACTGATCATCAGTCATGTGGTTTATATGCCTTACAGCTCCTGTAATCAACAGACATCAAGGGTAAGTGTGTATCACACTGGGGTCACAAAATGCCAGCATTGGGGACTTGCATTATGGGATTCACTGTCAAGTTGGACTTAAGTCACACTAGTGGCTTAATGAGGACTCAACTGTATTCCCCCCTCCAACAACTTGGGCTCAACCGTGACTCAGATGCCAACCCACCATTTCCTTTAAGAGGGACTAGTACTTGAGGACTGGGATTCAGGAGTTCATTCCAAAGACTTGGACTTGGGACTGGGACCCAAAGACCTGTCAACATCTCTGCAAAACACCGAATTCACAAGCATAAAACTGCTAGGGAAGGGATGCCAGACACAACCTGTCAAAGGAATCGACCATTCCCTAACATTCCAGTTGTGTGAGATGCACAACAAGCCCATTTTGGACACAAAGCTGTAAAATTCACAGAAGGATCTTTTTAAAAAAATGCATTTTAAAATCTCACAGCAATACTAGGGGAATTATTAGAAATGAAGGAGTTAAACACCTTGAGAGAAGTTTGGAACCAAGATCTTAATGTACAGATAGAGAAAGAAGACTGGAAGAAAATTTGGAATATGAGAATTTTGAGATCATTATCGGTCAGGATAAAAGAAAACTACTTTAAATTGGTTTCTAGATGGTATTTAACCCCAGTTAGAGTAAATAGAATGAATCCTGCTTACTCTAAGATATGTTGGAAATGTGAAAAAGAGCTTGGTACTTACTTGCATCTTTGGTGGGAATGTGAAATAGTCCAAAGGTTCTGGAAAAAAGTGTTTTTAGAGCTAAGTAATATGATTAAGATGGATATAGATTGTAATCCAGAGATAGCATTATTATCATTGTTAACAAGTAAAGATTATGATGTTACAACAAAGGAACTAATAGCAAATTTTATGACAGCTGCTAGATTAATTATAGCAAAAAATTGGAAGTCAAAACTAGAATTCAAGATGGAAGACTGGTATAATGAACTTTGGGATATAGCTATAAACGATAAACTGTCCTGCAGTTTAAAGGTTAAACGAGGAGAAATGAAAAAAGACATTTTCTACGATATCTGGGGTAAATTTTTAGATTATGTACTAGTCGAAGGAAAAGGGAAAGAGTCCACGAATATCTCACAACAATTCTGGAGAAGAGAACTTTAAGAAGATTACTAGAAGAATAGAAGATGGAGCAACGAATAAGAATGCATGGATGGGCCCGTGGGATGGGGGTGCACTTATATTGTTTGTTGTAGTTTTTTTATTCTCATTTTCTTATGTTGTTTGTATGTAGTTTAAAATTTAATAAAAATATTAAAAATAAAATAAAATCTCACAGCATTGATTCAAGGGAAATTAAAAAATATATATTCAGACTTCCTAATGAGAACAATTCATAAAGAATTTGCCATAGTCATAGCCATAGTCAAGCAATGATCGATTGAACCAGAGATGTTAAAGCAAAGGGAAAATTCCCCCATCCCAAGTCACCTGATGTATGGGATTTATGATGACTGATAGCTGAGCAGTCCTGATCCTCTCTCAGAGAGGTCAGAAAAAACTGTCCTGGCTCTTCACAGCTGTCATCTCACTACCATTATTATTTAAGGGGTACTAATTCCCCCCTTCCTTTGGCACATATCTTTCCAAGAAATTTTAGCATGGCCGGCAGTCTTCTTTCCACTCTGACAATCTCTGTGAGTCGCTTTACATTTATAGCGCATACCCTTGCCCTCAAGGAGGCCATATATAACTTTTTTTAAAAAAAATTATGGCTGATTATTTACATAGACCAGCTCTGTGTATTGAAAGAAAATGATATTGCGGCCCTTCCACATGCTGGTTAAAATTGCATCTGCTTGCTTATTATGAGTCTGCATGTTTATAATGCTTCTTGGCATTATTTTAAGGAGTCCCTTTCTGCTCATAAAATGGTGCGGTTGGATGAGCCTTGAGAAAAGCAAACCCTTGGCGGTGTATATATTTTTGTCAACCCCCCCCCCCCAGGTCTGATGTCAAGAGAACTGAGTCTTGTTTTCCCAGGCATGGAGAATATTGATTGCCGGCGTGTCCCAAATGCCACTGCATTGTGTTTGCCACCAACCTTGCTTCTGCTTTCATATGGGCGGGCGGGAAAACGGCTGGGCAATGCAGAGATGATGAAGGAGCCTGCCAATTTGCATTTTTAAATGGAAAGGCAAAAGATTTTGCTCTTCCTCTAGGCTGAGCTCATGTCACATGCATGAAAAACTAACTTGGAAACAGGATCTCAGCAGTGACAAGACATCAGTCACCACGGAAAGCAAATTTGTGTGTGGGGGGGCTTAGTGTTTCTCACTCTGGAAAGCAGGTTGCGCCAAGATAAGGGCATAGAGGGGAGCGAAGATGGGGAATGACAAAGGAAATGCAAAATGTATACTATTTTTTTTTCTTTGCTGAGAACAGCGAACAAATCCAGCCAGGAAGCTTTTAGTCTACGAGTGCTATTTGAAATTCTCCCCATACTAGGAGTACTATTCTGGTGGAGGGACATTGGAACTTTTCTTTCACTGCACTCAGTTGCCCAAATCCTATACCTTGTTAATGGTTTTATGGAACTGTAGTTTTTTTTTATATGGCCCAGGCCAGATGGCTGACGGTATTTTATGACCTTTATTTAATTGTATTTATTTAAATTGTATTTTATATTGATTTTGTCATCTTGTTGATTATTGACCGTAAATAATTAAATACAGTGGTACCCCGACTTAAGAGAAGCTCGACTTAAGAGCAATTCGACTTAAGAGCGGAAAACTGTTGGCGTTTTAACTGCCATCTTACAAATTTTAGATATGGTCTGTTTGACTTACAGATGTATTTTTTATTTTTTTAAATTTTTTAACTGATTTTTTTCAATTTTTAGATAGGTAGCCCGACTTAAGAATAGTTCGACTTAAGAGCATGCATTTGGAACGGATTAAATTCGTACATTGAGGTACCACTGTAAATAGTTGGACTTTGGGTTACACCTAATGAGGAATCAGGAGAGCTGTAGTCCAATGACATCTGGCCAGCCATAGGTTGCCTTTCCCTTCTCCCAGGGCCTGCTCCCATGTAAGAAAGGGGGTGAATGCCATTAGGTTCATCTTTTGACTAAGAACTTAACCAACACACAATTCCTGGGGTCAATGAGTGAGCTGGGGGGGGGGAAATGCCCCTCTCAGAGATTTTGCCATGCAATTTTTCAATGGGGGGAAATGCACAGATTAGGAGGAAGGGTTGGGGGGACAATCCAACCTTTAACCAGTTTAGGCTAATTGCCCAACTCCACCCCTACCTACATGACAGCTCCCTTGGGATTTGGGTGCAGGTGCTGGTCATCTCTTTAGATTGACTACTGTTCTATATGCGGGGCTCCCCTTGAGTCTGATCTAGAGACTACAGTGGGTCCAAGATACAGCAGCCAGTTTAGTTTAGTTTGGTTCACATTAGTTTATTATTGTAAACTGCCCTGAGTAGTGTTTAAGCACTAATAGGGAGCAGTGTTCAAGTCGAAGAGAGAGAGAGAGAGAGAGAGAGAGAGAGAGAGAGAGAGAGAATCCAACAGCTGTTCCCCTTGAGGAGCATCTGGGATTTGCAGATGTTCGGTGGCAATGAGCAGTTGGATCAGGCAGAAGAGAGTGGTTGGCGCTGGGGGTCATTTGGTCCACGGTCAACCTTTTCAGGCAACCTCCACAGTGTGGCTAAAGGTTGGGCTGGTCCTGATTTGGTTTGAGACAAACCCTTCAGGATACACCAAGGTTTTATTACAAATCCTTGTGCAATCAGATGCTGGCATGTAAGAGTGGTATGTAAGAGGGTAAGATGCTAGAGTGCAGCGTGGAGGAGAATGGACCAATACTACATCATTGGTCCTTGGGAAATTGATTGGTAATTTGAGCACAGAGTTGGGATGTGAATCTCCCAGTTTCGTGTGCTGAGTGAGAAATAAGGGCGAGTGGGAGAAAGAGAGAACCCTCTTTTTCCCATGCAGAGATTTTTTCCTCCTTTGTAAGGTAGCCCCCTCTCCAAAGAAATCCAATGGAATTTCTTTGATGTTTCCAGATCATATTGTCCTGGAATAAACAGCAATTTATGCAGAATGTTTACCATCCCTGTACAAAACAACTTGCAGCTTTCGTGCACAAGATTCATCGGATGGGGCCCTGAGGCAATGCTATGCAGAAATGGACAGGCCAGAATGAACAAAGGGAGGTGAAGGGATCCGGAAATGTCTTTTATTACAAAGAGCAGAGAAATTCCCTTTGGCTCTGAAGGGAGCTCTGTCAAGGCATCTTAGCACTGCAAGACTCAGAAGATCACTGAGAATGAGAAATGGTTTGGCTGTGCCTCCCATCCCAGATGGTGTAGCCTATGGGGGAAATACCATGGCTTGCTGGGGAGGCAGACCTACAAAGGGGCCTTCTATTTCACATGCCCTAAAGCTGGATGCAGCGTGGATGGTAGTATTTGGCTCGGCCAGAAATGTGCCAAGGAAAATGAAGCCTCCTCTGCAGCAGGGCTATTCTCCTATGGTCCAAAACCGCCACCCAAGTTTGCCTCCGAGAACATGTTGAGGTTTTCCAAAATTATATTCTTGAGGTTTCTTTTCTGTTTTGTTTTCTTTTCTGTGTTAAGTGTGGCTTCTGAGTGAAGATTGGCTGCAGGCATGGTTTCAAGCCTTTCTCAGACAGTACGAAATATTTTAGAAAACAAATCAAAACACAACACCCTCGTACTCCAGCCATCAAAACTTTATGGCATGACCTAAAACACCACTTGGCTCTCCCTTGTTTGGCGAGTAGAGATGGGCACGACTCATCGAAATTTTTGTTTTTGTTTTTGTTTTTTCATTTCGTTTTGCAACGAAAACGAAAACGAAAAAATTTTTCAGAAGCAAAATGACAACGGAAACAAAACGAAAAATTTCGCCGTGTTTTTCGTTTTCGTTACGGCAGACACATTACATTGAAAAGAATGCTAACGAAACGAAAAAATTTTTGTTTTTGTTTTCATTTTTTTGTTTCATTTCGCAACGAAAATGAAAACAAAAAATGTGCAAAAACCCCCCGAAAAACAAAAACGAACCGAAACGGACCCCTAAGCGAAAAACGAAAAACGAAAAATTATTTTTTTGAGTCGTGCCCATCTCTATTGGCGAGCACTGCCAGGTTCAGAGGGATCTTTGCAGCGAGCCAAATCCCTTTGGGTTGGATGGCTTCCACCCACTGTTTATTTGCCTAGTTTATACTAGCCTTTTTGAAGTGGTGCCTGGTCAGAAACGGGCTGGATGAGGGCAAACAAATGGAAACTTGACCCAGATAAGACAGAGGTCCTCCTGGTCAGTCAAAAGGCAGCTGAAAGAACAGGGATTCAACCCATGCTGGGTGGGGTTACATTCACAGTAAGGGTGTACTGGGTATCCCTGAACTGGGATGCCCAGGTATGATTGGTAGGAGTGTATTTTGCACAGCTAAGCTGTTCTCTAGCTGGAGATTTGGTGACACATGCCACATTACATGCTACTTAGATTGCTATGTTGGGCATAGAGACGGTTGTGAAACTCTTGAGATGGTTCTAAAACTCCTGCTGGTCTGAACTGCTGGTAACAGGCTGCTGACTGAGGCCAGCTATGAGGAGCATATTACCCCCCCATAGCATCTGAGCTGGCTACCATTCTGTTTCTGGGCTCAACGCAAAGTTATAACATATGCAGCTTGGTTCAAGCCTATGTAAAGGACCATATCACCCCATGTAAGCCTTCCCAACCATTCAGGTAATCAGAAGAGGCCCTTCTCTTGCTCCCATTGCCCTAACAGGAACATTTGATGGGGACACGAGAGAGAGCGAGAAACTTTGCTTTGTCTGCTCTCAGGTTGTGGAATACCCTCCCCCACAAAGCTTGGTTGGCCCCCTCCCTTTTATCCATTCAGTGACCAAGATATGCCTCTCCAGGCAGGTTTTTAATAACTGACTAGTCCCTCTTAAATGCAGAACATGTATTCATTTCAAGTGTGCTTTTAAAGTTTTTAACTTTAAATTATTATTTCTATCTATCTATCTATCTATCTATCTATCTATCTATCTATCTATCTATCTATCTATCTATCTATCTATCTATCTATCTATCTATCTAATATTAATGTCATATTATTATATGTTTAATTGTTTTTTAAACTCTTATTTATTGTGGTCTCTTTCTTCTCCATGTATTGTGGCTTTATCTTACTGGGTATTTTCCTTGTGAGCTACGTTGGTCTCTTCGGTAGGAAAAGACTGGCTGCTAGAAATGAAACCAATCCACCAACCTTATACCCTCAAGATGTGATGCACCACAACCCTATATCATTCTTCACTAGCAGGGTACTAACTAGGGTAGAGCAACTGAGGTCTCACCAGCATTTAGAAAAACCCAGAACCTGGTGAATATTAGGGAAATAAACAGCAACATACCCTTACAAACAACAACAACAACAACAACAACAACAACAACAACAACAACAACAACAACAATGTTTCTCTAGCTTTGGGGATGTCTCTACCACCACCACCACCTCTTCCTTCTTCTTTGGGAGACTAAATGCCCACATGCCAGAGTGGAGAAGATGGGAGATAGATAGAGGATGATGGCAGTCTTTTTGTCACATGGAGAGGGGTCCAGGCTGGAGAAGACTTGTCTAGAGGCTTGTGGGAGCGCAGAAAACAATGGGAGCCATCTGATTTCCAAAACTTCTTAAAATAATGAGCTTTTTGCCAGGCTAGTTTTTTTTGTCTTGGACAGTGAAGTAACCAGGACCTAGGGGAGTCATGTGGCCTTGAATATGCCACCTGAGAGGCTAAAGCTAAGCCATTAAAAAAAGGTTAACGAAATACCCCTGTTTTGAAAGTTTCTTCTCTGCAAGAAAACACATTAAGATAATTGTCTGGGGTTAATTATAATTATTAATTTGATAACCATCTCCTTGTCACAAAAGGCACACACATTGCCTCATCTGTAAGAGCCAGAGGCAAGCTGAAAGGATCAACCCTGAGTGGCTCATTCCACGGATGCCCAAGATGGCTGGCATGTCAGAAAACTTGTTCTCACTGCCAACGGTCATGACCAGAGCCATTGTTTTAGTGTTATGCCAAGGAAACTGCTTGCCCCCCCCCCTCTCTCTCTCTCTCTCTCTCTCTCTCTCTCTCTCTCTCTCTCTCCAGAATAAGAACTGTTGGATATTTCAGTGGTCTACACATCTGTCTGCAGAGCCAGAAGTTGGGAGTTCAATTCCCCACTGTGACTCCTTGACAGGAGCTGGACTCCATGATCCATAGGGTCCCTTCGGGCTACTGCACTTTAGATTTGAAACGCCTTTTCCTTAAAGACAAATCGCCTTAAAAAACACTGTCCGCTTTTCAAATTGCTTTTTCTGAAGAGCCTCCTTGGCCATGCCCATTTTTGACTGCTGTGTTGGGTTTTCTTGCAATGACCACTGGGGGTGGTGTTTTTTAAAATCGGTTCCTGCACCCCCTTTTAAAGCGATTTGGTTGTATTTGCGGACATACTGTGCTGCCTTTTTTCGGTTTCCCCCCCTGTTTCTGCCATTTCCCTGTTGTAGTTTAAAGCGGTTCAGCCAAGTGTGAACGGGGAAGCCGATTGCTAAGCAACCACTGAAGTGCGGACTGTTGAACTGCTGTAGCACAGGAGGAGATAAGGTGATGCAAAATAAAAAGCGGCTGCTCAAGGAAGAGCAGTAGCGGCAGGTGATTATAGTGGGAGCTTCTACTTTTTCTTACTGCTGACAGGATTTGAATAGGCTTTTCTTTGTGTATATATGTGTAAAGACAGGGAGGGATATTTGTAGAGGAATGGGGACAGAGCAGAAGGACAAATACTAACCATGAGAAAAAAGGAAAGAGGGAGCATGAGACAAGAGCAGCAATGAAAGGGGTGCGGGTCATGAGGGGAAACAATGTGAAAGGGGGGGGAGACACCACAGCATTCAGGGCCTTTGTTATCTTTATCACATGGGGAAGCCTGTGGGAAAGGACCTGATATACTATACCTGACTTAAAAGTCATTCTAAGAGAATGCACACTAGAGATAGGCACAAAACAGAAAAATAGCATTTTGTTTTGTTTCATTTTCTTTGCTATTTACAATCCTTAAAAAAAAAAAAAAGCAAAACAATACAAAATGATTTGTTATACTATATGGGTCTGCTCCCCTAGGCCCTAGAGACACCCAACTTTATGAGTAGCATAAAAGTCAGGGTACCAGGTTAGAAATTGCAATTAGGGATGGGCACAAAATGAAAAACGAAATGCTGTTTCATTGTTTCATTACATAATGAAACAAAATGAAATGATGAAGCAGCATTTCATTACAGATGAAAGTTAATGGTCATTTTTTTTTGTTAAAATGAATCATTTTGTTTTCTCTGTAAAACGCTGCCATGAGTAAAAAAAAAGAAAGTGCCAATTGCACATGGGCCAGCTGGTTGGCGTGAGATAAGAAAAAAAATGTGCTGACCCAGCCCACGGGCCAGCTGGTTGGCATGAGAAAAATAAATAAATTAAGAATTAAAAAATTAAAAACCATGCCGACCCGACCCACGGGCCAGCTGTTCGGCACGAGAAAAAATAAATTAAAAATTAAAAAATGCGCCAACCAGCTGGTTAGCACGCAATAAGAAAAAAAACCCAACATTTTTGCATTTCGTGCCAATCCCTAATTGCAATCTATGTGCAGAGAGGTGGGCCCTAGGAATGGATGATGTACCAGTAAGATATAGTGTTCTATCTGGGAAGAGATAGGCTGCCAAATATATCAGCTCAGCCTTATATGATGGATAAAACTATAGGGATGTAGAACAGCCTCACAAGAACTGTTGTTGTTGGTGGGGGCAGTGTATCTGATTGCTACAAAGTACAGTACTTGCAACTGATCTGAAATCGCCAGTGGGATAAAGTCGATTATTTGTCATATAGCGGTGGTCCCCAACCCCCGGTCCGCGGACCGGTGCCGGTCCGTGGACCGGTCAGCACCAGGCCGCCTGGGGAGGCTCCTCCCCTTTTCCTCCGCCGCCCTCCTCCTCCTCCTCTTCTCTCCCGCGGGCGGCCAGTGGAGGAGGAAGGCTGGAGGAGCGCAGGAGGAGCCGCCGCCTTTGCCTTTGTGTCCCTCCTCTGCCCGCCGCCGCCGCCACCGGCGGCGCATCCTCCTCCTCCTCCGCCCTCCTCCTCCTCCTCTTCTTTCCCACGGGCAGCCAATGGAAGAAGAAGGGTGGAGGGCGCACGGGGGGCGGCGGGGAGGAGGGGGCGCGCGCGGGAGGTGCGAGGAACGGGGGAGGGACGAGGGCAGGCCCTGCTGGAGGAGAGGAGAGGAGAGGAGAGGCCGGGGTGGGGGGCCGGGAGCCGGAACACCGCCGCCACCACCACCACTCCGCTGGGAGAGGGAGAAGGAAGGAAGGAGTGGCCGCTTCCGTCCCCCCCCACACACACACAGAGAGAGAGAGGCCGGGGCCCCCGAGCCCCCCCCCAACCGGAGTGTGCGTGCGCTGGCCGTCCGTCCGGCCAGCGCAGAGACGCCACCCCCCCACCGGCCTCCCTCCCCTCCCCCCTCCCGCTCACCTGCCCGAAGGCCGCAGCCGGAGGCAAGGCGACGCGGTGGCGGCTCCGACCCGAGGGTGCCACCGGGACTGCCGCTGGCGCCGCCGCTGGCGGCGGTGCAGAGGCGCCCCACCAAGGTGGGCAGCAGCGGCGGCGGCGGCGGCCGAACCCGGGCGGCTGCCGTGGCCACCGCGGCCGCCGACAGGAGGAGGAGGCGGGGGCCAGCCCGCCCAGGAGCCCCGGGCTCCCCCCCACCCCGCCCATGCACGCGGGGGGGAGCGGCACGCCCGACGCCCCCAGCCGGCGAGCGCCGCCGCCGCCGCTCCCGTGGCCCCCACGCAAGGCACACATGCCAAGCCCCCCCGCTCCCCCTCTTCCCTCCCCCCCATTTCCTGCCCCCCCCACACACACCCTCCCCTGCCCCCCCGTCTGACCCCCCACACCCCCCATCTCCCCCCTCCCCACCCCCAGCCCCGGGCCACGGAAAAATCATCAGACATTTACCGGTCTGTGGGGACAAAAAGGTTGGGGAGCACTGATATATAACACAGGGTACAGTAAAGGGGGGGGAGAAATACAGAAAGTGTTTCATTGACAGCCACTTCCATTAAGGCTTAAGCCCTTTCCATATCTGCCAACAATTGCAGGCTCCAAACCTGCAAGAACGTTATTTTTACATCACAAATTATAATGCGCACATTGATGGGGTTTTCCCTACAGCCTCATAAACATAATAGAAGGGAGCAGATGGTTGCTCAGGAAATCGGTATACTTGGCACATCTCCTTTTGCATTGCCTCAGCTCAGCAATACTTTGCCTTCCATGTGAAGCTGCTCCGGTGGGTGATATTCTTATCCATTTCAGGTCCCTCCTCAGTGCTGTTGCTGCTGCTGAGGTGAGGCTGGAAAGGCACAACTCAGAACCAGAAACAATGATTTCCCTGCATTCTCTGCACAGTGCCTCTTGGGACACTAGTTATGCATGCCTTTGTCTGGCACTGTGTTTTAACATACAAAGGTTCTTCAGAAAAATGTTGGGAAGGGTGAGGAGGATAAGGGTGATCAATGTATCATCAATAGAGATGGGCACGAAACGAGCAAGTTTTCATTTTCGTTTTCGTTTTTTCATTTCGTTACGTAACTAAACGAAAAACGAATTTTGTCTCCAAAATGAAACAAAACGAAACGAAACAGAAATTTTGTCGAGCGTTTCGTTTTCCTTGCGGCAAATACATTGAACTGTAATGAATGCTAATGAAACAGCAATTTTTCATTTTCGTTTTCATTTTTCATTTCGTTACAGAACGAAACGAAAAAAATTTTTTTTTGCAAAAAATTCACGAAAAATGAAAATGAACCGAAACGGACCCCCTAAATGACAAACGACAAACGAAACACCATTTTTTTGAGTCGTGCCCATCTCTAATCATCGATACAAACAGCAGGTCCTTGGACCCAGGAGCCTGGAAGCTGAGCATCAATAGCTAAGTAAGGGCTCTTCCCACATTTGTCCCCAAGGTCCCCCTTTTTTTTGCCTTCAAAAGCATAGTGGTTATTTGGGGGCTGGTAGGAGTTGCATTAAGATTATTCCCTTTTATTCCAAAATTTCTGCAGTTCAACTTTCTATTCCCCAACATCTTCTTCCAATCCATATTGTTTTTAAGCGTTCTAACTGATCCTCTTTTTCCATCAAACATCTGTATGGCATTGTATAATATTGTATAATATTTTATTTTTCCTTTCTCCTTCTTTTCCACCTTCACATTCTCCATATTTTTATAATATTTTCAAATATTGTCAGTTTCCCAATTTTGGATCATATGTATCACTGTATTTTATCCACTGTTCCAACTGCATTAAATTTAACCAATTTAAATGTTCTCCTTCAAACATTGTTTTTAACTGCTCCTTATTAGTAATTTTTCCTTCCACTTGTCCCATTTATATGCAGTATCTGTTTTCTTTTTAATAAACCTTTCAATCCATTTATCGCATATCTTGGAAAACCTCCTAACTCTACTACTGGGGTTAAAGAATAAATACCAGGGCATATATATGCCAATAGGGTTCTTGTGACACTCCCATTTCATATATTGTAAGTAACTCTTGCAACTCTGTCACTCTATATTATCTCCTTGTTTTGAGTTATGATATATGGAAAGACTCTTTGTTGGTTTGCTATATAATATTTACTTATGTATGGTAACCTAAACCTCATTTTTATTTAATCTAGTTCTCTTGCCTCCATTACAAAATTCATTCAGTATTCTCTGTATATCTTTCACTTACTGTTCTAAGTATTTGTGGGATCATCCAAAACAGAAAAGTTGTTAGAGATCTAGGTCCTTCATTATCACCACTTTTACACCCTATCTATCTATCTATCTATCTATCTATCTATCTATCTATCTATCTATCTATCTATCTATCTATCTATCTATCTATCTATCTATCTATCTATCTATCACTTCCTCCTACCTGCTGTCATGTCTCAACAGCCAGTTATGTGTTGGGCAGGAGACCAAGAGTATATAATGTGGGTAGTTTTATCAACTCCAGTACTGCGTACCTAGTACCAGAAAGAAGAAATTGGGATGATAATCCTTCTATTGTTTCTTGGTTGCAACTAGTTCAGCCCTTAGATAGCAGGGCTTCATCCCGAGTGTCTCATATTGCTCAGCACTTGGTGCATTTGCACAGAGTTCTACATCTTGCATTGTTGTTGTTGTTGTTGTTGTTGTTGTTGTTGTTGTTGTTGTTGTTGTTGTTGTTGTTGTTGTTGTTGTTGTTGTTGTTGTTGTTGTTGTTGTTGTTGATGATGATGATGATGATGATGATGATCATCATCATCATCATCATCATCATCATCATCATCATCATCATCATCATCATCAATCTTCTGGTGAACACAGCTGCCAGGTGTTAAGCTGGAGTTGGCCTTCTCCAATGATCAAGCTCTTTCCAAGAGCCTAGGATGACTGGAGAAGATATCTTCGTAGAATATATGCTGTTCCTAATAATGTCGCCATTTGTAGTTGACTGATGTTGATCTTGTCAATGCTGAGGGTTTTCAGATGTTGACCCAGGTCTTTTGTGATTGCACCCAAAGCACCTATTATTATTATTGGGTTGTTCTTGCTTTCTTATTCCATAGCTTTTCGATTTCTATTTCTAAGTCCCGATATTTGGTTGTCTTATTGATTGCTGACTCTTGCGTCTCCTGGTATTGCCACATCGATGATTCGAACTTTGTTTTTTTGCTAGTATACTATTGTAATGTCTGGAGTATTGTGGGCAAGGTGTCTGTCGCATTGGATTCTCTGTGCAACACAGCAAATTGGAAAGATGCCCTGTAAACCCTGTGCTTCAGGAGATTGTATCTCTCCCAACAGATACATATGGATAAAGACTATATACTCACAACATCATGGGTCATGAATTAACTGTGTCAGCCTAGCACAGGTGCTTGAGTATGTTTACCAAAGCAAATATATATATATTTGTGAAATGCACCAAGTGCTGAGCAATATGAGACACTCAGATTAGGTGACTACATGTCGTCAGCCCTCACTCTCAACATGGGTCCACAGGGCTATGTGCTGAGCCCACTACTGCTTAGTATTTACACCTCTGACTGCACTCATAATCATCCTGAAAATAAAATCATCAAGTTTGCCGATGACACAACAGTAGTGGAACTCATCTCTGGTGGAGACGAGTCAGCCTACCGAGAGGACGTGCATCGGCTGCTACGGTGGTGCAGAACCAACAATCTGATAATAAATATCAACAAGACCAAAGAACTTATAGTGGACTATCGAAAAAGGAAATCAGACACTCAGCCCCTGATTATTGATGGAGTTTGTGTAGAGCGGGTGACGGACAGTAGGTTCTTAGAGTTATTCTACAGGAGGATTTGACCTGGAGTGCCAACACTGAAGCACTGGTTAAGAAGACCCAACAGAGATTATATCTTCTGAGACTTCTCAGGAGTAGAGATGGGCACGACTTGAAAAAAAATGTTTTCGAGTTGTCGTTAGTCGGGCCGGTTCCGTTTCGGCTCGTTTCCGTTTTTCGCGAAAATTTGCAAAAATTAGTCGGTTCGTTTTTTCGTTTTTTTGTTTCCGTTAGTACTGGTTTGGGGAGGGGGTAGCGGGCTCCTGGAGGGAGCTGCAGGAGTCAGCCAGAGCCACAAGTGACGGACTGGCAGACTCTTTGCACCCGCTGTGTCTCACGTACTTGCATGTAGTGCAATGCAAGTAGATCTGGCTTAGGGTTAAGACGGCTTAGCGCAACGGCTAGGGTTAGGCTAGTTACGGGTGAGGTTACGGTGGGTATTGGGGTGCATCTGGGTGCCTCTCTGACCCACTTAGAAGGACAGTGTACTGGCGTATGGGTTAGGCTTAGGGTTCGGGTTTGGGCTACGATTAGTGGGCTGTTTATGCCCGATTGGCACATCCCAGAAGTCTCTGTGGTCAACCTGGCCAAGTGGCCATGCGATTGGTGGAAAATTTGCATGGTCTACTCCCATGGGAGAGCCCATCATTGCAAATGTGCAGGTGTAAAAAAATAAAATAAAATAAAATAAAATCAACGGAGACTTTTTTTTGCAAGAAAAACCCACTGCTGCTCCTGTAAAAATTCAAGCATTTAAAATAGCTAATTTCCGCATGTTTCTGTGGTGCTTTGGTGGGGTTTTGGGCAACAATTTCAAAAAAAATATTGCGGTCGCCCTTTTTGGATCCCCCCCCCACCGCATGGCAAATGGATGCGCCCTCCCAGCCTGGTACAGTCAGCAAAACCTGGCCATGCGATTGGTGGAATGGCTCCAAAACTTTGCATGGTCCACTCCCATGGGCGAGCCCATCATTGCGAATGCGCAGGTGTAAAAAATAAAATAAAATAAAATAAAATAAAATCAACGGAGACTTTTTTTGCAAGAAAAACCCACTGCTGCTACTGTAAAAATTCAAGCATTTAAAATAGCTAATTTTCGCATGTTTCTGTGGTGCTTTGGTGGGGTTTTGGGCAACAATTTCAAAAAAAATATTGTGGTTGCCATTTTGGATCCCCCCCCCACCGCATGGCAAATGGATGCGCCCTCCCAGCCTGGTACAGTCAGCAAAACCTGGCCATGCGATTGGTGGAATGGCTCCAAAACTTTGCATGGTCCACTCCCATGGGCGAGCCCATCATTGCGAATGCGCAGGTGTAAAAAAATAAAATAAAATAAAATAAAATAAAATCAACGGAGACTTTTTTTGCAAGAAAAACCCACTGCTGCTACTGTAAAAATTCAAGCATTTAAAATAGCTAATTTTCGCATGTTTCTGTGGTGCTTTGGTGGGGTTTTGGGCAACAATTTCAAAAAAAATATTGCGGTCGCCATTTTGGATCCCCCCCCACCGCATGGCAAATGGATGCGCCCTCCCAGCCTGGTACAATCAGCAAAACCTGGCCATGCGATTGGTGGCTGGCTCCAAAACTTTGCATGGTCCACTCCCATGGGCAAGCCCATCATTGCGAATGCGCAGGTGTAAAAAAATAAAATAAAATAAAATAAAATAAAATCAACTGAGACTTTTTTTGCAAGAAAAACCCACTGCTGGTACTGTAAAAATTCAAGCATTTAAAATAGCTAATTTTCGCATGTTTCTGTGGTGCTTTGGTGGGGTTTTGGGCAACGATTTAAAAAAAAATATTGCGGTCGCCATTTTGGATCCCCCGCACTGCATGGCAAATGGATGCGCCCTCCCAGCCTGGTACCAGCAGCGCAGCAGTAGCAATAGCCAAGGAGAGGGGGGCGGGGAACCCCCCCCCCCAAATAAAACACCCTTCTGGCGTAGTAGGTGCCCTCAGACAGTTTTCGCCTACTTTTAGGGCCGGGAATCGGTTTTTTTTTTAACTTTTAAAAACTTTTTTTCTGTGCCGCTTGGCATTGCGCGATGCAAGTAACAAGGACGACAAATCAGACCAAATTGTTCGTTCGTCGGTTCGAGCTCGAAGTCTGGGGCAGTGATTCCCGTTACCGTTTCCGTAGAGTAACGGAAACGAGTAACGGAAACGGAAACGGGAATACCGCTAAGTCGTGCCCATCTCTACTCAGGAGGGAACAACTGTCTAAGAAACTGTTGGTAACCTTCTACCGGGGCTTTATAGAAAGCACTATCACTTACTGCCTCTGTGTCTGGTTCGCCAGTTGCACAGTGGCAGATAGAAGGGCACTCCAGAGGGTCATAAACACTGCTGACAAGATAGTGGGCTGTCCTCTTCCTCCTTTGGAAGAATTATACAACTCCAGATGCTCAAGGAAGACATCTAGAATTTTGAGAGACCCTTCGCATCCTGGCCACCAATTTTTTGAACTGTTGCCGTCTGGCAGGAGAGACAGGACTCTTAGGTCAAGGACAAATAGACTAAAGAACAGTTTTTATCACAAAGCGGTATCCAAGTTAAATGCGACAGTTTTAGCACCATCTTAATCAGTTTTTAAGTAGTGTTTTAAATTTTGTAAGCGATTTTAAGAGTTGTTAATATTTTGTATGGTGTTTTATGTGTTTTATGTGTTTTGTATGTTTAGAGTATGTAACGGAACAGCACTCTAATTTCGTTGTGCATATCTTGTGTATGCATAATGACAATAAAAAAACTCTATTCTATTCTATTCTATTCTATTCTATTCTATTCTATTCTATTCTGAAATCCCAGAGCACCTTGATAATTTCATTTTCGGTAACTTTTTCTGGCTGATGTTCCCACCAGTTCTTGCCTGATGGTAGGCTGTAATTTTTAGAATCAGAATCATAGAATCATAGAGTTGGAAGAGATCTCAAGGGCCATCCACTCCACCTCCCTGCCATGCAGAAACCCACATCACAGTGCTCCTGACATATGGCCATCTAGCCTCTGCTTAAAAACCTCCAAAGAAAGAGACTCCACCACCCTCCGTGGCAGCATATTCTACTGCCGAACAGCTCTAACTGTCATGAAGTTCTTCCTATATGTTTAAATGGAATCTCTTTTCCTGTAGTTTGAAACCACTGCCCCGCACTAGAGATGGGCACGACCAGAAATTTTTTTTTTCGAGTTGTCATTTTTCGGGATGGGTCCATTTCGGGTCGTTTCCGTTTTTTGTGAAATTTTTCAAAAATTTGTTGTTTCGTTGTGTCGTTTGCCGTTTGTCGTTACCGCCACGATTTAGCGCGACTTGACTTCCCAGAGCATGGGGTTAGGGGGTAAGGGCTAGGCTTAGGGTAACGGTTAAGGTTAGGGTGGGTTAGTGGGCTGTACCTCTGGGTGCCTCTGGCCCACTAAGAACACAGTGTACTGGCGTATGGGTTAGGGTTAGGATTAGGATTAGGGTTGGTGGGCTTTTTATGCCCTCTCTGGCACATCCAGAAGTCTCAGCAAAACCTGGCCATGCGATTGGTGGAATGGCTCCAAAAATTTGCATGGTCCCATCCCATGGCCAGCCCATCATTGCGCGTGCGCAGGTGTAAAAAAAATAAAAAATAAAATAAAATAAAATCAATGGAGATGTTTTGTTGCAAGAAAAACCCACTGCTGCTACTGTAAAAATTCAAGCATTTAAAATAGCTAATTTTCACATGTTTCTGTGGTGCTTTGGTGGGTTTTTGGAACACGATTTCAAAAAAAATATTGCGGTTGCCATTTTGGATCCCCCAGCACCGCATGGCAAATGGAGACGCTGAGGATGCCCCCTCCCAGCGTGGTACCAGCAGCCCAGGACAGAAGGGGGGGAAGTCTGGAGTGGGGACCCCCCCCCCCCGAAACCACCCCTCTGGTAGGTACCCTCAGGCAGGCATATTTTCGCCTGCTTTTTTGGCCGGGAATCGGGGTTTTTTTATTTTTAAAACTTTTTTTCTGTGCCGCTTGGCATCGCGTGATCGCCACGTGATGCCAGGAACGACAACGACAAATCAGACCCAATTTTTCTTTTGTCGGTTCGAGTTCGAGTTCTGGGGGAGTAATTGTCGTTACCGTTTCCGTTGTGTAACGGAAACGAGTAACGGAAACGGAAACGAGAATTTCACCAAGTTGTGCCCATGTCTACCCCGCACCCTAGTCTCTGAAGCGATAGAAAACAAACCAGTCCCCTCTTCAATGAGACATCCTTTCAAATATTCAAGCTATCATATCCCCTCTCATTCTTCTTTTTGTAAGGCTAAACATTCCCAGCTCCCTAAACCGCTCCTCCTAAGACATTTCTTCCAGGCCCTCCTCTGGCCCCGTTCAACGTTGTTACACATGTTCCAGTGGAGCATTGCTGCTACATTATCATGGCAGGCTAAATAATCAGTCTGAGCAATTTTGGGGGAACAGCTGATAATGTGATCTACAGTTTCATCCTTTTCTTTTCACAATTGACATTTGCTATCTTTCAATGATTTATCAATTTCAACCTCTATTGCATTTGTTCTTAGGGCTTGATCTTTAGATGCCATGATTAGTCCTTCGGTTTCTTTCTTCAGTGTTGCCTTTCTTAACCAGAGCCATTTGTTCTTGATTTATCTTATCATTTGTGTCTCTTATAAACTTCTTCTTCTTCTTCTTCTTCTTCTTCTTCTTCTTCTTCTTCTTCTTCTTCTTATTATTATTATTATTATTATTATTATTATTATTATTATTATTATTATTATTATTAAACCACACAGCTTACTACGCTGGATTTTGTAATACACATCACTAGTCAAACGCTTCCCAAGCATTTAGGACTGTGTGATGTATCGGCTAATTATGCGAGCAGATCCCAGTAAGGCGGCTTTCTGCAGCTGACTGATGGTGACTTTGTCAACTCCAAATTATTATTATTATTATTATTATTATTATTATTATTATTATTATTATTATTATTATTATTATTATTATCTGAATGCCACAATTCTGAGGAATAAACTAATCTCCTCCCTCCAGGTCATTGTTATCTTAACCCTCATAACTTGTCCAGAGCACAAGGTGCTGCTGCAGCCAGCGCTTGAACCCAGGGCAATTCATTCGTGTCCCCATAAGTAGAAAAGTTAACCCCAAAAGTTACAGCTACACTACAAAAGTGAAATTATCATTTGCTGAGTGATACTCCTATGGGATATCTTGATCTTTAGGGTATGGAATTAATGCTAATTTTTTGGAAAATACAATGCCCACAAGCTAAGTTTTGTGTTAGTATATTAATAATAAATAACCCGACCCACTAGAACATCCCAGTCCTATGCTCTTCGGATTGCCACCCCTCGGGAGGCGTGCAAAACTACCACCAGGAACTGCGCCTTCACAGTGGCTGGTCCCACTTTGTGGATCTGTCTTCCGAGTAATATTAGGACCGCGAAATCCCTCTCAGCATTCAAGAAGCTAGGAAAAACTTGGCTCTTTACGGCTGCATTCGGTGACCATGGGGGTTGATCTATTCTTGTGCAGTGATTTGAGTTCTTATGTTTGCCTGCTTTTCATCGCCATCTTACATTAGTATTATTATTAGTATCATTTTCTGATTGTTGTTAGCTTTTTTAAAGGCTATTGCTTGGCTTGTTTATATTTATTCTTAGAGCTGATTAATTTTGTTGTTATCTGCATGATGGAATTTTTATATCTGTTAACCACCTTGAGTTCCTTTTAGGAAAATCCGGTGGGATATAAAAATATAAATAAATAAATAAATAAATAAATAAATAAATAAATAAATAAATAAATAAATAAATAAATAAATAATAAATAAATCTAGAGTTAGTTTCTTGTGACATGTAATGCCACCAGGTTATGGACGTTGCCAGATTGGTGGTATAAAAATCCAATAAATAAATAAATAAGAGCCTCTGACTAGATGATGGCCCTTGACGGGTTAGAAGTGAACCTTCTCTCTCTCTCTCTCTCTCTCTCTCTCTCTCTCTCTCTCTCTCTCTCTCTCTCTCTCTCTCTCCCTCTGTGTGTGTGGGGGGGAGAGAGAGAGAGGCATCCCTAGGCAGGAGCTTACTTACATTTCAGAGAACCCACATTGGTTTGTTTGGTGATTGGTCTTTAGGATTTACCCATAGAATTCCTTTGAAGTCTGATTGTGCAGTCCTTAAAAAGCATCACAGTCGTCTCTGCAACCTTAATGTGTTGTCAGCTCTAATTGACGTCTGCCAATAAGATCTGTTTTGAGGAGCTTGGTTTCAAAATGTAAGCACTGTGCAAACCAGCAAATAGGACCGGTCCCTTTAAAAGTGCACTCCTTAAAATCCCTTTCTATAGAAAACCTCCTCCACTCTCATCCAGACTGTTTTACTCAATAACTCAAGTTTTTACCAAGTTCTGAATGCGTACATCTTTGTGATAGCCCCCTGGAGCTCTTTTTTCCAGAAAGGCAACACAGGTTGATGTATTTTTAAATGGCCTGATTTTATCACCCTGCTTAATGATTTGTCACGTTATTTATTAGATGGTGGGATATCCAGAGGGATCCATCACATTAATGTATAAATAATGTGGCAAATAGTTCAATAGAGCCATAAAAAAGTGATTTCAAAATAAATTGACCTATGTTAGCTACATGTAAACTAAGGCTATGAATGATAATGTGCACCATGCCCTGAAGTTTGAAAAATGGAGATCAGAGAGTAATGGAGCTAAAAAGTTCACTGGACTTGGAATAAACCTCAGACAACCCACACTAATTTCTTAAATCTTAATACCCTATTTCTATTATGGGAATGCTACCACCAACCAACCTCACAGGTTTGTTGTTTAGCATGAAAGCATGGGTAGATTTCAAAGATTTCTGCTGGGTCAGATTAAGGGTCTATCTCAGGCATGTCCAAACTTCGGCCCTCCTGATGTTTTGGACCACAACTCCCACAGTTCTTTGCCATTGGCAATCTAGGCTTAGAATTCTGGGAGTTGTAGTCCAAAACATGTGGTGGGATGACATTTGGATATGCCTGGTCTATCTGGTTCAGTGGTTCCCAGCCTAGGTTTCCCAGGTGTTCTTGGACTAAATCTCTTCAAAGCCTTCACCACCACCACCACCACCACCACAACAACAGCAACAGCAACAACAACTCTTCCAGTCTTTGGATAATATAATATCTACCACCATGTTCCCATGCTATGCATCCTGCTATAATATATGTAAAGTAGTTTTTGCACTTAGGGAAAATGTTGCGCAAACACGGTGAATCATCCATTATTTATTTGCCATGCTAAACAAGAGAATGCCTTGCAGACAGTATAAGCCCATATTTTCCCATAGGTACTTAAGAAGTCAATGGGGCTGACTCTTAGGACACAGGTTATAGGATCACACCTAACATTTGCATCTTGATTTCAGTATTTGTTGTTTTTTATATATATTTTGCATATCCTCCTATGATCTGGAGGCCATGTACGTGACTCTGTTCCTTCCCACTTCATCTTGGTAACAGCTAAGTAAGGAGGGCCATTCCAAGGTTGCCCCATGGATTTCAAGCCCAAGTAGGGATTTCAACTCAGCTCTCCAAAGTCCCATCTCAACACCTTGAATTCTATCCCACATTAGCTCCTTTTTTAAACACTGCAAAACTAAAGGTGTACTCCAGGCATGTCCAAACTTCAGCCCTCTAGATGTTTTGGACCACAACTCCCACAGTCCTTTGCCATTAGAAATACAGGCTTGGAATTTTGGGAGTTGTGGTCCAAAACATCAGGAAGGCCAAAGTTTGGACATGCCTGGTCTACTCACACAAACTCAATCCCTTCACACAACTGGGCAGAGAAGAAATGGGATGCGACGAGAGTCCTGACTGCCCTTTCTCCTCACTATCACAACTAAAGGTGGCGGCGGCTTCTCTCATATGTGTACAGCTTAGTTCAGGCTAACCTTTCTTCACCTAGCCATGGACCTGAAGAGACAGATGAATCTGGTGAACCATCAGCACTTCCACCTAGGCCAAAATCATGGTGATGTTGAACAGCGATGTCTCTGCCTTGCAATGTTGTCATCCAGTAGCTCGTAGAGGTTCAGGTGAAGTCGCCTGGGATCGCCCAGATCCACCCGTACCTTGATGAGTCCTCCTTGAGAACAGTTGTGGAGGCCCTCGTGATATCGAGGATTGACTATTGCAATGCACTCTACGTGGGGTTGCCCTTGACCCTTGTCCGGAGACTGCAGCGGGTGCAAAATGCGGCGGCCAGACTGGTGGTGGGTGCTCGTAAATACGATCATATCACCCCAGTTCTGGCATGCCTGCACTGGTTGCCCGTTGCTCTCTGGTTAAGGTTCAAAGTCTTGGTTTTGGTTTTCAAAACCCTCCCACAGCTTGGGACCTGAATACCTGGTGGAGCGGATCCCTCAGAGATCAACTGAGGCCAGACCCACTCGACTATCGCGGGCGCGCTCAGTCAGGGTGGCCACTCTGAGAGAGGCGCGGAAGTGAGCAACCCATAAACGCGCCTTCTCGGTTGTAGGCCCCTCTATGGAATCAACTCCTGAGTGAGCTGCGCCTTGCAGAGTCCCTGCCCGCCTTCAAAAAGGCACTGAAAACGCTGCTTTTTAAGGAGGCATATGGTGACCTTATTTCTGTTTTATTTTGTATTGTATTTATTTATTTATTTATTTATTTATTTATTTATTATTTTAAAATTCACCTGCTGCTCCCCGCCGAGGGTTTCCCTACTAGCCAACTTCTATTTTTATCTTGCCTTTTATTTTTATCACTTTTTGCTGTTCTAATTGTGCTTGCTGTAGTTTTTAGCCATTTTATTGTGAACCGACCTGAGTTCCTGAATGGAAAAAGGTAGCGGTATATAAATGCTCCAAATAAATAAATAAATAAATAAAGTGACTGGGAGGGAAGAAGAGGAAGCAATGACATTCTTTTGTGCCTCGTATGGTCAATGCTTAAGAGAGTGACTTCTCTCAGATCCAGCAATAATCATACACAGGAAGTGCTTGAAATTGTATACTCCCACATAGAATGTGTGTCCCAGTGCTGTGGAGTTATGAAATGCTTATCTACACAAGAGCTGTGCTGGATCAGATCATTCCCCAGCAACAGATATACAGAATTATAATAAAGACTTTTCTATTATTTAATTAGTCTGATAATGCTAATTTTTTCATAGGATCCTACTCTAGCCTGGGAATAGAGGTCTACAGGAAACTCCACAAACTGACTGGTACTTAACTGTTTGATTCTGACCATACATTACAACACAAGTTAGGAGTCACCAGGATCCTAAACCGCACAGGAGAGCGCATCCCCACCTCCACAGAAGCCAAAAGAAGGAAGACACACATCTGAAAACAGAACTTGAAGTCTGTGGTAGAGATGGGCACGAATCGAAAAAATGGCATTCAGTTTTTCATTTTTCGTTGAGGGTCTGTTTCGGTTCATTTTTCATTTTTCGTGAATTTTTGAAAAAATTAATTTTCATTTTTTGTTTTTCATTTTTACCCGCTTTTTGTGCGATTTTAAAGCATTTCCGTGCGAGGGCGTCCCCCAATGCCCCAGACCAGAGGAAAAACACTAAAAAAATTGATGCTGGCAGAGACACAGTATAGACTAGGTACGCAGGGAGGCTGCAAAGGCAGCGGTGGGCATTGCCCAGGGTGCAAGGCAGCCGCAGAGTGACTGCACTGCAGGGCAGGGGAGGGTACTCACCGAGAGGTACGCACGCACACACACACACAGGGAGACTGCAAGAGAAATCTCTTCTTTCTCTCCCCTAAGAGCCAGGCTGCATCTGGCAGGAACACAGAGACACACAACTGCCTGGATGCCCTAAAGTGAAAATAACGAGTCACAGAGACAGCAATCCCACCCTAACTCCCACCGGAGACTGCAAGGAGGACGGGGGCTGCCAGAACTTTTTATGCCCTTTGTGGCTGCCAGACCTGCCCACTGCAACCTGGACATGCTATTGGTTGAAGTTGTCCAAGAATTTACATGATCCCATCACATGGCTTGCCTCCATTATGTGGCTGGACTGGCGACATCCATTTTGTCATCCTTAAAGGGAAAAGAAAAATACATCGCGATGGGAGAAGACACAAACAAATGTTTTAAGGACCTCAACCCCCCCCGGTAGGTATTATCAGACAGTATAAATAATTATTGCTGCATTTTTATGGATGTCCAGGGCGTTTTTTAACATTTAAAACAGCTCATTTCATTGCGCGTCGTCATTAACAAAAAATGAAACGTAACAAACCTAATTTTCATGGTTCTGTTCATTTCGTTCGAATTTCATCACAATGTTTGTTATTCGTTTCGTTACGTAACAAACCAAATAATGAATAACGTAAACGAAAAGAAGTTCATTTTGTGCCCATCTCTAGTCTGCGGATATCTAAAGTGGGCCTTCAACAAAGCAGTGGCCCAGTCCAGAAGACCAATGGATCAGCTTGAGACCCAGAGCCGAGGGAAGAAGCTGGTCATTCCTTAAATGGCTGGAGTGTCTGATAAAGCTTTAAAGAATTGTTGGCAAAAGCCACATACCTGTTCACTTAAGTTGGAGATAACCTCACCTGGATGACTGAGAATCTTCACGGATGATGCTAAAGGTGCAATGATGTTCACTACTGATTTTTTTATTAAGGATCAGACCCAGTATGCCTCTCAAGAGCACTCTCTGGAGAACCTAAACTGGAGGGGGCTGTTCCCTCTTGTGTCTTCTTTGTGAGTTTCCATAAACAGGCCACTGTGGGAACCAAATGCCAGGGTGGCTGACCCAGCTTGCTTTATGTACTTAAAATTCAAGGCCAGTTTTGCTCCCTTCCCCTTTATGTAAATCTTGTTGTTGTTGTTTTAAAAATGGCAATTGCAACTTCAAGGGAAAAAAAGGGGAGGGGAGGAAAGACAAACTGGAGAGACCTTGAATGCATTTATGGAGAAGAAACCATAGAGGGAGATTGAGTAACAGCAATTCCAGACAGGCATCAGTCCATCTTGTGACTCCCCTCCGCCTCCCCCCCCCATGGAGATTTGACTGCACCCAGTGTTGCCAAATGATTTTATTCTCCAGCTGTACAATGCATCACTCTCTCCCACCCCTTTTCATTTTTTTAAAAAATAATGTGCGGGAGCTGAATTATTTAACACCACTGGGTTACGCAAGTTGATGCACAGGTTTCTGAGGGACCAAGTGGGAGTGATGGATTGGCTGAATGACAGATGGAAATAAACAGCAGGATCTGGGGTTGGGGGGGGGAGAGAGATAGGATCTTCCCTCTTTCTTTCTTTATGGTGAGTGTCAAAGGGACAAAGAGGAGAGGAAAGTTAAAAACCGTACTCATGCCAGTCTGCTCACTCCTTCCGCTCACCTGTCATTTGCTCAGAAATCATGGGGCGCTTCTGAAAATGATCTTACCAAGCCAGGATCCTCAGAAGTACAGGAACAGCAGGAGTGTATCTGGACATAAATCCTGCCTTGCTTCCAGGCGTCAATCTCTCATCTTGCTTGGCCCCGCTCTGGTTTGAGATGGAAAAGACATCCACGGGCTCCGATTTCACCGGGAAAGCCTCCCGAGACTCGTAACATGGGATGGGCAGCACCTTGCCTTGGAAAACCACTTACCCTCATGGCTTGGGATGGGTTTTCCAGCAAATAAAAGTGGTGCCTAAGATAATGGGCCATTTTAAAAAAAATCCATTCCTGATCATACTTAGGTTTGAAAAATGGTGAGAAACATGCTTTAGTTTTGGGGACAAATGCTAAGAGTAAAACAAAAAGAAAATGTTGATTTTGAAATGTTGCATTCAAAAGGATGCCCAGATTTCTGTGGAATAAAAGAAATGGGTGGGTAGGAAAGGAACACTTGCAATCTGCTATGGTTTGCAGATGGGATGAGCAGGCCGGCTCCAATGTTTATGCGCTGAGGCTTCATTTGGTACCCTGGGACTTGGCAACCCTAGAAAGAAGCCATTAATCAGATGGGGAGGGGGCGGGTGGACAAAGCATTTCTCCTCTAATAGCATCAGAGACATGACACTAATTTCTGATGCTGAGAACAGCTTTCCACTGCACTTCAAGACTGATTATGTCTGTTTGCCCCAAGATGGACTAAGTTAAATGGACAAGCTAAATAAAAAAAATTAGGGTCTGCAGATTACAAGGGGCTTCTTGATGCAAGAGACACACAGAGAGAGTACCATTGTGGGCAAGTCTCCATGTTACCAATGCTGTTGGCCATTCCTTCCTTTCTCTCTGATCCCCCCCTCTCTCTTTCTTCCTTCTTTCCTTCCTTCCTTTCTCTTAGACAGTTACTTCACGTCCTTGTTCCGAGATTACGTTCGTTGCGTGATAACGTCGTTCATGGTCACATGGTCTTGTCCGGGTTCTGTCCCTGTTTCCATGTACCCACGGGTGTGATTGATGGTATCATGATGACTGTTACTGCACGTCCTTGTTTTGTGACAACATCTGTACTTCCCTGCCTTCATTTGCCTTTTTTTTTTGGTCCAACCTTCCATTTTTCGATATTTCGAATCTCCGTAATTTTGCCTTCCATGCGTTAAAAAGCAAAATTCAAGGTTTTATGTCTTTTTATCTCTCTGCACTGCATTGCTAATGCCATAGGGAATGTAATGGCGAATGGCACTTCGTTCTCCTGTCAACAGATGGAGAATGTGTTCGTTCCGCGACGAGCCTTACTTCATGGGTTTCTCGTCTCAGAATGAAAACTGAGATAAGCTGATTCCCAAGGTCAGGGAGAGGTATGGTTCATCACACTTAAATCCCAGTTCAGGGGGCGTGGTCAGGATGAACTCCCATCGTCACGCAATAGACGTGCGGTAACATTTCTTTGTACCAATTCCAAGCGGGACGGCGGACAGCGATGAAAGGGACGTGAAGTAATGGCCTTAGAGGCATTTATATTGCTGGCCCTGCAAAAAAAAAAGGATTCCTCCCCCCCCCCCCCCAGAATGAACATTCTCTCTGTGCCTGTAGCTTTTTAATCTCCCCCCAGTGGGAGGAAGAATCAAAATACGCAAGAAGCTCCCAGCTGCACCGATGAATGAATGGGGATCCCACAGCTTCCCACGCAAGTGAATTTCTCTCTCTCTCTCTCTCTCTCTCTCTCTCTCTCTCTCTCTCTCTCTCTCTCCCCTCTCTTATAAAGAAGCCAGTTTGATTCACTTTTCAAGGAACAGGTTTTCATGCTTTGTGCATTTATTTCCTAATTTTATTATGCCATTTAATTAGATCATGCACATTGGTTTTACTGTTAAAACATGTCCTTGTTTTCTTTATAACTAGATTTCATGGCACAGCAGGGACATTTAGGAAAAATATCACATGAGCTCCATTCCAGAATCCACTCTCTCGAAGATGGGTCTGAATGGGAGAGGGGTTGCCACCGGGCCATAAATCCCGTCACAGATGGAAAAAGCAGAATATTATTTGCAGCCTGCCGGGTTCTGGCAATCCCAGCAAGGGACTCAGACCCCTTGGAGCACTTAAATTACAACACAGGGAGGAGGGATGCTGAGCGGTAACCCAACTTGGAGGGACACTGAAAAGTTCATTGCATGGTTCCATTTTACAGGCAGACTATACAGAGAGGGACTCCCAGGAGGTGTCCTATATTTCACGTTGCCCAGAACGGTGCAGAGCGAGAGCTTTTCCTGTTTCTGATCTTCAGGTCAGGAGATGCTCTTGCAGCCAAGAGGAGGTCAGACAGTCAGAACCCAAATCTGTCCCACTTCCATGCCTGCCAACCACAGAGTTTCTCTTGGACTTCTTCACAGTGGTCCTGCCACTTACCGTTTCCTGTGGATGCAAAATTGGAACGGGGTTCGTCCAGAGCAGAAGTTCTCAGCCTGTGGGTCCCCAGATGTTCCTGGACTGCAACTCTGAGAAATCCTGACTGGCTCAGCTAGTGATGAAGACTTCTGGGAGTTGCAGTCCAGGAACATCTGGGGACCCACAGGTTGAGAACCACTGGTCCAGAGTGATCTGATTAGCACAGGAAAGTTGTGTTGGAGGTTGGAATCCATGGATGCTTGCTCCTCACATTTCTCAAGGGTATTCTGGGTCCGTCTGCTGGAGTGGGGAAGCACAAACATTTAGTCAGCTGTTTTGTGGGTGATGTCTGTAGGAATGATAGGGGTTATATATATTCCACATAGGTATTGAATTCCAGCAGGGATCGCAGAGGTTTGGCACCTGAGCACTTTCAAATGAGTTCGTGACAGCTCAGACAGACAGACAAGTAGACCAGCTAAAGTGCTTTCCCACAAACTTCCTTCTCTTTTCACCTCCAGGTCCATCCTAGTATGCTTCAATCCAGCTATTTATTTTATCACATTTTTAATGGGGTGGGGTGGGGGTGAGATCTCTGTGTAACTTTTGTTTCCTTTTCTCCAATGGATATCTTAAATGAAATAATTCACAGGAGCATCATTCCATTTACTGTCGTCCGTGTGTCTACTCATTATAGAAATTTACACTGTGTGTCTTAGGTGCCCCTTTTCAAAGGTATGACAACAAGTGTTGTGGAGCTTGCTTTTTGTTTCCTTCCTAAGGGAAAACACATAGAAAAACCTAACAAATCCATGGATTTCTCACATCAAATTTCATCCATTTCCTTGTTTGCTCTGGGAGTACAGATTTAGTCAACCCTTTCTTAACAGCACCTTGAGTGATGTGGATTTCTCCAGCCAGCCCCTAGACCAGTGGTGGTGAATCTTCAGCACTCCAGATGTTTTGGAGGACCACAACTCCCAGAATCCTGAGCCTAGTGTGCCAATGGCAAAGGACTGTGGGAGTTGTGGTCCAAGACATCTGGAGTGCTGGAGGTTTGCCACCACTGCCCTAGACAGAGTGGAAGGGCATTGGTGGGTTTTGGAGCACAGGTGGAAAAAAATGGCTTTTTTCTAACTACTATAAATCCCAGAATCCCCCAGACAACACAGCCACTGGTCTGGTGGATGATAGTAGTTATAGTCCAGAAAAAAGCATCATTTTCAACCTCTAGTTTGAAGGGGACATATTCAAACTAGATCAAAATGCATCTATGATTTGCCCCCCCCAAGTTGTTATGCATTTTCCTCAGTTGCACGATGGCCAATGTAAACATCTGTAATGTTGTGGCTTCTAAAAGCCCCTGAAGTTTCAGAGAATTATGTGACAATGGGAGTTCATATCAGATTTGTATTTAATAGCTTTCAGATGTTTGGCTTAAAAAAGGCGTTTCATGGACAATAATTTATTAAAAGAAAGTTTTTTTTTAAAAAGTGATCTGTTCTTTCCCTTTCATTTGAGGAAGAGGAGGACTTGCCGAGGACGTATGCTGGAATCCAGAACAATATGGCCATGTAGGGCAATGCAGCTTCCATGCTTTAAATCAGAGGTTCCCAACCTTGTGTTTCCAGATGTTCTTGGACTAAAACTTCCTGTAGCCTTCAGTAGTAGCAGTGCTGGTTAGGGTTTATAGGAGTTGCGGTCCAGGGACATCTAGGAACCAGGGTTGTGAACCACTGCTTTAAATCAGTGGGAAATGTGGTAGGCCTTTGGAGATCACTGGAATGAGACTTCTGGCATCTCTCACTGCTGGCTAGTGGCTAATAAGAGTTGAAATCCAAAAACATCAAGAGGGCCACAAATTCCCCATGTTCCTGCTAAAAGAAACCAAATAAGCAAAAAGAAAGACATGATGAGGCAGAGGTTTATAGAGGAAGAACATTCACAGGGAATTCCCAAAGAAAAGCCCACTGATGAAGCTGTTGACAGAAGGCAAGGACAGGGCAAGCTATATGACCCTAATGTGCATACACATTACATCATCAGTCAAATGGAAGCCACTCCTAGAGAACATTCCCCTTCCCTGATGCTCTTTAAACACACACTTGTGAGCACACAGAGATGCCTGCACACAGATTCCCCTTTTGTGGTCTGGGAGACACAAGGGCAAACACAGAAACAGATATTGACATGGCCACGATATAGAGATCTATGCCCAGGCAATGCTCAGAATGTCCAACCCCCTGCTTCATGGAGGAATACAGATCAAATGAGAGCTTCCAGATGGATGTATTGTTCACATTTCTCTTGAATATCTCCAGGGTTGGAGCGCTGAACACCTCTCAAAGTAATTCATTCCATTGCCTTACTGCTCCAACAGTTAAGTTTTCCCCCCTGATATTCTGACAAAAACTGGGTTCTCTTAACCTGAACCCATTGTTGCACCTTCTGCACTCTGGGATGACTGGGAACAGGTCCTGCCCCTCCTCTGTATAACAACCCTTCAGATATTTGACAAGTGCTACCGTATCATCCCTCAGTATTCTTTTCTCTAGGCTAAACATGTCCAGTTCTTTCAGTCTTTCAGGGTTTAGTTTCCAGTCCCCTGATCTTCCTTGTTGCCCTTCTCTGAGCTTCTTTCAGTTTGTCAGCATCTGTCTTGAACTGTGGTGTCCAAAACTGAACACAATACTCAAGGTGTCTAACCAGTGCTGAATAGAAGGGGATGAGCACCTCAGGGGATTTGGAAATTATACTTCTGTTAATGCAGCCTAAAATCACGTTAGCCTTTTTTTTGTAACCTCATAACCCTGTTGACGCATATTCAGCTTATGATATACCAGAATTTCAAGGTCCTTATAGTACACAGAGCAGGAATAAATAAATACACAATGGCCTTGATAATAGCCATTGAACAGTGTTGTGTATTCTGGTTCTGCTGTATGGATCTGGAATGTGAGATTTTGACATCAACAATTATTTAAGGATAAATAGAAGCGTTTGAAATGTTGACTTGCCATAGGATACTAAGAGTTTCTTAGACTAAGAAGGTGACTAGTGAAAAAGTACCAATATGAATGAATGGAGCCCAAGGCATCGCTGGATGCATAGAATGCAGAGCAGGAGAACATTTTGGACATATAATTAATGAGAAATAAAATAAAGACCACTGGTAGTTGCAGTTGGCCGTGCAAGGAAGAGAGGGACCATATCTTCTTGAACATTCACACTGGGCAATGTTTATTCTGGAAGGGTTGCTGTCACCTCATTTGGATGGCTCTTCTCAAAGGATAGAAAAGGCTTGCGCCAGAGAGATCATGGCTTGGCTGAAGAGACCTGATTTCACTGGGGACTCTTCTTTCCACATTCCACAAGGAACAATCATAAAAGTCAGAGACAAGGCCTCTGTTGTATTCTTGCACTCATTCGTAGCTGCTACTACCACTACACAGAACAGACCTGGGCTCCACTAGAGGACTCACAAGCCATTTACATGGGCCACCATTCTCTGTCCAAATCCTCATCCTCATTGATGAGTGTGTGTGTGTGTGTGTGTGTGTGTGTGTGTGTGTGTGTGTGTAAAGACAGGGCGGCATCGTCGGCCATGTTGCCTGGTTGAATAAAGATATCACCACAATGTGGGCATGGGGATTATTCTTATTGAAGTAGCCATAAGCTCCAGGGTGATGAGAGGTACTGCACTGCATCAGTGAGGGCCGGGCCTACCAATAGCCAGCCTGAGATGGTCACCTGAATTAAAGTTATATACTACCCAATAGTGTGATACACACTCTCTGGGCGGTTAACAACCAACACTTGTAAACCACAGAGAATATAATAATACCAATTATAAAAATTGATATGTTCTTATGTTCTTATGATGTCATTTAGTGGTTGTGCTGATTTCTTCTCCAGCTGAGGTAGCAAAACGTGTTTGGTTGGATCCAGCACCAGCCCAGACGTTAGGCAAACATTTTGGTCTTGGTCAGCTTCCTAAACTGTTTAGTAATCTGCTGAAGCCCTATTTCATCCCCCCACGACACAATTCATACACTCATGCAACCATCAGCTGCCCAGTGGCTTAGTTAAGACATCTTCCGTTGGGAACAGGTCCAGTTCTGGGGGTCCTTTGCTCTTCCTGTCTTGCCCAGGGCTTTGAGTGCGGATTCACTCTTTTATTATGTGGCTTGGGTGTGCCCTGGATTGCCTTGGAGCTGTGCATTCTCCAACATACCTCTTATCATTTCTATGAGTGTGTGCAGGTCTCCCAGTCTCAAATACCATTCCACTGTGATTGGCAAGGCTCTGTAATTAATGTTCTACTCCTTGCTTTGCTGTGCTGTCCTAGAGATGAATTCCTTTCCTTTATCTGTAAGAAGCACTTGGGGCTTTCTCTGGAATTTGTTTTCCTATTGCTGTAGCATTTGTTTTAATTTTTGTCAAATATTTGTTTTTTTCCTCATTTAAAAATACACTATAATGTATACTGAAGGAGCATCAGAAAAAAGTGTATACATATTTATTTATTTATTTATTTATTTATTTTATTTAGAATATTTTTACCTCAGCTTTCTCCTTGGAAAAGAACCCAAGGTGGCTTACAATAATGCGGCACAATATACAACCCAGAACATTTAAGACATATTCATGTTAAGAAGAGGGAATTGGAAGAGGCATCTTAGAACATTAAAAAGTAACATTAAAGCTACAAAGAGCACGCAAAAAGAAAAAAAATTCACTATGGGTGTGGAAACTAACATGGAAAACGCTGGTGTTCTTATGAAATCAGTCAATGCAATCATGTATGGTAACCTATCTAAAAGTTGCATAGTAGGTAGTCCATCCTTCAGGGAAAGCTTGCTTGAAGAGGAAGGACTTTGGCGGTTACTTCACGTCCTTCCTCATTCAGAGATTACGTTCATTTCGTGATAATGTTTTTCGTGGTCACGTGGTCTTGTGTCCCGATTCTGTCCTTGTTTCCATTTATCCACAGGTGTGATTGTTGGTATCGTGACAATTGTTACTTCATGTCCTTGTTTTGTGACAATTTCTGTACTTCCCAGCCTTTGTTTTCCCCCCTTTTTTTTTTTTTTTTGGTCCAACCTTTCATTTTTCAATATTTCGATTCTCCGTTACTTTGCCTTTCATGCGTTAAGTGGCAAAACTCCCGGTTTCATGCTATCTTCCCTCTCTGCGATGCATTGTTTATGCCATTGGGATTGTACTGGAGAATGCAACTTCACACTCCTGCCACTAGATGGAGAATGCGTATGTTGCGTGACAAGCGTTACTTCATGGGCACTTGTCTTGAAACAAGAACTGAGACAAGAGAATTCCCGAGACCAGGGAGAGGTATGGCTCATCACGCTCTGTTCCCAGTTCAGGGGATGTGGTCGGGATGAGATTCCGCTGTCACGCAATGGACGTGGAGTAACCTTTTTTTGTACCGGTCCCAATTGGGACAGCGAACTGCGATGAGAGGGACGTGAAGTAACCGTCTTTGTCTGCTTCTGGAAAGACAGCAAAGATGAGGCAGTCCTGGCCTAGTGGGAGGGAGTTCCAAAGTCTGGGAGCAGCATCAGAGAAGGCCCTTTCATGTGTTCTTATGAGATACCCCTGTGAGGGTGGCGGGATGGAGAGAAAGGTCTTTCCTGATGACCTTAGCACCCGAGCCAGTTCATATTGTAAGATGCAATCTTTGAGGTAGCTTGGACCCAGGCCATTTTGTGCTTTGTAGGTTAAGGTCAGCATCTTGAATTGTGCCTGATAGCTGATTGGCAGTCAGTGGAGCTGCTTTAGTAGGGGTGTCAGGTGATCTCTGTAATCCACCCCAGCGTTTTGTTGGATCATATATATCACTGTGTATTAGCTGTATAGTGCAATATTTTAGCTATGATGTTTGGAGTTTGATTCGCCTACGAAAACTGTGCTTTCAACAGAAACATAATATATAGGAAAAAAGAGGAGTTGTCATCTGCATCCCTGGATGCTCTGACATGAAATCCAGGGCTCATGTCAATGTTTTGGAGCACAGGTGGACTAGAGAGACCTATGTCATCGGCAGTTTTCTTTAAGATATAGAGATGAGTGTAAGCTGAGCAACAGCACTTTGCCTTTGCATGTGGATCAAATATGAGGGCCATCACCCAGTTTCCTTGCAGAGGTTCCAGATATGAGCACAGGCTGGCAAACAGTGCCCAGCTGAAGTGGGTGGCTAAGAAACATTGGCATCACCAACCTCTTTCCTTGCAGAGGATTACAGGGTGACCGAAAGCTGGAAAACAGTGCCCAGCTGGTGCAGAATAGATTCGTGGAATAATAGGAACTGGGTGAGGAATAAATTCCCAATGAAGGGAGGAGAGAAGGAAAGAATGAAACGAGTTGAAGTAGTAGCTGCACACTGGAGGTTCAGCAGTAATTGATAGCACTGAGTTTCCCCACCCACGTTCTATCTCAGACTCCATCATTTCCTGCATTTTCATGTTTGTTCACTCTTTGGATCCACAGAGATATATACAAATACATTAATTTTTTTTGTATGCATCAAGTAGGATAGGTTACGGATTGGCTTGAAGTGAGACAGTTGTGATTTGCAAAGCAATTACTTTATATACTCAAATATAAGTCTAGTTTTTTAGCCCTAATTTTGGGCTGAAAAAAGGGCCCCTCGACTTATATTCAGGTCAGTACTTTTAGCCACTGAGGCAAGTGCTTGGGTCGGTGGCTAAAAGTCATTTTAAACATTGCACACCTCTTCTCTGCCCCCGCCCCCCGCATCACAGGGGAGCAATGTGCAATGTTTAAAATGACTTTTAGCTACCAAGTGCTTGCCTTGGTGGCTAAAAGTCATTTTAAACATCACAGGCCACTCCCCCAGCTCACAAAGGAGGAGCTGCCAGGCCTGCTACATTTCCCACCCTAAACTTATACTCGAATCAATAAGTTTCCCCAGTTTTTTTGGGTTAAATTAGGGGCCTCGGGTCGATTTATATTCCATTATATACAGTAATTCATAACAAATTGAAGTGGATGGTATTTGTACACCCCTATGTGTACCAAACCTGTTTTCCTTTCAATCTGCTTTGGAAATGTATCTCTGGAACCCTTGATTTTAATGACATGCTCATGCCTTTTGGCCTGCGGAGTGTAAAAACATTGCCTTTCATTAACCTTTTTATAAGATCTTTTAGGGTTAGAAACAGCTCTGTGAAATAATATGTGGGCATAAGATGCCTACATTTATTGCTGCTATAGTCTTAATCTACGGGCTATTTCATGACCTTTAATCTATGCTTTTTCACCTTGGAGCCAATACAATATCCATTGACTATGTGGGTTACCCATCTTGAACTCCTTGAAATCAGTTTTGACATCTTCTGTTGCTAACTTGACTTACTGAATACTGATATAAGACCATTTGACATTTCTGGTTTTTATAGCATGTCATTAACCACCAGATTTTGGGATTGGGATTTCATAGCTCGAGCAAAATTCTGACTTTAGTTCTCTGTCATCGGAAAAGGAGCACATACTGAACTCTGCTTTGTTTTAGGTGTATAAATCACACCTTCTTTCCAGAGATATGTTTAGATACCACAGATGGAGACAGAAAGCCCGTCTCCTCCGTTCACATCACTTTTACATTGCTATGGGTGGAATTATGTTTACTACTTGGATCATTATTTTTCCTCTTGGATTTTTGGTTCACCTGTGCTTCGGGACAATCCCGTTTCCAGTGTGAGTCTTTATCTCAATAAAAAAGCATTCCTCCTCCTTCTCATCATCATAGCACTGCAGAGCTGTTCTGTTATTTCACCATGAGCTGATGTTTGAATTCCTTCTTCAGATCTCAGTTGGCATCTGCCTTACTGTCCTCTGGCAGCCAAGAGATAGTCAAGAGTAGGATTTGTCTCTCCTTTCTGGCTTCCAATTTCTGCTTCTTTCTGTTGTTTTTTTAAAACTGCTTTTACAGATGCTTCAGCTTGGGGGAAAGTCTGTGATTGTTTCCCCCCATGTTTCTTACAAGGGAAATAAATTGTCTAAAGACTTTGGAAGTGCTCCAAGGAAAATTTTGCTTCTTTGCGACTATCAAGTAAATCAGTGACCTCTATTTAGACCAGAGGTTTCCAACCTTGGATAACCCATATGCTCTCTTACAACTCCTGCCAATCTTGGCCAGCACAGCTGGCGGTGTATGCTTCCTGGAGTTGCCCTCCAGGAACGTCTGGGAACCCAAGGTGGGGAACCACTGATTTAAGCTATGTTTAAGTGCTAAAATAATGTTCAGTGAGCCTGAAATTACCACATTATCCCATCTGTAAGATGCCCCCATGTATTAGGTGGCCCCCACTTTTCCAACCCAAAATCACAGCTTCGCGACCTCATGGTTCTCTCCTTGGCTTACTTCCGTGTATAAGACAGCCCTCAAATTTTGATCTAACAATTTTAGACAAAAATATGGTCTTATACATGAAAAAAAAATGCTGTCGTCCTCTCTCATCTTTATTTTAGAGGGAGATCTGTGCAGTGCCAGGATCTGATCATGTCCTTCTGTTGCACAGGCCAATTTTCATGCCTTGCATATATGTTAAGTACAGTGGACCCTTGTATAACAAACGGTTTGTATAACATAAAATCTGTTCAACATAAAAAATTCTGGAGATGGGGAAATTTGCTTAACAGAATCGTCTATGGAGTGAATCCGTATAAACATAAAAATGGTTGCGTTTAGGGATTACCTCATTTTCAATGCGTTCCTATGGGAAATTTGTATAAAGGGAAATTTGCTTAACAGAATTTCATTTGGAACAAATTAATTCCTTTATAAAAGGTACCACTGTATTACATATTCAAATCATGCATCATGATTGTCCACCCAATAAATTATACCTTGGGTATGTTGGTCTTTTGCTTCAAATTCTGTATTTTCTTCCATCCTTGCTGCATCAACTAGAGCAGGGGTCCTCAACCTAAGGCCCTGGGGCCAGATGCGGCCCCCCAAGGTCCTGAATCCGGCCCCTGGGACCAATTGCAACCCCCACCTACCCCCCGTTTTATGAGAAAGCCAGCCTCCGCAGCTGCTTTTGGACTGTAATCCGGCCCCCAGTGGTGTCTGGGTGGTGGTGGACCGGCCCGCTGTTTGAAAACTTTGAGGACCCCTGAACTAGAGGATCTCTTGTTAGGAACTCTTTTTTATATTGAATAATTTTATTGGGTTTTTGAGGGGATCTCTTGTTAGGATCTCAAGGAATTTTTCACGTTTCAAGAGCCGTTTTATGTTGAAAGCCTACAGTTGTAATTGCTATCTTTCAGATGGACTAGTGGGGACTATGGTTTCTTACTGAATTTCTTTGTGATATTTGCCTGGTGTTTAGCAAGTGCTCTAAACTCTGATCTGATTTCAATTGCTATAGACTGATCAAGCACCAGATGTCAAATGTTGCTGCTCAGTAATTTGGTTGCATCTACTATGTAAAAATAAAACGATCAAGCTATGAAGCAAAGAACCGTTGGCTGATTCCAATCATACCTGATAATCAAATCACATTTAAATAAATATGTGTTTCTGGTTGCTGAAGTCTGTTTTCACCACCTGGTTCCTTCAAAGGTCTCTCCCTCTGCCACCAGGCCTGCACACAAAGCCCATCTTCACCCATCTGACCAAATATAAAACAAAACCTAGCCAACGCCAAGATAAACAGAAGGAGTTCTGTTTACTGGCACTAAGGCAAAGCACCTTAGGATGAATTTTGCTAAGGACGAGAAAAAAATAATAATGCAAAGGATTACTGAGACAAAGTCAAGGCAGTGTAGTGGTTACAGTGTTGGGCTAGGACTCTCTGTTCAAGTCCCTACCAAGCCATGAAATGAATTGTATGGCCTTTCACTGTCTTGTCTCAAATATTCTACATTTATGAAATAGAGTAGTACCTTGTATAAAGGAATTAATTCATTCCAAATGAAATTATTTTCCTTTATACAAATTTCCCATAGGAATGCATTGAAAACAGAGTAGTCCCTAATCGCGACCATTTTTATGTTGTACGGATTCGCCCCATAGGCGATTCTGTTAAGCAAGTTTCCTCTATATCTGGAATTTTTATGCCGTACAGATTTTATGCTATAAAAACTGTTTGTTATATGAGAGTCTACTGTACAGTACTAGATTCTACCACAATCTTCCATATAGCTCCCAGAATTAGAGATGGGCACGACTTAGCGGTATTCCCGTTTCCGTTTCCGTTACTCGGTTCCGTTACTCTACGGAAACGGTAACGGGAATCACTCCCCCAGACTTCGAGCTCGAACCGACGAACGAACAATTTTGGTCTGATTTGTCGTGCTCGTTCCTTGCATCGCGCGCCACGCAGCACAGAAAAAAAGTTTTTAAAAGTTAAAAAAACCTGGTTCCCGGCCAAAAAGCAGGCGGAAAAATGCCTCCCGTGCCTCAGGGCACCTACCAGAGGGGTTGTTTCTGGAGGTCCCCGGCCTCCCCCCCCCATCCCCTGTCCTGGGCTGCTCTGGTGGGTCTCGCCGCAGGCTCGCAGCCAGCAAAAAGCCCAGTCTCGCCGCCGGCCGCCGCAATTAAAGCGCAAGCAAGCGGCACGGACGGCACAGGAAAAAACTTTTAAACTCTCCCCCCACCCATTCCCGGGCCAAAAAAGCAGGCGGAAAAATGCCTGCTAGACTAAGGGTGCAGGGCACCTACCGGAGGGGTGGTTTCTGGAGGGGGGGTCCCGCCTCCCCCCCATCCTGGGCAGCCGGACTCGCCATGCCATGTGGTGCGGGCGGGGGATCCAAAATGGGGCAGTGAACGCAATATTGTTTTTGAAATCGTGGTCCAAAAACACACAAGCACAACAGAAACACGCGAAAATTTATAAACTGCCAGATTTTTCACAGTAGCAGTGGGTTTTTTCTTGCAACAAAATATCTCTCCTCTCCTCCTCTGTCCTCCATTGATTTTATTTTATTTTATTTTATTTACACCTGCGCAATGATGGGCTGGCCGAGTGGCCAGCCATGTGGGAGTGGACGACCATGCAAATTTTTGGAGCCATCCCACCAATCGCATGGCCACTTGGCCATGGAGACTTCTGGGATGTGCCAAAAAGCCCCCTAAAACCTGCCCTAGCCCCCTAACCCTAACCCTAATCATTGACTCCTTACCCATACGTCACAGACTGTCTTCTTAGTGGGTCAGAGAGGCACCCAGAGGTGCAACCCACTAGCCCACCGTAATCTTACCCGTCACTAGCCTAACCCTAGCCCTTGCACTAACCCACCTTAACCCTAAGCCAGATCTACTTGCATTGCACTACACGCAAGTACGATTCCCTTCTTTGTGAGACATGGCGGTGTGAGAGCCTTAGGCATCACCCTATGGCTCTGGGTTCACTCACTGGTATCACTGTCTGCAACTGGTATGCATATCCATATGGATATGCATGCCATTTTGCAGCAGCAGGTGAGGAGGGGAGACCCCCATGTTGAGGGGTCTCTTGGAGCCTGCTTCCCCTTCCTAGTGGGTGAGGATAGGAGGCACCCACGGGTGCCTCCAGGAGCCCGCTTTCCCTTTATAGCGGGCCAGAGGAGGCACCCACCCCACAGAGGTGCCTCCAGGAGCCTCCTACCCCCCAAAAAAACCAGTACTAACGAAAACGAAAAACGAAAAAACGAACCAACTAATTTTTGCGAATTTTCGCGAAAACGGAAATGACCCGAAATGGAACCGGCCCGACTAACGACAACTCGAAAAAATTTTTTTTTCAAGTCGTGCCCATCTCTACCCAGAATTTCAAACCACTGGCCATGCTGTCCGAGACTGATGGGAAATGAAGTCCAAAACTCTTCAATTGATTAAGTAGAGTGCCTTTGCAGTATTCTGTGGTGCTTCCCTGGGTAGCCAGCTGCACTGAAGCTAAACTGTTATTGGTGTGATAAATCTTTGCAGAACTGATTTGTGAACTGGGCTCTTAATCTAGGTATGTTTCTTAAATCAATGCCAAGGAGAACTATCCCAGGAATTTCTTCTCCTGCTCCTCATGCCCCAGGCCAAGATTTTGGAAAAAGAGAGGCCTTCCAATCCCAAGATCCAATAAATATACTGCAAAATCAATTCTTCTGTAACCTGGTGGCTAAAACACACAGACTCATATGGATTCTCATCCCAGCTGCATAAATATGTAACAGCTCCACACACACACACACCGCCGCTCCAACCCCTATTTCTATTGCAGCACGTGCAAACATTTCACTCAACCTGTTCAAAATTCCTTTCTTTGCTGAGAAAGCAATTTCCCCAAACTTTACCCTAGGGGAGATTTATATCTGTTATTTCCTATGGCAGGTCAACTCAGAAAAACAGGAGCTGCAGCTATATTCTAGCAGCTATTTTGCTCTATACAGGCAGGCATCAGAGCCATGAAACAGGCCATCATTTTCATCTTTCTAATTATTCTTCATATAAGGTATGCCTGGGATGGAAAAGGCAGACACAAATTGATGGTTTTGGAGTTCAGTGAATTTGTTTACTGTCCCAGTAGCTGAACTGTGGTTCAAGGCTCTGCTGGGGTGGCCATTCAGAGGCAGTGCCCAAAGGAGGCTGCACAGGAAAGCTGGGCCACGGCCTCTGAATGTGTGCCTGCTGGAAGGAGTAAGGTGAGACTTCTTAATCCTTCTACATCACAATACAATGACTAACATCTATTCTCCTGAATAGAACAAGTTCCCCCTTTCCCACAAATTAAAAAACCCACAGTCTCACTCATTCTATACCCCAGACCACAGAGAGAACTCCTAGTTCCCTGAGCTCCTTGCTCTTTGAAGATGCTGGCCACAGAGTCTGGCGAAATGTCAGGAAGAAAAACCTCCAGGACATGGGCAAAGATCCCGGGGGGGGGACCACAACAGCCATCAAGGATCAGCTGTTGGGCCAGTAAACGAACCACACCAAATTGCTGAAGTGGTGCTTCATGCCCATCTCTGGTCAGGATTATAAAAAGCAAAAACAACGCCCCCACACAGATTTCTTCTTTCACAATAGAGAGACATCAAGATTTAATATATTAGAACCTGAAGAATCTGGAATGTGCAGATTTGTTTTTGAGCGCTCAGGTTGCAAATGCCAGTGGTTGCATCTTTGTATATTCAGCCACCTTGTTGGTGCTGAACAAGGGTGGCAACTCCCCCCCCCCCATGAAAATGTCCTAAATTTTAACACATATGTGCCAGGAACGTACGGAATGAACTTTTCCATGCTCTTCTCCATGCTACAGCCATGCCTGTAGATTTTGATCACTGAATATTAGGAACAATTTTGTGTTGACTCCTTTCCAAGAACTGAAATCCTGTTGCTTTGCCACAGATGCAAAAGGCAAATGGCATATATTTCAGTGCTTTCCAGTTGTCTGTCAACGAGACTCTTCTGGTGTTCTTGATTATGTGCCAAGCCATAATCAAGAACACCTCCACCCAGCCTAGTGGTGATTCATTGATTGACAGCTAGAATGTTCTACCATTTGCCTTCGTAGGCATAACAAAGCCACAAGATTACAAGAGTTTACTAAAATTCAGAAATGCCTTCATAATTAAGAGGAATGGATGTGAGATTACAGAATATCAACTGTCCAAAGGTTTGAAAGAGGAATTTCTCCCCCGAAGTTTTAGTGCTAATAAGAGGAAGATGTCCTTGGATGTAGCCTTTTGCTCGTGCAGTCCAGAAACAAGTTATAGGCACCCATCTGTCTGTCTACAGTACACAATGTTATGCAAGGAGTGTCCATTGAACGGCCTATGGTTTTCACGTGGAAGGGGGATGCTTCTTCATCTGAAGTCACAGTGCTTCCCAAACATGGGTCCCATGGTATTCTTGGACTACAGTTCCCAGAAATCCTAGTCAGCACAGCTAATGGAGAAGGCTTCTGGGAATTTTAGTCTGAGAACATCTGAGGACCCAAGTTGGGAACCACTGCTGTCTATTATTAGATGTAGATCAAGGACATGGTCTACTTTCTCACATCAAACCAGCCTTTCTGGCACCACTAGATGTTCATCCCCTATTATATTGTCATTGGTAAAAGATATCAACTGTTAAGGACTAAGCATGAGCTCAAATATACTGGGTGTGAAATTAAAATTTTGAGATGTTATCTTCAAGTGTTCAATATGGATCTTATAAATGGCTGATACCAATAACAACATTAGTGGTTATTTTTGTTGTTTGTTTTTTAAACAAGTATTGTTTTGCATTGTTTGTGTGCCTGTATTTTTGACTGAATTTTGACTCCAGCATTTTCCTCCAATTTAAATGTAGTTTTATTACATTTTTAAGCATTTGTGCCCACAATTTTAATCAGTCGTAGGAGTTCTGTATTTTTACAACAATGTTGAAGTATTTTGCATTGTGTAGACCATAGAAGCACTGTAAGTAAATAAAGCTTGTAAGATTAGACAAGCTGATGATGCCTGGAATCATTGCGACAATGAGAAGACTTAGACATTACTTTGATACCAAGAAGAACATGGATCTGGTTGTCTGATTTTACTCTGGAATTGAACCTTACCTGGGATGATGGCCAGCTCTGACAGACTCAGGCTCCTGATTTTCTCTGAAGGTGTAAAGCTTTGTAGGACTTTTAGGGTGATGTTCAGGCTAGAGATGGGCACGAATAAAAAAAATGACGTTTCATTTGTCGTTTGTCGTTTGGAGGGTCCGTTTCATTTCGTTTCTGTTTTTCACGAATTTTTGCAAAAAAATCATTTTTGTTTTCATTTGTTTCGTTACCATTTCGTTACCATTTATTTCAATTTTTGTGATTTTTTTAAAGCATTTAAAGCAGTTCACTGTATTGCAGTAATGAAAACGAAACGCACGACAAAATTTCCTGTGTTTCTGTTCGTTTTGTTTCATTTTGGAGACAAAATTTGTTTGTCGTTTCGTTGCGTAACGAAATGAAAAAACAAAAATGGAAACAAAAAATTGTTCATTTTGTGCCCATCTCTAGTTCAGGCATTAGACTCTCTGAGCAGACATGAACATTTCAGAATCTACTGCATGGAATGTACTACATGGAAAACTTTATCTACAATGGTTTCTCCATCAAATACTATTCTCTATCTCACTGGCATTCTGTCAGAATTGCCTGGGCATATTCTTCAGTAGGAAATCCGTCACGTGTCCGCTAAAAGTCTGAATCCAGTGGCTCCACTCCTGCTTTCTCACTCAGTGGATGAAAATCTATTCCATGGTTTATTTATTTACTTATTTATTCAATTTATAAACTGCCCATTTGGCAGAAAGCCACTCTGGATGGTTTACAACATAAAACAAACGGATTACAAAATACAGATACAAAAAATATAATAAAAAGCAAAAATATTAGAAAAGAAAACATAACTAAACCAACAGCATTCATAAAAATCAAAGGTAAATAAGATTATCTAATGGCAGACAAGATTAGATCACTAATTCAATAAGACCACTTAACAGTTACATGTTAACAGTTTCCTTTATGCAGCATCCTTTGTGGTTCCTCAGGCAATACATGGTCGCATACAGGAATCAGGGACCTCCGGTCTTTCAGATATGACAGGACGGCAGCCATTACTGGCCACTGGCCAAGCTGCCTAGAGCTGATGGAGTTGGAGTCGAGCAAGATTCAGAAAATGGTTCCTCATTTGAGATATATTGAAATTTATAGGACTCTTGCCCTCCGCTCTGTTTCCTCCTTCCTCTTTTTCTATAAGAAAAGACAGTATAAAAGCAATAATTTCAAGTGGGAGGAAACGCTACAGTATTTTTTAAAAAATTTCCTTCCTGCTTTCCTTCATCTCTGGCCCCCACTCCACCCCGGGCCATCTCTCCCTCAACCGCTACATCTATCCAGCCTCCTACCTGAACCCTCCACAGTCCTCTGTGGCTTTCTGATGGTTGTCATGGAAACTGCAATATCACAAACAGTGCATTATGACTTAGAGTGGGGAGGAGGGAACAGCAGGAAGTGGGTTTCATGCAAATATTCTGAGCCATAAAAGAGACAGAGATGTTTACATAGGACTACATCCGCTGTGGAATGCTATGGGTTGCAGATGAAGACTGGTAAAAATGCTTTCAAACGAGAAACCTCTTATATGTGTTGTCTGTTGGTTGCCACTCATTCTCTTGACCTGTGTTCCCAATCCAATATTTAGAACAAAAGAAAGAAAGAAAGATTTTCTATACTAGCTACATCCAAAACAGAAGAAACTCTTCTTTTTGTCCAGCAACTCTTGAGTTAAGAACATTCAAAGCAAATGAGTAGGGATTAATTAGAACACCAGATGCTGGTTGTGTTTGGATTGACTTAGAAATGCAATTAAAGTGAAGGTTTTTCCTGTGCAGCTTCCAAAATATAGGCCATATTCTGGCTTGCGTCCTGCAGTGTAGACGCTGGCTGAACACACTATTTTTTTCTTTTGTCTCCAAATTTATGACTGACACCTGACACTCATGGGAGGCTGGCAGTAATACAACACCACAGTAAATGCGCACCAGGCACAAAATAGGAGACGTAATACTCTACCTGCAATAGGTAACAGCAGCAGCAGCAGCAGCAGCAACAACAACAACATCATCATCATCATCATCATCATCATCATCATCATCAACAACAACAACAACAACAACAACAACAACAACAACAACAACAACTAGAAGCCCCAGGGGTAGAAGAAAAAAATTCAGAGGGACCACTCTGATCCACCTTGACTCCCTGCTCCCTCCTGTGGCTACCACAGAACTACACAAATAGCCTGAAATTCCTTCAGTTATGGTGCACAATGCACATTCCTAAAAGATAGACTCACAGACAAATACTGTATTACAATTCTCTGAACTATTTTGCTCATGGAGATTGTGGGGTTCTGGAAGATGTAAACCTCATAAGTCTAGTTTTCCCAAGCTCTACTCTTTACTTTGATGCTTTGTCTAATGATTCCCGGGTGATTACTAGAGAAGGGAGTTTTGGGTATCTTTTGGACTACAAACCCCATAATTCTCCATTTGGGGGTTATATCTCACAGACAGACAGCTTTTTAAAAAAAAAAAAAACCCTGGGAGAAAGGGTTTTTTAACTGGAAGGCTTTGCTCTATCTAGCTTTCTGATTAGAAAGAAACCTCCCAGCTAGCACCAGGGCAGAATGAGGAAGCTAGGAGGAGAGCTGGACCTTGCTCAACCTCCATGTCTTTTACTTTGGGCTTTTCACCCGGTGTGCCATATTTAAGCATCTATTGCATAGGACTTCCAGGATGGAAAATTGTGGGATTTGTTGACCCAAAAATCTGAAAATCTCCTCTCTAGTGCCTTCTTTTTCTTTTTCTTTTCTTTTCCTTCCTTCCTTCCTTCCTCCTTCCTTCCTTCCTTCCTTCCTTCAATCAATCAATCAATCAATCAATCAATCCATCCATCCATCCATCATTTATCTACACTGACATATCTGTGCATAGTAAGTATGCAATGTATGGTTTGGGATTTTTTTGAATCAGCCATGGGAAACTTCCCGCCTGAAGAGAGGGGCTGTAGGCTCCTTCTGCTTTTAATATCTGGTTGGTGACTGGGTATAAAAGCTAACAGGGAATAAGAAGCCTGGGAAGCTACACAGATCTAGAGTCCAGGAAGCTACAGCAGTGAACTGAAATGTAGTTTTCATGCCAGAAGTGGTTGCATGGAAATAATCTGTGTTTTGCAGCTATTGGGAAGCTGTTGTGCCAGCTTTTACATTGGCATTTGGCTACATTGAGCTGTGTTTTGTAGATTGGTTAGGAAAGGTCCCAATTGGTAACAACTGTGTCTGATCATTCCATTCCCACTTTAATCTGGTTCTATCCTTGGCTCACACAATGGTTCCCTGAGAGCCTTCCCATATTAAAATTACAATAATGTTAATATAACCCTAGAACTGCAGAGCTGGCAGGGATCCGAAGAAGAAGAAGAAGAACTGGAGTCGATGTGATGTTTTAATTTCTTTTCACATTTAGCATTTGGCTTCATAGTTTGACCTCAAAAATACAGGTATTATATTTGAAGTCTGAACATCAATCCAGCAAAGGGGTAAAACCAAGAAAACAGAATGTTTCCCAACTTCTGTTGCAAGGGGAAAAAACACAGTGCTAATTCCTGGTGCACATCTGCTGACAGATATTGTCCAGTGTACCTGATACAATCTGATTCCAAATGGTACTAGGAAAATGTTGCATGTGTTATGTTGGGACAAAGAACAAGTAGCAGCTGAATACTTGGTAGTACAAAGAATATCCAGCACCAAAACATTAACAGTGCTGTTCTTAAGTGCATCCCTGTTGCTCTACCACACCTATTGCCTGACATAGGCTGCTTTCACACGACCACTAAAATCCGCTGGCAACTTAAATGCGGATCCCCCCAACCAGAGATCATGTGGTTTTTGTCCTGGTTCCTGTGTTCCCACCCTCCCGCACACTGATTCTATTGCTTCTGTCTGCTGTGAGGGGAGGGAGAAAAAAATGCAGGGTGGAATACTTCTTAAAGCGGGAGACCACAAACAAAAGAGGGTTGTCATCTCCTGCCTTCTGGATCAGAAAATCGAGATCAAAGTAAAATGTGGATTTCTCCCCAGAGCGGTCACATGCTTGAAAACACGGTTCCTGTGTTCCCACAGGCACAGTTTAAAGAACCTCATATTTTGTGTCCCCACGAGTGGGAACCGCAACACAGTAGAACGAAAAGGTTTTGATGCAGATTTTCCAAGACCCCACGGACTCAAGTACCGATTTAAACTCCGCATCAGAACCGATATAAGCTTTGTACCACCTTGAGACCAGATACATGTAAAACTCGCTGGGTCGCGCGTACGTGGGCATGATCACATTTTTCCCTTTAAAGTCCACTGGTCCTGGGGACACAATTTTATTAACCGCATCTTCAAGCAGTTTGATGCGATTTTTAGTGGTTGTGGGATAGCAGCCATGGCATGTAGCCCTCCTGAGGCTATCCTAAAGCCCCAGGCAAATGAAAAGCATAGTCATGGTAGGAAGAGACTTTTCCATAGATGGTTTCTACCAAGCCTTTGCCTTGTCCAAGAAATGGGGAATATTTTGTGAGATTTTGCTGTTTTAGACTCTTAGACAATGTCTTATTTTGTTCAATCATGTTGCTCTTTTTAATACCATCCACATGTGTTGGGAAAGCAGAACTAATCTGGTTCAGATCTAAAATAAATACTCCAAAATAAATAAATAAACAAATACAGTGGTACTTTGTATAAAGGAATTAATTCGTTCCAAATGAAATTATGTTAAGCAATTTTTCCTTTATACAAATTTCCCATAGGAATGCATTGAAAACAGAGTAATCCCTAATTGCGACCATTTTTATGTTGTACAGGTTCACCCAAGGGCGATTGTGCTAAGCAAATTTCCCCTATCTCCTGAATTCTTTATGTTGTACAGATTTTATGTTATACAAACCATTTGTTATATGAGGGTCCAATCTAAGTCCAAAGTGCCTTACCTCTCTTGGTCCAACTACCTGAGATATTTTTGTGTCTTATTTCTTTCATAGAAAGAAGGAGGTGGTGGCAGAATTGACCCAGAGTTTCAGAAAGAAATGTGCTTTTGAGGCTGTATAAAAGGGAGCACTGGGTGTCCTGCCTTCTCAGCTCTGCCTAGCCTAGACCCCCAGGTCCCATGAATGTTCCATGGCAGATATTTCCTCTGGGATGGCCAGTTTTCACCAATGTCAACATCTGTATCTAGGCAAGTCAGTTTGTAGCCTTCTTACCATTCAATGGACTTGCCCTGTGTCTTTCATAGCTTACACTTTAATGGGTGCAACTAGAAGAGGCCCATTGAATCAGTGGAGATTTGGTGAGTCCTCTCAGTTACATTCTGTTGGTTGAAATGGGTCTAATCTAGTTGCACCTTGCTATACTAAGCAACGGGGATTTCAGGCTGTGAATTGTCTCAGATTAATAAATTGTAATGATTTTATTATAAGAATGTTATTATTACAATGCATGTAATGATGAGATTATAAGATCTTCTGTGGAATACCGCAATGGCATTGTAATGCACATTGCAAGGTAGTGTCATGGTATAATTGAACAAGTATAAACTGTCATCACCTTGGGGAACATGTTGATCAACTATCTTCTGGGAAATAGCAGCGGAGTAATAAATATGTAAAACAAAAGTTCACCGTAGCTTTTTATTGTCCCATTCAGTAACTGCAGAAATGAGGCTAAATCTAGCATCCAGTCACCCTTCTACACATCACGGAGTTAAGTTTGCTGTGAGGGTGTAAAGAATTGGAAAGATTTAGCTTTCCTATACATGGACTATCGCTGATGCACTGCATCAATTGACAAACAGACTTGATAATTGCTTTATGTTTCTGGGACAGGTTCTGGGATGTTCTCCTTCTTGATACCTCTTTGTGAATGGTCGTGAGTAGGGATGGGACCAAACTCCTGAACTGGTACTGGTTCGTTTTTCGACCAAACAGATGTTTGGTGCTTCTGAGCCTCCCCTCCTTCAGCAGGTTCTCGTTCATTCAGGGGTAGTACCTGGAGGGGGTGGGGGAGGGTAGCACTGAAAAATAGAGATTGACACAAAACAAAAAAACGACAAAATGACAAAACAGTGTCTCATTTTTTTGTTTTGTGCCCATCTCTATTTTTTGGTGCTTTCCTCCCCCCGTCCCCTCCAGGTTCTGCCTCTGAATCAGTGCCTGCCAAAGGAGGGGAGGCTCAGAAGCACCAAACATGTGTTTGGTTGAAAAACAAACCAGTACCAGTTGTGCCCATCTCTAGTAGTGAGCACAAGAGCGACCACCTTGACTGCTGCCCTTGATGTTGTCACTATTCAGGCTGCCTTTTGCTCTGTAAAACTTGGCATCCTTTCTCCTGTTGGCAATGCAAACACAATACTGTGGTGCCTCGGATAACGACAGTAATTCGTTCTCCGAGGTTAGTTGTTATCCGAAACACGTCATTATCCGAAATGCAGTTTCCCATAGGAATGAATGGGAAACCATTTAATCCGTTCTGGAGCCTAGGAAAAAGGCACAGACACCTGGTTTTTGGCTCAAAACTCTTTAAAAAGTGCACTTTACAGGTACAGATGCAATTTTACCTGGGATAACTTTTTTACTGATGCATGCTGGAAATTCATTATCTGAGGCAGTCCATAGGGAAAATTTGTTATCCGAGGCAGCCCATAGGAAGATTCGTTATCCAAGGCAGCCCATAGAGAAAATTCATTCTCCAAGGCAGACCTATACCTAGGATAGGAATTGCGATTCGTTATCCTAGGCAGCCCATAGGGAAAATTCGTTATCAGAGGCAGCCCTATACCCAGAAATTTGCAGTTAATTTGCAGAATTATTCGTTATCTGGGACAGTTGTTATCCGAGGTACCACTGTATTATGTAGCAATATTGGATTGTTTCCAGGAGTTGTAAATTGTGGATAGAGAAGCACAATATCTCACATTCATCAACTGGAGACTTAAAAAAAAAGAATTGACTATTGATAAGCTTCATTAAGATAGCAGACACAAGTGACAAAGCCTTTTCACCAGCAGCCCTGCCAATATGGAACCCTTTCTTACAGAAAACCCACTTAGCTCACATCACTTGATTAGACAAGATGTGAAGACTGGTTTAGTGCTTCTCATGATCCTTTTCTTTTAATTGATAGTATGTATGAATTTTGATCTTATATGTATTGTCACTCAGTGCAGTCCCATTGATTGTGTGGGTTTTTTTAAAAAAAAACCAAACACTTAGCATTTCTAAGATAAAATGAGTGCTAACAATTATTTGAATACTCAGCCACTCGCAGAATGAGTTGCAAGCTATAAGGCAGAGACCCACCTGGAAGACCAGTGGGTAAAGTACACAGCATGTCTGGACTCAGAGAACACAAAGAAGTCAAGAGACAAGGGTGGTCAGGTGGAGTGGTGGGTGCTCTTGCATATCTCTCCTGCTACTAGACTTCCCTCAAGGTAGTGGTTCCTAAAATTTTGGACTTATTTTTTATTATTATTATATATATTTCATACACAAAACAAACATTTGTCAAAAAAATTTTTGGACTTATAGCTCCCTTGATTTACCAGCCACTGGCTGCAGCACACACACACACACACACACACAGAGAGAGAGAGAGAGAGAGAGAGAGAGAGAGAGAGAGAGAGAGAGAGAGAGAGAGGGAGAGGGAGAAGGAGAGAGAGAGGGAGAGCGAGCGAGAGAGAGAGAGAGAGAGAGAGCGGGAGAGAGAGAGAGAGAGATCCCATCTCCTTCCGCTACATCGCCCTGAGAGTCCACCTCATTCCCGGTCCTGACACAGAAACTCACAAAGCCATCCGGCAAGTGCCTCCACCGGTGGTGGTGGTTTAATGGCCAGGAGCTGATTGATTTATACAATTTCTCTAATCCATTTTCACTCTGATCAACAACACCCATTAATCTCAAACCCCTTGCATATCAACCTGCAGCTTTACTTGTTGTGCAAGTAAAGAATCCACAACAACTCGCACTGCAATCCATCTGGCTGTGATAAGGACAACACAAGACTTTGCATCTTCCATTGATGTTCTCAAACTGATTTCAAAAGCCTGGGATTCAGCACCAACAGGTTTGAACACGCACAGTGCCAGCCCTCAAAAGAGTTCAGAACTGAGCCTGGATTGACAAATCCATCGGTTTTGGTTTCTCTAATTTCAATCCATATCCAGATTCTATCTATTCCTTTCTAAGTTCTTTCCACCCTGAACTGGCTCAATGTGGCAAATTTTACTAAATTCTTATCCACCCCAAAAATGGAACCAACTCCTCTTTTACTGACAGGCTCTCTCTCCATGTTTGAATCAGCCTGCTATCACTGTGGGACCTTTGCCAGATCATGATTGTCTCCTGGCCTACGTTTCTCTTCTGTAACATGAGTAGAATAACCTTATACTTCAATGAATTGCTGTGAAATGTTAGGAGGACTGTATTTTCCCAGTTAACATACAACATAAATCATAGTTTTCTTGAAAAAGAAAAGAAAAGAAAACACATAACCAAGACATTATGGTCGTACAACTTGTGTTTGCATTTTTAAAAAAAAGCATATTGTCCCATTTATCTTTTTGTCGTGGGATGGGGGAACGGGAATCCACCAAGCTCTGTGTTTTTCAAACCTTAAGGCTTGTTCGCATTTCTCTTTGAATCAAGAGCAGGAAAAACCATTAAGATTATACAACTGCATTAAGTGTCTCCTGATGGACAAGAAAGGACATGCAGTCAATCCCACATTGTTTCTGTCTCCACATAAATCCAAACAAAGTTCTTTTGTACCTGGCTGCACTGAGACGCCTTCACATATCCCTGCTAACCCAGCTTGGGGGGGGGGGGGGTACTTTTATGTATGTATGTATGTATGTATGTATGTATGTATGTATGTATGTATGTATGTATGTATTATTATTATTATTATTATTATTATTATTATTATTATTATTATTATTATTATTATTATTATTATTATTTCCTCACAATATATTTCCCATGACAGTCTGTGCAGATAGTTATGCGCTATGTAATTATCTTCAGAGCTAAAAGGCAAGAGCTGATTGATTTCTGACAGGCATCACCTTTTCAAGATGATGGCATTAACACTTACATTGCTTGAATGACACCCCCTTCTCCTTCTCTCCCTCTCTTTGTGTGTGTGTGTGTGTGTGTGTGTGTGTGTGTGTGTGTGTGTGTGTGTGTGTGTGTGTGTGTGTGTGTGTGTTTCTCTCTATTTCTGGGGTCCGGATGGAGCAAAAGAATCAGTCTTTCTAATTCTGCTCTCTCATTTGTCCCCAGATAGTTTATTGGGGATGGGAATGAAACTACTCTTAGATCAGGCATGTCCAAACTTTGGCCCTCCAGATGTTTTGGGCCACAACTCCCACAGTCCTTTGCCATTGGAATACAGGCTTGGAATTCTGGGAGTTGTGGTCCAAAACATCAGGAGGGCCGACGTTTGGACATGCCTGTCTTAGATGAACCATGGCCGTCTTCTTGGAGTTCCAGTGGCCATGCGCTTCTTCTGCTCCTGCCCCATCACCCAAGCCAACTTTGCCTGGGCCTCTTCCTCCCCTCTGGGAGGGAGAAGAAGAATGCATGGTCATATCGCGGCACATACTTGATGCCCAGTTTACACACCCTGGAACGCCTGTGATTATAGCTCTTGGAGCCAGTGTGATGTATCGTCTCCAGCAACCAGATGTGCCAAACACACACACACAGAGTGGTGGTGGAAAAGGGGGGAGGGCGCCTTCTTGCTGAGCAGCAAGAGTTGGATTGGGGGGGGGTGCTGTCAGAGTGGCTTGCCTCCCTCCTCCTCCTCCTCCTCCTCCTCCTCCTCCCTCTTCTTTCCCAGAAGCTGTTTTTTAATCATTGCACTCTCGCATCGCTTGGAGCAAGGGAAGGGCTGCAGAACAATCAACATTTGAACCATTTGCCAGCTATTCCTATCTTCAAGGCATGGCCCCCTCCAGACTTACACACACACACACACACACACACACACACACACACACACACACACACACACACACACACACACACACACACCACAATTCACTGTAGTTTGAATTGTATCCTCTTCCACTGAGCAGGTGTTTCCCCAACCAAGATGACATGTTTTTAACTTTTTGCAAACATCCAAGTGGGGACTTACCATCCCTGTTTTTGCTGCTGACAATCCATCTTTTCCCTCTTTCCTTGGTGTGCATCTATTTGTCCTGTCCTGAATGTGTGTGTGTGTGTGTGTGTGTGTGCGTGCGTGCGTGCGTGCGTGTGTGCATTGCGGTCCAGAAGCCCCTTGGCTTCTAGATTCTAAATATCTCTTAACTTCACTTCTTTCTCTGAAAAGACATTGCAGAGATTGATTGGCCTGCGCTTTCAGTCCACTTGCACTCTGACCTCTCTTTCCAAGCCTAAGAGACCCCCAGGTGGATGACAGAATACAAATAAAACAAGAAAATTGCTATAAAAGCAGAAAGCAACATATAAAGAAAATGGCACATTAAAAAATCACTTTTCTGAGTGTTTCATAGGCCTCCTGAAATCAGAGTTCTTTTGATATCTTTGTTGTTAAGTGCTTCAAGTTGTTTCTGATTTATGCCAACCCTATGATTGAGCTATGTCCAAAATGCCCCATCCTCATCTGCCCTTGTGAAAACAAGCCTGTGGTTTCCACGACGAGATCAGTCCATCTTGGTCTTCTTTTTTCCTTCAATACATTGGGTATCACTTCGCTTGCATGGGAAATTAAGGCAATGGTCCTATATTTACTGCACCCCTTGGCATCTCCTTCCTTGAGGCTCAGAATGTACATTGAGCATTTCCAATTTGTGGGCCATTGTTTTCTTTCCCATATTTGGTGGCATATTCTTGTTGATAGATACCAAATAGTAGAGATGGGCACGAAATGAAAAAAAATTTCGTTCCGTTATCTGTTCTATTACGTAACAGAATGAATAATGACCCTGGCGAAGAATTAGGAACGAAACGAACAGAACCAAGAAAATGATCTCCGTTACTGTTCGTTTTGTTAATGGCTGCATGCGATGAATGACCTACCTGGTGCTGGCCTTCCTGGTCCAGTCTTCCTGGCTTCAGGGACCCCCAGGTGGTCAGCAATTAAAAAAAAAGCAGCGCCAACCCAGTCCCAGAGGAGGCTGGGTCAGCACCCTAAAATAAAGAAAAAATATTTTTAAAAGCCCAGTGCCGACCAGGCCCCAGGGACCGCAGCGGTGGGAGCTAGAAGGGGGGCGGGGAAAGCCCACGATACAGCTGTAGCGCGGGCAGGAACCGGAAGTTAAAACCCAGAAGAACCTGGAAGTCTGATTGGCCAGGCCAGGACTGCGGCTCGATCTCTGCTGCCACCGGGAGATGACAGCCAGGTGGCTCTCATCGTCAGGCGGTGGCGATCAGCCGAGACAGGGCCGCAGTCTCCCCTCCGCACGCGGATGCAAGGCCGCAGCATTCTGCTGCTTTCGGAGGTTGGAAACGAGTTTATAGCTCGCTCTTCCCTCCACGCCTGGGCAGCGCACAGCCCCGGGAGTGCTCCCTGCAGCCGCGGGAATGCTCTCCCGGCTGGCATCCTGCCAGCTCCGGCGGCGCACAGCCCCAGGAAGGCTCCCCGCAGTTGCGGGAACGCTCTCCCGGCAGGCTTGTCACTGGCTCTGGCAGCGCACGGCCCCCGGAGGGCTCCCCGCGGCATCAGGAACGCTCTCCCAGCAGGCTTGCCACTGGCTCTGGCGGCACACGGCCCCGGGAGGGCTCCCGCAGAGCAGAGAGTATCAAAGTAGCTTAGCTTTCTTATTTCTTAGATGTATCATCCTTAGACTGCTAACATCCAGGGAGAGAAACAACACCTAGTTTTGGATGGGGTTTAGCATAAACTATTTGAAATTCAATTCTGCAGTTTCCCACTCACTGGTGTGCCTTCTGCACTATCACTCCACCTCCACCGCCATGTGACCTGCTACCTCTCCTTGCCCTCTGTGTGTGTGTGTGTGTGTGTGTGTGTGTGTGTGTGTGTGTGTGTGTGTGTGTGTGTGTGTGTGTGTGTGTGTGTCTGACTGTGTTGTGTGTGTTTGCAATGAAACGTCATTTTTTTCTGTCTCTCATTCTGTGCTAGCACTATGCCAAACTGCAGAATATTTTAACAAATTAAAAATAACACCACAGCAGCCGTGGCTAGCGGCTGTGAGAAGCAACTAGTGCAAAGGCAGATGGGCACTGGATAAATCCTCAAATGCAGCAATCCTAAAAGCCCATGAGGACCCCTCATCTGAATATACAACACAGCTGAAAATGGATTGAATGGTTTCCCCGAAACCAAAATTCACATGACCTCCATCCAATCTGTATCATATAGTGATAACCTGGCCTTGCTTGTGCCTTTAGAGCACTGGTTCTCAACCTGTGGGTCCCCAGATGTTCCTGGACTGCAACTTCCATAAGCCTCCACCACTCACTGTGTTGGGAGGAGTTTCTGGGAGTTGTAGCTCAGGAACATCTGGGGACCCACAGGTTGAGAACCACTGCATTAGAGGGACACGTCCTTGGTTACTGACTGATTTGTGTACTGCAGTGCATTCTATCTGGGGATGCTTTTAAAGGGCATTCGGAAACTTCAGCTGGCCCCAAAGGGTGTAAACTCTTCCCTGACCAGCTCAGGGTGTAACATTTTGCTCAGGCTAGTTATCTCTTCTTCGCCATCTGAACTGAACTGAATTTAAATCTTTTAAATTGTGTTTGTGCTGTATTTCAATATTATTTTTTCTTTCCCCCTGCCTTTTGATTGTATAGTAATACACTGTTGTATTGATTATGTATTTTGTTATTAGTGTATTGTACTTCTATATTTTATTGTTTTAAGCTACCCAGAGTGGCCTTTTAAGCCAGATGGGCAGGATACAGATATATTGTATAGACTCAAGTATAAGTCAACCAGAATATAAGTCGAGGGCAGTTTTTACCACAAAAAAACTGGTAACATGTATTTACTCCAGTATAAGTTGAGGGATTATATTCGGGTCGGCTTATATTCCTTGCCTGACATTGGGCTTGCGTGATTGGTGTCCCAGCAGGTGGGCCGGGATCACAGACTGTACTCATCTCACCACTGAGGCGGCTTCCAGCGGGCCCGGCGAGGCCTGAACCTCCCGGTCAAGCGCTCAGGAGGCAATGGAAGAAGCTTCCAAGGCCATGGGGAGGCCTCCTGGCACCCGGCTCCGCTGCAGCCACCGACGAACCCCTGTGAAGGGGGCTTCCAAGGGCGCTTTTACACGACCCCTAAGATCTGCTGGCAACTTAAATTCGGACCAGAGATCTTGGGGGTTTGCTCCTCTTCCTGTGTTTCCACCCCTCCGCACTCCCTTGCTCCTGTCTGCGTGAGGGGAGGGAGAAAAAAAGGGAGAAAAGAATGCAGGCTCCCCTCCGCTCTGCCCTCGAGCTGCCCTGGGAAGCATTCCAGTCTCTTAAAGTGGCAGGGGGTAAAAAAGAAAGAAAGAAAGAAAGAAAGAAAGAAACAACCAGAAGGCAAGGAGAGCCCGGCACTCACTGCTTTGCAATCCGCATCAGAAATTTTTCACCTTCGGAGACCAGGTACTTGGAAAATGCGATGGGACGCGCTTAGGTGGGCGTGGTCGTACTTAATTTTTTTTAAAGTCCGGAGCTGGTGGGAAATCAATTTTAAGCTCCACATCTGGGAGCCCATTGCCTCAGATTTTAGGGCTCGTGTAAAAGTGCCCCAAGTTTTAAAACCAGCTACTTCTCCCTCTACGCACCCGACGGGGGGGGGGAGAAGTGGCGGGTTTTTAAAACTTTTTTTCCTCTTCTGAAGCAAGCACCGATGGTGGACGTTGGGAGAGGAAAAAAGGTTTTTTTTAAAATACTGCTTCTACCCCACCCCCCACCCCTCACAGAGGGGGCTTCCGAGGCAGCAGAACGGGCAGGACTAGCCCTCCGCTGCCTTCCCCAAGCTGGCTACCATATTCACCCAAATATAAGCCGAGGACGGTTTTTTTCCCCAGCTGAAAATAAGGGCTGAAAAATGTGATTTATATTCAAATATATACGGTAATAGACAGACAAACAAAGCAGGGCCAGTAGTAGGGGACATGTACCATAACTCTCTTCCTGCACCATCATCCATTTCCAGGCATAATTCCAAGTGCTAGTTAAGACCTATAAAGCCTTATATGGCATGGGCTTTGGCTGTCAGAAAGACTGTGGTTTTCAGAAAGCCATCTTGGATGAAGTTTTTTTTTTTTTTGCAGTCAGAATGCAATTGTTTTTCAATGTGTGAATGGTGGTGGTGAGCAGAAGAGGGCATCCTGTAGAGACCATCTTGACTGCTTCCTTTGCCCCCGCACACTGGAATAACCACGCAAGACAGGGTGTTGGGTAAACGCTCCGGGCCACACTTTATTAAGAACACAACCATAAACACAACTTCAACAGGGGGCCTACCGTAGTGCGGGTTGTCAGTTGTTACCTGGGGTCTCCCAGGACCCTTCCCTCCGGCAGCTTACCTGGGCGAGTCCATAGCCCCGAGGGTGCCCTGTCTCTGGGCAGGGCAGCCTCGGCCAGCCAGTCCCCTTTCCCCATCCGGTCTGTCTAGGCACGCCATTTGTGCCTGTCCGGCCGGCGGGCCCTCCAGGTACGTCCATCCCCCCCGGCGTTGTGATCACAGATCTGCAATGCCGTGAGGCCGGACGTTCCCACAGGGAATTCGGGACCATACTCACCTACTGCCTCAGAATGCTCCGCACTACCGCCACGGCAGGGGCCTAGCCTTGCTACGGCCCCTGCCAACCCCACCAACCATCCAGAACTTCCCGCAGGCCCCTCTTTAGGTCGGTAAGGAAGAAATCCATGCCCCGGTCCGAAAGGTGTACCCCGTCTTCCCGGTACAAATCCGGGGCAGCAGCTGGTATCCTCGGGTGGCCCACCACTGTACCCAACCAATGAACCATTGCCCTGCATACATCCCTGTTGATTCCCCTCCTGGCCGTATTCATGGCTTGCGGGTCACACTGCCCCCTCCACTGTCGCCGCGGTATGATGGTGGACCATACCAATTTAGATTCTGGAAAGGCTTCCTTCCAGGCTGTGAGGTCCCTCACAATTTCCAACGCCAGTGACTTGCCTGATTAGAACCCCACATCATTGCCCCCCCAAATGGACTAACATAACGTCAGGGGTTTTTTCCCAGAGCGGCCAACCGGGCAGCTCTCTCAAACTGACACCATCGCATACCACGGAGCCCCTTCCATTCAATCACCGCCCTACCTCCTAAGCCCAAATTAACCCCCCATGCGGTCCGCGCCGCGTACTTCTCGGCCCAATAGATATAACTGTGACCCAGGATGAGGATACGGCATCTCCTGCGGCCCGGCCCCAATCCTGGAAGAAAAACAAACCACACAATTAACATTGGGGGAGGGGGCGGACATAAGTCTTGTAACGAAATGATGCCCATCTCCCCAGCGACTGTATCTCCCGCGGCCCGTACCCCAGGGCCGCCGCTGTGAATGCGGCCCCAATTCTGAACGAGTGAGTCCCAAACTTCATCTCCCCCAGACCCAACTTTTCCAGGGCCAACTGGGTCAGCCTCCAAAACTGAAATTTAGTCAATGGATCTCCCGCCGAGTGGCGAAAGAGGTATCCCTCCCCCTCCCCTCGGAGGGCCAGGTATTCCTCCATGGCCCGAACTGGGCATACCTCCTCCATAGAGCAGGGGCTCAGCACGACCCTCTGCCCCTTTGCTTGCTGGTCCGCCTTCGACTGGCGCACCAGGAGCACCACCTTACCCTGGTGCTGGTGGAAATCGGCTCTCTGGAGCGCCGTCAATGACGCGTCCCGTTTCCCAGCCGCAACCAGCTCGCTGATCCTAAACGCTCCAAAAAAGGCCACCAGCGACGACACCCTCATCAGTGCCGCCTCGTAGCTGTCCCGGCACAGCCGTGCCCACTGCTTGCCCATCCGGGCTAGAATCTCCGGCGTGAGGGGGAAGCATCGATCCTCCACCCGGCCCCGGGCTTTGCCCCACCCCTCTAACATTTTCCTCACCCTGAAATCCTGGGTCGTGTCGGCGTACCCCAAGGCCTTGGCGTGAAACGCCAACGCCGCCAATCTCCCCTGCATCGTCCCGGGCGTGAGGCCTTTCCGTTTCAGAAATACCAGATACTGTCGTACGTGGTCCACCGGGGCGGGCCACGCGGGCTGGAGCTCCATCAGTTCACGGAAGGCGCCAAAGTCCTTGACGGCTGCATCGTATCCCCGCCTTGTTTTTGGGGCCAGTGCCAGCTCCAGGGCCCCGTCAGCCTCCTCCCGCCAACCTGCCATACTTCGGCTGGCAGCTGCTTGGGGAGGGCTGCCGCCTCCAGCGCCAGTGCCCTGAAGCGATCGAATTGCTGGCGGGAAAGAGCATCGGCGATGGAATTATCCAGGCTCGGCACATGGCGCGCGCGCACCATGATGTTAAATTGGAGTGCGCGCAGCGTCAAGGCCCGGACCAACCCCATAACCCTCTCCGATTTGGAAGTTAACTCATTAATGGTGAATACAACGGCCATGTTGTCGCACCAGAATCGGACTATGGAGTTGGCCCATTCCCGGGACCAGAGCCACAGCGCACCCACTATAGGGAAGAGTTCCAAGAACGTCAGGTCCCTATTAATGCCCGCAGCGGCCCACCCCGCTGGCCAGGTGCCGCAGCACCACTTACCCTTCCAGTAGATGCCGTAGCCCTGGGAGCCTGCCGCGTCTGTCTGTACCTGAAAGTCCGCCCCCATCCTCATCTCCTCCCGCCAAAAGGAAATGCCATTGAACCCCCGGAGGAATTCTAGCCACATCCTTAGATCTTCCCGCATGCCCCCGGTTATCCTAGCCCTATGGGTTGGCTGTTGGAGTCCCCGCATCGCCTCACAAAATCGACGGATGAACGGCCGCCCCGGGGCGACCACTCGGCAGGCAAAATTCAGGTGGCCCACCAACTCCTGCAGTTCTTGGAGTGATATATGCTTACGTGGGAGGAGGGTGGCCACCCTAGCCCGCAGATCCTGCAGCTTTTCCTCCGGCAAGCGGCATGACTGGTTCCACGTATCTAATTCCACGCCCAGGAAGGTCAGGCGGGTCGCCGGGCCCTCCGTTTTGTCCGCCATGAGGGGTAGGCCCAGCTCCCCCGCCAGCTCCTGGAAGGCCCTGAGAATAAAACCACACGCGCCCGACCCCTTACGCCCACAAAAAAGAAAATCATCCAGGTAATGGGCAGTACTGCCCATACCCGTCCTTTGCCTCAACTGCCACTCAACGAACGAACTAAACTTTTCGAAGACAGCGCAGGAAATGGAACATCCAAACGGTAGTGCCCTATCAAAGTAAAATTTTCCCTTAAACTGGAAACCTAACAGGTCAAAGTCGTCGGGGTGCACCGGCAGGAGCCGAAAGGCAGACTGGATGTCGCACTTCCCCATTTCGGCCCCCGCCCCGCAGGCCCGGACCATGGCCACTGCCGCGTCGAAGGAGGTGTACCTTACAGAGCAAAGTTCCTGGGGGATCCCATCGTTCACCGACTCCCCCTCTGGGTATGATAGATGGGGAATGAGCCGGTACTCCCCCGGCATCTTTTTTGGAACCAGCCCCAAGGGGGAGACCCTAAAGTTGGGCAGCGGGGGCCGGTCGAATGGACCCAGGACCCTCCCTTTTGCCACCTCCTTCCAGATCTTTTCTTCGGCCACCTGCTCCATGCCCCGCTATGACCTTAAATTGTCAGCCGCAAATGGCCTCCTAATGCCCCCAAACTGAATCCTGAAACCACTAGCAAAACCCTCCACCAAAAACTGGGCTTCCCCCTGGTCAGGGTAGGCACTCAGCCACCGCTCCAGCACCTCACGGTTGATTGGGCTGGGGCCCTTTCGCCGTATTGGGTCCACCCCCGGGCGGGGGCCTCCTCTGCTGTCCCCCGGTCCCTGACTTACCAAAGGCCCCTTTGGCCCTTGCACAGTTGGCCGCCAGATGCTGGGCTCCACAAACTGAACACTCGTGTTTGAAGCGACATTGGGCCCGGCCGCACATGCCCTGACCATTATAGTCCCAGCAGACCAGCCGGGGTTGAACCTGCTGGTCCGCCGTTGGGCGGGGACTCGTGGCCGGGGCCGGGCGTCTGATGATGTGCCTGCTATCAAATCGCTCTCCCAGCGCGGGACGCACCGGCGTCATATACTGTAACCACAGCGGCGGGTATGGCTCATCCCATCTGAGGTGGAGCTGCGTGGCCGCCTTCATACGAAAGCGTTCATCGTATGTCAGCCATGCGTACCCCGGGAAATCCACGAAGGCTCTGTATATCATGTCCTGGTACTTGATGAGCGACTGTGCTCTCCACGGGTGGGCGTGGAGCACCATGGACATGTATATACTATACGCTGGAAGCCAGTTAGCCCAGGAGCGTTCCGGCTTGCGCCTCAGCCGGCGCTCCCTATCCTTGGCGTCTTCCTTTTCCAATTCCTTGGAGTCAAGCTCCCTGTTAAGCAGGGTAAACAGATCTACGTAGTCGCCCCGCCATATTCTCTCCTTCGTGGCTTGCGCCAGGTGGTCTCCCAACGGGGATGCGTAGTCCGCATACGAGAGGGCCGTGTAGGGCACCCCGGCATATATGGGGGCAGCCACCCAAGTGGCAGGGTACCCCTGTGGGTTGCCTCCCCCCGGGGGGCACCCAAATTGCAGTGGCGCCTGCCATGGCGCCACAGGGCCTGTACCCACCGCCCCCAGCGGCCCCGTGGGCCATTGCCACGCCGGGCCGGGGGGTATCTGCTGCTGGTTCCAGTTTCCACATCCAGGCAAACAGGGCGCCTGGCTTACCTGCTGTGCGCTGGCTCTGGTCCCCACGGGCTCTGTCGCGGCAGGTGCTACCCCTTGTCCTGCCCCCCCTGCCAGCCTGAGCCCATTGTCATGCTGGGGCCCCCCGCCTGCCCAGAGGGCCCGCTTGCCTGTGCTTGTTGTACTGCCCCCCGAGGCCCACAGGGCCACGCCTCCTGTGGTGTAGTGTCCGGTGCAGCCGCCCACTCACTGTTAAAGGGCGGCGGGTCGCCAACCCCACTCCCGGGTGGGGGGGGAGGCCCCCCCGCTGCTTCTGCCGCCGTGCCTCCTGCCGCCGCGGTGGCTGGGGCCACCGGCTGCTCCTGCACTCCGCCTGCGGCTGCCTCTTCTGCCCCCAGCTGGTCGGCCGCTGGCACCTGTTGGCCCTCCGCCAGCGTTGTCACCCCAGCTGCTTGCGCCCTCTCCTGGCGGGCAGCTGCCGTGTAGCGCTGTGCAAGGAATTCAAAACGTTCATTCAGGCGTTGGACCATCCTCCTCCTTCTGGCCCTCCTGCGTGCCTTGGATGGCCGGGCCCCCGCCCGGCTGGAGGATTCCCCCTCCCCCGCCTGCTGTGTCCCACTAGGCCCGCCCTCGCAGGCCTCCATACGGGCCTCTAGCTGGGCCCACGCCCTCCAATCCTCGTCATCCGAAGACGACCCTGAGCTGGAGTGCTCCGGAACCGGCCTCTTGACTGGGTGCTTTCCCTTGCGGCCCTCCTTCGTCCTTCTGGGAGCCATCACTGGGCCTTGCTGTGTATCCCACGCTGGTGGTCCCCACCCCTTGGCCTTTCCAGCCCCCTTGTCTGGTGTCGGGGTGTTCGAGTGGGCAAGCCCACCGCCTTCCGCCTAGGCCACGAGCCTTCCCTGGCTTTCGACCCGGACCGCCCCCAGAGGCCTACCGGCCCTGTCCCCCCCCCAGACCTGGTTCCCTTCAGTAGGGCCCAACCAGACCTTGCTGGCCACTCGTAATACCTCGGGCTGTCCCGACCGCCCGGCCACCCGGCTAGGCCGCTCACCGCCCCCCCGTGACCGTCAGCCGCGCCTGGCACTCCTGGGGCCCACCGCTCAAGGCCGTGCCTCGAGGTGGGGCCTGTGCGCCCCACACCCGCCCGGTGTTGCCCCCCCCCCCTGTCCTGTCTCGGGCCTGCCCCCCTTGATGCCTCCTCACCCAGTGCTGCACCACCCACTTGCGCCCGTCCAGGGGCCCTCGGTGCCGGCGAGCTGCAGTAGGCCGCGCCGCGTCAAGCGCCCACGCCGCCCACGCCGCGGCCCGTCGGCACTCCAACCTGGGGGGAAGCGCTGCCGCGCCTCCCCGACTGCTGCCTCCCGCGCCGCTGCCACTCCTCGGCTGCCCGGTTGCCGTCCGGCTCCCCAGAAGTCCCCGCAGCTCTCCACGTGGCCAAAATGGCGGCCCCCTGTGGCAGAGCTGCCGGATGCTGCTCCGTCAAAACCGGCCAACGAAGAGGGCTCGGCTCCCTGGAGGTCTCACGAGACCGGGTAAGTCCCGCGAGGCTTCCGGTCTGGGGGGGGGCAAGGGAGCTCCGCCTGGGCGCAGTCGCGCCGCGGCGCCGGACATTGGTGTTATATCAACATTCAGGCTGACCCTTGCTATGTAAGGCTTGGCATCTTTTTTTTCTTGCTGGCACGGTGGGCAGTCGGTTGTGACATTGTGCAGCAATACTTGGTCATTTCCTGGCTTTTTGAATCAATGGTACAGAAGCACAATATCCCACATTCATAATAAACCCTTCCTTCCTTCAACCCCCCCTACCCTTGGACCCAGTTTTCCTAATTTACCCGTTTCTGGACTGGACGTACCATTGGCCAGCAGCTTCCCGGCTGAATTGAGCTCATAGTCTCTTCCACTCTGCTCGCATTTCTATGCCTTCACCTTTTCCTTCTGGGGAAAGCAGCCAGCCCAAAATAAGAGGAACATGGTGGAAAGGTTCTGTCTGCTGGCCTGCCCCCAAAATACAGAGAGCAGCTCTCTCTCACACACACCCGTACCCACTTCCGAGAGAAGAGGAAGAGGAAGGAATGGAGGCAGTGAGAACCCCCAGTGTTTTGAGAGGACACTTCTGGAGACCAGCACAGACAAGTGGCAGAACTGGTGAGAGGCTAGGGAGCAATGAGTTGGCCTCTTTGGGTGTCCTACCATGCATGTCTTAGCAAGGCTACACATTGGATATGCTGCGAACTGTGAGGCCCACCAGTGTATCATTCACATCTCCTTGTATGTACCGTAGAGTACTTCTGAATTATTTAATGTAGAGTCAGCACCACTTCGGAAGCTGTGCAGACACCACTACCCATATTATTTTGCTTTATTGTGTGTAGATCCATCCCCTAATTAAATACAGGCTTTTAAGGTGAGGCAATTGCCTGTGTGATTCACATTCCTCTTAAACCTGGCTTCCGTCTGATTTACCTTATTTCTTTACATCTTTCCACTGGGCAGTAATTTGTGTAGTACGGGCTTGGATTTTACTCGCTTTTCAGCTACAGTAATTAATTATCTTCAGAGGCCTTTAACCCAGGAGAGGAAAACAAAACAAGAAATAGCTACTGGAAGAGAAAGCCAGGCAAATGGAAATATAAAGGTGAATCTGTTAAGAGTGGAGTAGTAATTAATGATGGGGTAGGGAATAGAAATCTCACTTATCTCTTAATTTGATTAATCGGTTTAGTACCTACCTACCAATCAAAAATACCTCCATAGTTAATCAGCCAACATTCTAAAAAAGCAATTATATTTAATATAACTTTATAAAAGCTGCATACAATGAGAAGTGCCCTGCTTTTTAAATTCCGTTGGAACAATTCCTTTTTATCAAACAATTACTGTGGCTACAGTGCATTCCCCCATAAGCGCTGAAAGAGTATATGTTCTTTTACTGCCGACTGTTTAATATGCAAATGAATTCACATGTGATTTACTAATCAATTGATTAAAACTCATACAGTTTAATTACTAAAGTTGTTTTAATTGGATAGCAAGCTTGACCATGCTGGCCTCCATCCAATCCTATTGATTCACAGGAGACTGTTCTCAAGATGACTAAAGACCCAGCCTCAATTTATTTATTTACTTATTTATTGGTTGTGTTTATACTGAAGGCTTATTCCAATGTCCTGTGGTATGTGGCCCTCCTCTTCCTCCTCATTTTCTCCCTCAGAACCACCCTCCTAGGCAAATGTTTCTTATTAATTTATTTAAAATATTTTACCCCACCTTTCTCCTTTAAAAGGATCCAAAGCACCTGATATCATAAAAATACATTATTCAATTTAACAACAGTGCCATGAGTATACAAAAACAGAAAAGGGTCAAGCAAATACCACACACACAAAAAACAACCAACACCAAAACACATTTGAAGCAGTGAAGTACAACAATCCATTTTAATAACCCCACTCAAGCAGCCAGACGGTGCAGGAAAACTTGTCTGAAGAGAAACAGAGAAGGCCCTCTCCTGTGTACCCAGCAAATGAACCTGTGAAGGTGGGAAAACTGAAAGAAAGGCCTCCCCTGATGATCTTAAAGCCCGAGGAGGCTCATAAAGGGAAATGAAGTCCTTGAGATAGCTTGGATCCAAGCCACTTAGGACTTTATTGGTTAGAACCAGCACTTTGAATTGTGCCCAAGAGCAGACTGGAAGCCAGTGGAGCTGCTGTAACAAGTGAAACTGAGAGCAATAGGCCAAAGTTTTATGGCTAACTGGAAACTTGACTGTTTGAGTCCCAAATCCTTGTCTAGTAATCTAACCACTATGCACGTTGCCTCTCCCTGAAGTCACGTGTTAAGTTTCACCTTTTTGTTTTATACTCACACCTATGTCATTGACTCTTACTGTTGCACATTAAGCAATTAATTTCCTTACCTTGCTTCGTAAAGTGTTGTTGTTGTTGTGTCATTACAGTCGTGACCGACTCTTCGTGACTAGACATGGGCACGACCAGAAAAAATGACGTTTCGAGTTTTCGTTTGTCGGAACGGGTCCGTTTCAGGTCGTTTCCGTTTCTCGCGAAATTTTTCAACAATTTGTCGTTTCCGTTTGTTGTTTGTCATTTCCACCACGATTTAGCGTGATTTGACTTCCCAGAGCATAGGGGCGTCCCACAATCAGGGCCGGTGCTAGTTTTTTTTGCGCCCTAGGCGGTCGGGGGGAGGTGCGGGCAGGCGGCGGTGGCGGGGGGCCATGGGCGGGTGAGTGGGCGGTCGGTGGCGCGGGCGGACGGGCGAGTGGTCAGTTAGGATATCACTTAGGATAGAGGTTCTGATCTTGGCTTGCACCCCAAATGTGTGTGTGTGCAAGCAAATCGAAGTTGGGAAAATAGAAAATAAGTATATAATATATATTTAAAATAAATCCACACCTCCCACTCCCAGTCGAACCTCCCCCTTTATCCAATATCAGAAAAAAATCCTCAAACTGCCAGAGAAGAAATAAAGAATAAACTGCTATTCCCTTCAGCAGACAAAGCTGAAGGGAATCAAAGAAATTATTTTTTAAATTCAATTCCCTCCCTGCCTGCCTAACTTAAATCCTAAAGCCTCCAGCCTCCCTCCTCAATCTCAATCGGATCACACCAGCACCAGCAGCCAGCCCTCCTCCCTCAACCACATCCATACACTCGACTGCGATTTCTGGAAGGTGCCTCGGCTTTTTATGCCCTCCGAGACATCCAGAAGTGTCAGTCAAAAACCTGGCAATGCCATTGGTGGAATGGTTCAAAAAATTTGCATGGTCCCATCCCATGCCCAGCCCAAATGGGCAGGTCTAAAAAAATAAAAAATAAATTTAAATAAAATAAAATCAATACGACGTTTTATTGCTATAAAAAACCCTCTGCTGCTACTATTAAAATGCAGGCATTTAAAATAAATAAATTTCACATGTTTCTGTAGTGATTTGGTGTTTTTTTTAACCACGATTTCAAAAGAAAAATTGCGGTCGCCATTTTGGATCCCCCCCACCGCATGGCATGCAGCAAGAGACAGACGACCAGGATGACTCTCCCCCAGCCTGGTGCAAGCAGCCCAGGACAGGAGAAGGGGGGGAGGCCAGGGACCCCCCAGAAACCACCCCTCTAGTAGGTGGAAAAGCCTCAGGCAGGCATATTTTCACCTGCTTTTTTGGCCGGGAGCCGGGTTTTTTTAAAAAAAACTTTTAAAAACTTTTTCTGTGCTTCGCATCGCGCGATCGCCGCGATGCCACAAATGGAAACGAAAAACCCGACCAAATTTTTCTTTTTTCGGTTCAAGTTCAAGTTCTGACGGCTTAATTATTGTTACCGTTTCCGTTACGTAACGGAAAGGATAACCGAAAATGGAAACGACAATTTCGCCAAGTCGGGCCCATGTCTATTCGTGACCCCATGTCCATGGAGTTTTCGTGGCAGGAATACTGGAGTGGCTTGCCAGTTCCTACTCCAGGCGCCTACAGCACCTGGTATTGTCTGGTGGTCTCCCATATTTATGTTTAATTATTTGGGTGGGTGGGTGTGTTCTGTTTGAAGTAGTGAAGAAAAGTTGATGGTACAATATTATCAGATATTATGTTTTGACGCCATTGTATCTATGCTCTTACGTCTTAACGAATGAATGAACAGTTAGTTCAATTTGTCTGTAGATTTTATAGCCACATCTCCACCTGGGAAGATGATTTATTCCTTTCTCTGGCTTCCAATACAACAGGAAGTCCTCCAGTTTCCCAGGACTATGTAGCATCTTTTCCCCAATGGAGAGTGAATTTTCTTTCATGGGAGCAGGTGATTCAGGGGACCCTTTAGCCTTTTGAACAGATCTACTTGGAAGCCCTGAAAGAGTCCTGCCTGTCTGCTGTGCTCCTTTACATAAGAGAAGTACAGACATTTCCTGGACTTTCAGTATTGCCCACTGAGTGACCTCTGCAAGTGCCATTGCTTAAAATGCACCTACTCTAACGGCAAACATGCTACAGTAAAATAAATCAGTCAGTTCACCTGAATCAATGCAATTAATGGAGTAGTTGATTCAGCAAATCTCCATTGTGACTTACTATGCCAAAGAATGGGACTTTGGCCAAATATTTTCCTCTTTGCAAACTAAAGCTATGTTCATGCAGGAAAATGTCTTTCTTTTCATTCAAACTGCTCCTGTTGTGGTCTGATGTCCAATCCCATTATGTGATTGAAATCCCATGTGAGGAGTTGACAATTGACATGCATATTGTTAAGCTGCATACCCAGAACTTATGTGAAAATGCACTGAAAGGATGCCAAGATGATGAGTCAAAGGCATAAATAAATAAATAAATAAATAAATAAATAAATAAATAAATAAATAAATAAATGTTCGTAGCCAAAGCAGCATCATAGGACTCCACCAGGGGGAGAAGGTGGCTTCAGCAACATATACCACATTTTCCCGTGTATAAGACACCCCCGTGTATAAGAAGACCCCCGTTTTTCCAGTCCAAAATTGCAGTTTTGATGCCAAGCGGTTCTCCCCTCAGCTTACTTCCATGTATAAGACACCCCTCAATTTTTAGTTTAACAATTATAGACAAAAAAATGGTCTTATACATGGAAAATATATATGTTGTATTTTTGTTGTGGATTCAGTGCATTCGCGGGGGGGGGGAGTGAAAGGTCCAATGTGTGTGGTGTGAACACCCCTCCCTGAAAAAAACCCCAAATTGAGATAAAACAGGGACACACCAGAAACAGTTTTGTTGTGTAAACACAGCCTGAGCAGGCCCTTTACAGTGAGAAGAGTCCCATGTCTGTTTGTGCTGTAGACAAATTTGTGTGAAAAATTTTCAAGGCCTCTGCTCAGAGTTCATTGCTGTACTTATTCAAAGCACTGGGAAACCTGCTTTGTCCTTACTCTCCAATGCAGTTCGCTCGGCACAATCTTCTTCCAGTTGACTCCTTATAGACTGTGCAAACTTGTATAGCACTGAGCTAACTGGCTTTCAAACTTTTGGAACTAACAGAGAGGTGACATCACAGAAAGGTGTTGTCAATTTTACATTTGGCTAGGAATTATAAAATGTCTACTTTTTTGTTTTGTTTTTTTCATTCTGTTTGAAAACCAAAAAAGTCTTGTGGCACCGCAAAGAGCAGCACAGATTATTATGGCACAGTGTAAGTTCTGGTGATTTCAACATACTTCATCAGATGTGACTCTGTGACAACTCTGTGACAACTAGAGATGGGCATGAATCGAAAAAATGACATTTCAGTTTTTCGTTTTTCATTGTGGGTCCATTTCGGTTCATTTTCGTTTTTCATGAATTTTTTTGAAAAAATTTCATTTCGTTTTTTCATTTTTTGTTTTTACCCGCTTTTTGCACGACTTAAAGCATTTCCAGGCGCGGATGTCCCCCAACGCCCCAGACTAGAGGGAAAACACTAAAAAAAATGATGCTGGCAGAGACACAGTATAGACTAGGTACACAGGGAGGCTGCAAAGGCAGCGGTGGGCGTTGCCCAGGGTGTAAGGCAGCTGCAGAGTGACTGCACTGCAGGGCAGGGGAGGGTACTCGCCGAGAGGTACGCACGCACACTGGGTGGCTGCAAGAGAAATCTCTTCTTTCTCTCCCCTAAGAGCCAGGCTGCAGCCAGCAGGAACACAGAGACACACACCTGCCTGCCACACCTACCCAGTCTGCAGCCTGGGCATGCTATTGGTTGAAATTGTCCAAGAATTTACATGATCCCATCACCTGGCTTGCATCCATCTTGTGGCTGGAATTCATTTTGTGTCATCTTTAAAGGGAAAAGAAAAAATACATTGCGATGGGAGAAAGACAAAAACAAACATTTTAAGGACCGCAACCCCCTGGTAGGTAATAATTTCAAATAATTATCACTGCGTTTTTACGGATGTCCGGGGCATTTTAATACCCAAGAAATCACTATTAGGCATCTGGGAGCCATTTTGGGTCGATGTCCCCTAACTCCCCTTAAAGGAAAAAAAATACAGTGATCTGAGAAAAGATATAAATGCACGTTTTAAGGACCCCAACCCCCCCCGGTAGGTATTATCAGGCAGAATAAATAATTATCGCTGGTTTTTTACAGATATTCAGGACGTTTTTTTAACACTTAAAAACAGCTCATTTCATTGCGCATCGCCATTAACGAAAACGAAACGTAACGAACCTAATTTTCGTGGTTCTGTTCGGTTAGTTCCAATTTCATCACAATTTTTGTTATTCGTTTTGTTACATAATGAAATGAATAACGAATAACAGAACAATTTTTTTTTCGTTTCGTGCCCATCTCTAATGACAATTATGACTCTATAGCAGGCATGTACAAACTTCGGCCCTCCAGATGTTTTGGTCAGCAGCTCCCACAGGCCTTTCCCACTGGCAATCTAAGTTTAGAATTCTGAGAGTTGTGGTCCAAAACATCAGGAGGGCTGAAGTTTGGACATGCCTGCTTTATAGGTAAGATCCAGATACATTTTTCAAATCTCTCTCTCTCTCTCTCTCTCTCTCTCTCACACACACACACACACACACACACACACACACACACACACACACACACACGCACACGCGCGCACACACAGAGAGAGACACAGAGAGAGAGAGAGAGAGAGAGAGAGAGAGAGAGAGAGAGAGAGAGAGAGAGAGAGAGAGACCAGTTTGCTACAGTGATTCACTCTGCGTTCCTTGTGACCATCCAGATTGTTTATTCCTATGTCTATGGTTTTTGCCTTGAAATCTTGGAGGAAGGGATAGAAAACCTAGAAAAATCTAGAAAACCTATCAGACATTTAGATAGGCATGTGCCATATATTTGCAAGGGATAGTCTTCTATTTGAATGGCACCTGAAGGATATGCTTTAATCTGGATCTATCCTTGGTTGAAAGGGTTGCCCTGGGATAAGACTGGCTGAAAGATAAAGCCCCCCTGGAGGTGAAGGGAAGAAAGGTCTGTGAGGTTCCCCATCCACCGTGGGTACCTGGAATGGAGACCAAGCAGACACACACGCTACTTAGTGTTCACAACCTTCCCGCTTCCAAGCTCTGTCAAGTAGGCAGCTCAAGAACCCTTTCTATGCCACATGGCCACTCAGCCAATCACTGCCAGAAAAACTCCATGATATAAACCACTACAGTATGAGTGCCACTGAAATATATTACTGACATTCCTTGAGACCATACAGACATTGGTCTAGGAATGATCAAGAGTGGAATGATCGCATGACAATGAGAAACGAATGGACATCCAGGCATGTGGGAAGCCACCCTGAGAGCCTTCAGAAAACGGTTGTTCAACTTATTAAGGGAATGACAAGGCGTGACTGAAGTGGAATGAACTGAAATGGAAGATGAATGGGAGGACAATGTAATGGACATTCCTTCTGTGTTAAAGGCTATTCTAGACCTGAACAGCAACAGCCATGGCAGCGGCAGGAGGTTAAGGATGCCCCTGAAACAAGGGGGACATTTGTGGTCCATCCACATGTCACCTCCCACTCCTCCTTGGACAATGGTTTCTTTATTGCCACTATCAAAACCTGGAGGAAAGACCCTGGATGGTGAAACCGCAGATTTATGGTTTTTGAGTCTTGCTGGAATGCCAGATGTGCTGGCAACAACTGGGCCTTTTCATTCTCCTGCCTTCACCCTCCCTTGCCATGACATGGACGGTTACTTCACATCCCTCTTGTCAAACCCTGCACACAGAGCGCACACACAAACAGGGTTCAGTTCTTTGCCAAGATCTTTAGTGGAAAGCCGGGCAAGATCAAGTCCTTTGCCAACAATCAAGTGCCAGATAAATAACAGAATCCAGCTCCCAGCAATTAACAGTCCAAGTCAAAACCAGAATATCTCACGGAAACCAGATGCCAAACCCAAGGGAACAGATTAAGCCGTTGTCCAGGAAGCCAGTCCGAAATCAGGAAACAGAGCCAAGGTCACAGACAGGAACGTGGTTGCAAGTTCAAATAAGCGTTGCTCCCACAGAGAGCTCAAGGTGAGCTTACCAGCTTTATCTCAAAACAGGGAACACACCCTTACTTCTGGAAAGGCTCCTGCTAGTACTGAGGGCTTCTCGACCTGATTCCCCGTCTAGCATCAAAGACCCTTTCCCTAGCTCTCCTGGTAGCACATCTTTGCAGAATCCTGCTCATAGCCCTTCTAGGGGGAGAAGATATGTTTTCAGCTGAGTCATCAGACCCAGCTGCCTGCTGACTTGAGCTGCAAGGCTCCTCCAGCAGCTCTTCACCATTTAACCCCTCAGAGACAGGTTCTGTGACAGGCAGGGTCCTGGCACCTCTTATCACTGTTTGCAGTCCTGCTTGGAACCGGTACAAGAAAATGTTACTCCACGTCCATTGTGTGATGGCGGAATCTCATCCCGACCACGCCCCCTGAACCGTGTTGAGCCATACCTCTCCCTGACCTCAGAAATTCTCTTGTCTCGGTTCCTGTTTCGCGATGAGTTCCCGTGAAGTAAGGCTTGTCATGCAATGTGCGCATTCTCCACCTAGTGGCAGGAGTATGAAGTTGCATTCTCCAGTACTATCCCAATGGCGTAAACAATGCATCGCAGAAAGGGAAGAAGGCATAAAACCTCGAACTTTGTTGCTTAACACATGAAAGGCAACGTTACGGAGAATCGAAATATCAAAAAACAGAAGGTTGGACCAAAAAAAAAAAGGGGAAAACGAAGGCAGGAAAGTACAGATGTTGTCACGAAACAAGGACATGAAGTAACAGTCGTCACGATACCATCAATCACACCCGTGGGTAAAGGGAAACAGGGACAGAACTGGGACAAGACCACATGACCACGAACAATGTTATCACGAAACAAATGTAATCTCGGAACGAGGAAGGACATTAAGTAACTGCCATGGAAGAACTAAGGACAAGACCGGAAGCAACAATTACATTGGGCGCCATACCTGGTGAAGATAGGAGGCTTAGTCATGGCAGTGATGCTTGTTGAGTTCACTTCTGTCGGACTCTGTTTTTGACATTGCCTGTGTTTGGTCTGCCCTAGAGCCTTTTCTTGTGCTGATAAACAAACATTATGAGCTGGCTGGATAGCTCAGTGAATTAGGTATCTTGTTGTGGAGCCAGGGGTTGAGAATTTGATTCCCCAATGGGCCTCCTGGGAGAAGAGCCATCCTGTGTAGCCTTGGGCAAGCTGCACAGCCCCAGGACAGCCCCAGAATAAGAGAACTATAAATTACGTCTCTACCTAGGAAACCCTGGAAAGGGTCACTATAAGTCAGAATTGACTTGATGGCACTTGGTTATGATTAAACCACAGAAAACATGATTGGGTTTAGTAGAGGTGAACCTGGAAGCCTAACAGGTCAAAACATTAGCTCATGGGTGGATATAATAACACTGATTATGGACACCAACTTCTTTGACTTTCTACTCACACTTCCATTTTTTTCTGGGTTAGTATGGCAACCAGACTATCACAAGCCTGTGAGTCCCACCTAGCTGTTAAAGCTCTGCCTGAAGGCAATGGCTATGAAGCTTTTGTATCAATTCATGAAATCTCTCCTTGTGCCCTTAGACATGCAGAATATTTCATCTGATGTGGATTTTTAGCATCTCAGTCGAATGTATTCAAATGCAAACAATCTGCTAAGAAAACATGACCTTCTCACAGTCAGAACCATAGTTGAAGAAGATAAGATGGGGCTCTAGGGTCTAGCCAGAGGACAAACACGGTCCTTCTTCTACATTTCTATGTTAACACTAACATTCTATTGGTTGATGTGTTAGTTTTCACAATGAGATGTTAAAAGATTGTTTTGAATATTGGGGGGGGGGTATCCATTCATGTATTGTGCTAACAGGAGATGGCAGAAGACTTCTGGAATTCTGCTATGTATGTTTTAGTCTTTTCTGTGCTGGTAAGAAACAGCCCCTGCCATGCTTCTTGGGAGCGCCTGCCTAAAACTCCAATGTGAATATCTTCTCAAGAATTACAGCCTGGGCTCTTTATTTACCAGTGAGAAATGGATTGAAACTTATGACTTTGCTTAGGCCATACCACAGGATTTGGGCCATTATGTCCAAGCTTTTGATGGCACTCCAAAACAAGTGAAACTGCAACCCCCCCTTTTTTTTTTGAATCTTGAAAATAGTGTGTTAGATTTCACCATTAAATGCTAAAAATGGTTCCTTTCACACTACGCAGGATGAATGCATTCTCTCTGAAACTCACCAAGGTTGCTTTTAAAACATAAAATCGCCCATTAGTTTGCCCTGTTTAATGCAAACCAAACACAACCATTTTGCTCCTGACACACTGGCTGACATCCTGTTTAGAACACTGGACTAGCGGAGCCCCATTAAATCATTGAAGACTTGGTGAGTCAACTTCTTTGTAAGTACCATAAATTCAAACAGTCCAACTCTAGTGGGGGGTTTGTTTTAATCTAGTAAATTGCAACTGGAATGGGGCCATTTGAATCAGTGGAACTTATGGAGGTAAGCCCTGCTGGTTCAGTGGGTCTACTCCAGTACAACTTACCACACTCATGGACGGGTTGGATAAGTTTGCCCATTTTTTTTTATCTTTTGAAGGCATTGTGAAGTCCTACGCTTTTCCAGAGGTGATGGAGATCACTAACAGCACCCCCAGGGTCAACCATCATTTTTAGGAGAAAGCTTAGCATCAATGTTCAGACCACAAGCACAGCATTTCTTACAAACCTTCCACATGATTTATCTATCAATAAGTTTCCCGCACAAAGGCATTAATAGAGGAACCTGCTATAATCCAAAATGGCCTTGCCTCAGTGCGTGGAAAGATGTTACCTTCACTTCCTCTCTCACATATCCTTCCCATAATATAGTCACTGCTTGTAAAGTTTAAGCCTCCCTTCCCTGGTGTTCCCTGCCAATGGATGCAGCCACCGGAACTACCCAATGATGTTGTCTCAAATGATCTGACCCTTCTTCAGCACCCCTTCAGGCTTCTGGTCAAGTCAGAGAGTCTGACACCAGAATCTCTCCCTAATAGCCCTACAGAACTTTAATGGACCCTTAGGGAAAAATCACAACTGAGAAGCCTGTGAACTAGACATGGGCACGACTTGGCAAAATTGTCGTTTCCGTTTTCGGATATCGTTTCCGTTATGTAACGGAAACGGTAACGACAATTAAGCTGTCAGAACTCGAACTCAAACCGAAAAAAGAAAAATTGGGTCTAATTTGTCGTTGTCGTTCCTGGCATCGTGCGGCGATCGCGCGATGCCAAGCGGCACAGGAAAAAAAGTTTTAAAAATAAAAAAACCCCGATTCCTGGCCAAAAAAGCAGGCGAAAATATGCCTGCCTGAGGGCACCTACCAGAGGGGTGGTTTCTGGGGGGGGGGGTCCCCAGCCTTCCCCCCCTCCTGTCCTGGGCTGCTGGTACCGGGCTGGGAGGGGGCATCCTCGGTGTCTCCATTTGCCATGCGGTGCGGGGGGGATCCAAAATGGCGTCCGCAATATTTTTTTTGAAATCGTGGTCCAAAAAACCACCAAAGCACCACAGAAACATGCGAAAATTAGCTATTTTAAATGCTTGAATTTTTACAGTAGCAGCAGTGGGTTTTTTATAGCAGTAAAAGGTCACACTGATTTTATTTTATTTTTATTTTTATTTTTTTACACCTGCGCAATGATGGGCTGGCCATGGGATGGGACCATGCAAATTTTTGGACCCATTCTACCAATCGCATGGGCAGGTTTTGACTGACACTTCTGGATGTGCAAGAGGGCATAAAAAGCCGAGGCACTCCCAGAAGAGTCGCAGTCCGGGCTTGGATGTGGGTGGGAGAGGGCTGTGTGTAGCTGGCTGCTGTGCTAGACTAGTTTCGATTTCGCGGAGCCTTTAGATTTCAGTTAGGCAGGCAGGGAGGGAATTGATTCAATTGAATTTTTAGGAAATAATAATAATTCCTTTCATTCTCTGTCTGCTGTGGGGAATAGCAACGCAGTTTATTCTTTTTTATTCTCCTGCAGTTTGTTAGGATTTCTTTTCTGATAGTGCTTCAAAGGGGGGGGAGGTTTGAGTGGGAGGGGAGGTGTGGATTTATTTTATTTGCTTGGTGGCAAGCCAAGGTCCTTTCATACCCTACCTGCAGCTCTGCTGTGGGTGCACTGCCCACTTTGTTTGCAAAAATTGCAATTGCTTTATTCGATGCAGTCTTGTGCAGCAAGTCAGTTTAAAGTGTTTTCTGCCTGCTCTGGGTCATTGCAGGACCTGCGCCCGCCGCCCGCATGCCTGCACGCCCGCCCCTCCCCCCTGCCGCTGCCGCCGCTCGCCCATGTCCCCACCACCACCCCGCCTGCCGCCTAGGGCGCAAAAACACCTAGCGCCGGGGGGACGCCACTCGCTGGGACGTCAAATCGCGCAAAATCACGGCGGCGGTAACGACAAACAACAAACGACACGACGAAATGACAAATTTTAAAAAATTTTCACGAAATACGGAAATGACCCGAAATGGACCCGTCCCGAAAAACGACAACTCGAAAAAAAAAATTTCTGGTTGTGCCCATCTCTAATGTGTACAGCATTCTTGCCAGTTAAGTGTTCCAGAATAAACCAGAGGAAAAGTTGCACCTTATAAAATGTACTCTCTCCATTTGGATAGACTTTATGTCCTTTGCTCCATCCAAGAAGGATAAAGCAAATGTCCAGAAAAAAAATTCTATTTGTTCTTTTTATTGCAAAACATAGGTAATTATATATACATTATTATTATTATTATTATTATTATTATTATTATTATTATTATTATTATTATTATTATTATTATTATTATAGATGGGCACAAATAAAGAATGGTGTTTTGGTTTTTCATTTTTTATTGAGGGGTCCGTTTCGGTTTGTTTTTGTTTTTCATGAATTTTTGAAAAAAATTGTTTTCGTTTATTCATTTTTCATTTTGCAGTGACCAGAACTGTACACAATACTTGAGGTGCAGCCTTACTATTGTTTTGTGCAAAGACATTATAAGGTTGGCTGTTTTATTTTCAGTCCCCTTTTTGATGATCGCTAGCATGGAATAGGCCTTCTTCACCACTGCCACACACTTGGTAGACACTTTCTTTGAGTTGTCCACCAGCACACCAAGATTTCTTTCCTGATCCATCATGGATAGCTCAGAACCCAAGAGTTGATAGATAAAGTTTTGATTCCCCCCCCCCATATGCATTACTTTACATTTTTCCTACATTGAAACACATTTGCTATTTCTCAGCCTCTCCCAGTTTGGAGAGATTCTTCTGGAGCTCTCTCAACATTCTCTTTTGCTGGACCTATAACCATAGAATCCTGTATCACCAAGAAAAAAATTAGAATAGTAATGCCAGTAAGCATTATTTCTGCAATGAACAGTCAGAGTCTACAGATTTCAATGGTCCAAAACAACAGGTGTCTAGTAAAATAAAGTAGAGCAAATCACAGGTCGCAAAACACCAACTGTGAATACTGTACATTGTTACAAACCTATACATTCCAATCCATTTTCAATCCCCTTCTTTTTTTACGCTTTGTTATCATTTGTGAAACAGGTTCAATGGTCAACCATGGAAGAAATTACTTTTCAATGTATAAAATGATCTTGCTCCCAAGCCTGGCTGATTGTTTTGCAGTAACATGTACTTGGCAATGACAAATCAAAAAACAAATCAGTCTTGTTTGCAGACTATGGGAGATGTCACAATTCAAAACTGTGACCATCAGGCATTATCAGCAGGAGCTTGGCATTCATGTTTTAACATCTCTTCTGTTGGAAGCTGTGGGTCTTTACCCACTGCCATCCTATAGATCGGGAAGGGGACCTTGTGATGCTCAAATGTTGTACTGCTACTCGTATCATCCTTCACTCCTGGCTATGTTGGCAATTGCTGGTTGCCATATTACAGTTCAACAATATCTGGAGAACTACATTTCCCCCACCATTGCTGTAATCTGTCAGACTGGCTCCTATTGCAAAGTCCTGCCCATCATACCTGTTCGTCTCAGGCAGGGTATCTGGGTGTGCCATCACTGAAGGAGGCTCATACATCCTTAAAGAGAAATCAAGCTTTCTCAGTGGTGGCCCCTTGACTTTGGAACCAACTACTGCCTGAAATCTGTTTGACCCCTGCATTATCTGTTGTTTTTTTATTAAATCTTAAGACCTGGCTATAGAGAAAGGCTTTCCCTGGCTATTAGTCTATTCTGCTGACTCGCTGCTTATTCAACTCCTGTTCTGCCTTTAGTTTTGCTTTTTTCTTTCTAGTGATTTGATTGATTCAGTCATGTTTACTGTGTTTACGATATTGTACTGTTTTATTCCTATCTTAAGACCTATATATATATATATTAGTCTATATATATATATATATATATATATATATATATATATATATATATATATATATATATATATTTACGATATATACTTTAATATAATATATATATATATTCTTGGCAGGAATAAGCAGCATCTAGCAACACAGGCCACTCTGGGCAGTTTACAAAATTAGAAAATGCAAAATACAAAAATTACTAAAACCTTGTATTTTGCATTTTCTAATTTTGTAAACTGCCCAGAGTGGCCTCTGTTGCTAGATGGTGCAGTATAGAAATATAATAAATAAATAAATAAATAAATAAATAAATAAATAAATAAATAAATAAATGTCCCTGGAGGTAAATTCCACTCAATTCAATGGGACCTCACTTCAAAGAAATGATAGACATTGGTCAGTTTGCACTGTTCATGTGCTTATTGTCCTTGTTTCAAAAGAGGCCTGGTAGCCAAACATATAGATGCATACCCAGTGTTCGTTAGGTCTTAACCTGATAAGATTTTGAAATAAAAGGCATAGTAGCATTGGATTGCTAAACTATACTGAAACCTCAAATGGCTTTGTTATCTATAGTGTAAAAGTTGTGGTATTTTTCAGACTTTTGCTCTCCAAATACCTTAGCCAGGGTGGCCAGTAGTCAATCTGGCTTGGTATTTTGGAAGTCATAGTGAGAGAGAGAGAGAGAGAGAGAGAGAGAGAGAGAGAGAGAGAGAGAGAGAGAGAGAGAGAGAGAGAGAGAGAGAGAGAGAGAGAGAGAGAGAATGAATGAATTTTCCCCATCTCTGTTTTATGAATGCTTGCAGTGGCACAAGCCCATAAATCCAGTCTATTTAAGTATCAGTAGGAAAATATTGCTTATCTTCAAGGTGGGACAGATGAGATTCTTCCTTGCTTTTTATTTAGAGGAGAAAGATTTTGTTATTAGACATGGGCACGACTCGGCGAAATTGTCGTTTCCGTTTTTGGGTTATCGTTTCCGTTACGTAATGGAAACGGTAACGATAATTAAGCCGTCAGAACTCGAACTCGAACCGAAAAAAGAAAAATTTGGTCGGGTTTTTTGTTTCCGTTTGTGGCATCGCGGTGATCGCGCAATGCGAAGCACAGGAAACGTTTTTAAAAGTTTTTTTTTAAAAAACCCCCGACTCCTGTCCAAAAAAGCAGGCGAAAATATGCTTGCCTGAGGCTTTGCCACCTACCAGAGGGGTGGTTTCTGGGGGGTCCCCGGCCTTTCCCCCCCTCTTCTCCTGTCCTGGGCTGCTTGCACCAGGCTGGGGTGGGTGGGTTCATCCTCGTCGTCTGTCTCGCCATGCCATGCGGTGGGGGGGATCAAAAATGGCGACCGCAATTTTTCTTTTGAAATCGTGCTCAAAAAACACACCAAATCACCACAGAAACATGTGAAATTTATTTATTTTAAATGCCTGAATTTTTATAGTAGCAGCAGTGGGTTTTTATAGCAATAAAACGTTGTATTGATTTTATTTTATTTTATTTTATTTTTTATTTTTTTAGACCTGCCCATTTGGGCTGGGCATGGGATGGGACCATGCAAATTTTTTGAACCATTCCACCAATGGCATTGCCAGGTTTTTGACTGACACTTCTGGATGTCTCGGAGGGCATAAAAAGCCGAGGCACCTTCCAGAAATCGCAGTCGAGTGTATGGATGTGGTTGAGGGAGGAGGGCTGGCTGCTGGTGCTGGTGTGATCCGATTGAGATTGAGGAGGGAGGCTGGAGGCTTTAGGATTTAAGTTAGGCAGGCAGGGAGGGAATTGAATTTAAAAAATAATTTCTTTGATTCCCTGCAGCTTTGTCTGCTGAAGGGAATAGCAGTTTATTCTTTATTTCTTCTCTGGCAGTTTGAGGATTTTTTTCTGATATTGGATAAAGGGGGAGGTTCGACTGGGAGTGGGAGGTGTGGATTTATTTTAAAAATATATTATATACTACCATTTATTTTCTATTTTTCCCAACTTCAATTTGCTTGCACACACACACATTTGGGGTGCAAGGCAAGAACAGAACCTCTATCCTAAGTGATATCCTAACTGCCCACTTGCCCGTCCGCCTGCGCCGCCACCCGCCTGCAGCCCACGCCGCTGCCCGCCCACTTGCCCGCCCGTGGCCACCCCCCGCCCATGGCCCCCCGCCACCACCGCCCGCCCGCCCCTCCCCCCGCCGCCTAGGGCACAAAAACACCTAGTGCCTGCCCTGATTGCGGGACGCCCCTATGCTCTGGGAAGTCAAATCGCACTAAATCGCAGTGGAAACGACAAATGGAAACGACAAATTTTTGAAAAATTTCGCGACAAATGGAAACGACCCGAATCGGACCCCTTCCGACAAACGAAAACTCGAAACATCATTTTTTCTGGTCGTGCCCATGTCTATTTGTTATTAAATGAAGTGTGTGTGTTTTTATCCTGGAAAAAAAGAAGAGGGGGGAAAAGCTGGCAACAGCTACTCCAAACAACTATTGTAACATCCTCTTAAGAACAGATTTGCATCCAAGTTGACTAACCTGTATTCTTGCTTTTGCCCCGTGGGCACAAGTTCTATCAACACTTTTTTTAACAAATTTCCTTTGAGAACACCTTTTCATGCAGCCAAAGGATGCCTCTGCCGTCAATAGTATGCCAAAGGGGGGATGTTCTGGAGATGGCCCCTCAGGGATCTCATTCTCTCTCTCTCTCTCTCTCTCTCTCTCTCTCTCTCTCTCTCTCTCTCTCTCTCTCTCACACACACACACACACACACACACACACACACACACACACACACACACACAAACACAAACACACACACATGCATGCACACGCACACCACTCTTCTGTTAATAAAGAGCAGGGAGGGACGGGAAAACCTGTGAAAGACCAGTGAAATGTCAAAATGGAATTTTACAGATACTGTACGTGGCTCAATGCATTCTACTTTTAGCCAGCATGTGTTGCAGAAAAAGGATTACAACATAAATAAAAGTAGCATATAAATCAAACAGACTGTACATGTTTTGGCTGACCATGAGGGGAAGCAATCTGTTGTTGTTGTTGTTGTTGTTGTTGTTGTTGTTGTTGTTGTTGTTGTTGTTGTTGTTGTTGTTGTTGTTGTTGTTAAATATCAGCACAATATATGCGTTTTTCCTAATACTGCTGTTTTTGTAGCTCTGATGGTGTTATTTCTGAGATGGCTTATACTATTGTGTGAAATTTCTTGGCATTACTCCCAAAGCCCTGATTACTACGGAGACTACTGAAGTGTTTTTCATCCACAAGTGAGATGTTTGATTGCCTGGTCTCTGTATTTTGATATGTTCCCCCACATATTTAGCTTCAGCAATGGCATCTCCAGGAACTGCAATTTCAATGATCCAATATTTCTTCATTGCTGTTATGTCTGGTGTGTTACATTGAAGTTGTCTATCAGTTTAGATACAACAAGATGTGGAGTTTGTCATTTTCTGACACCTTCTTTACCTGATATTCCCATCTACTGTTGTTGTTGTTGTTGTTGTTGTTGTTGTTGTTGTTGTTGTTGTTGTTGTGGGATGCCTCATAGCCCAAATTTCATGAGCCACTGTGCAGAGCAACACCTAAGTCCATACAGTCCATTAAAATATCAGAGAAGGGGCAGATTCAAGACTGAGAGTTTTTCAGTCTACATAGTGAAAGGTGGCGAAATCAGGGAGAGACCCAAAAGTGTTTTGTTTCTTTTTAAAAAAAACACATTATAGACAGAATGGAGAAGCCTTCGAGAATACAGAGTGCAGGTAGTCAACAGGACCATGCTTTGCTCTGTTTTACAATACCAGAAGCCATAACCTGGCCACTCAGTGAAATTGGGTAGTGGATGATGATGGACAAGCCAAAAGAAGAACTTCAAAGGAGTGACATCTTGTATCCTTAACCTGTCAGAGACAACCCCCTCCCCCCAAATCAATGAAACTCAAGGCCAGCAAATTGTTCTGCTTATATACCGCCCCATACCGCTTCAAGTAGTCTCTCGGTGGTTTACAGTTTTAATTACAGTTTGCAGGCTACAGATTGGCCCCTGCCAGCAAGCTGGGTACTCATTTTACTGACCTCGGAAGGATGGAAGGCTGAGTCAACCATGAGCCTGCTACCTGGGATTGAACCCCAGGTCGTGAGCACAGTTTTAGCTGTAGTACAGGCATTTAACCACTGCACCATGAGGCTCACACAATTGTGTGTGGGTTTTTAACAAAATCGACTGGGGAGAAAACATACCATGCCAATCCACCAATTTTTACCTTCATTGCTTGCTCTTAGGTTTTTAGCTTCCCTGCGTTCTGTCGAGATAAAATATCTACTGTCTGGAAGTAAGTTAATATAAAAATTCCCATGGCAGCTAAACAAACCCTTCCTTTTTTCCATCCTTCCTCGTCCATATTTGCCCCTTTAGTTGTACGATATCTGGTCCATAGTAGAGAGTCAAGTTTTAGGTAACAGAATTCCATGGGCACCATCACATGTGAAGGGGGGGAGGGAAGAGTCTCTCTGGCCAGCTTCTATCAGTCAATATTCTCTTCCGGCCAGGCTGCTGCTGCATCCAAGGGAGATTTTGAGCAGTTTAGCAAAAGAGGGGAGAGATGCTTTATCACCATTGAGCTTCGTGCCTTTTAAACCCAATGATGGGCAGCGCAGCTGGGGTTTCACTGGCATCAGTGATGGGTCTTCCAGGCTGGCTGTGGGGATGTGTGTGGTGCATGATACTCGTGCTTATATGACAGGTTATATAACTATGTTTGTGCTCTGCAATATGATTGGCTAGCTTGTTGCTGCAAGAAGTGTGTACACACGTGATTGGTTAAAGCTTTGCCACTTGTGGTGGCAGTTAAGAGAAGAAAATAAAGGGGACCTGAGGTAAAAAAAAGAGAGCTCAGGGACCACTTTAAAAAAGGTTGCTGTCTCCTGTGTTGTTCTTCTCCCAAGCCCCAGAGCCTTCTCCCGTGTGTCCGGCAGGTCCAGACACCACCACAAGTGGTGACCCCGACGTGATATTGTTTGATTCGTCACCACTTCCCATTCAGTCCTCACCGACTGGTTTGTGGTCTCCAGGCGCCTGATATTCATTCCGCTCGACGGAACTACGTGAGCGACTCCCTCTTTTCCTTTCCTATTGATATCCAAGATGGGTTCGGGACTCTCAGTAGAACAGGAGACTTATGTCAGGGAACTGCATAAGCTTTTAAATCGGAATGGTCATAATTGTTCCCGCCAAGACATCATTGATCTTGTTAAAACTATAGATGACTATTGTCCTTGGCTTCCTCATGAAGGCACCTTTGATTTAAAGGACTGGATGCGTGTGGGAGCTAATTTGCAAGGCCATCCAAAAGTTACCCCCACTCACCTTTTCACCTGGTGCAAGATCCGGTCTTGTTTGAGTGGCCTAACTCCAGCCAACATTTATTGGGCGGGCCAGATTGAGGCGACTGCAGGTCTTCCCCCTCTGCCACAAATTTTGCCGCCCAAAGGCTGTGTTCCTTCGCCTAAGAACCCGGGAAGCTCAAATGCTTTACCAGAGGTGGTCCCGATTAAACACAACCAGTTGGAATTTTCACCCCCAGCTTTACCGGATTCTGCTCCAGCCCCCCCCCCTGCTTATGCCTCCACACTTCCTTCGCCACAAACAGCTGCACCCTACATTTCTCCGATCCGTATGGCTTTAGAAGGGGATGTTGCCGCTTTTCCAGTTCTTCGAGGCGCCCCTGCACAGGACGGCCAACCTGCTGTGCCTGACCGCTTTCAGGGATTGACTTATAAGGTGGTTAAAGATTTTGCGGCCAGCGTAAGAGAAAATGGTCCTCATGCACCCTTCACCAGGGCGATGCTTATGAGCCTGACAACCTATTCTATGTTACCCTACGACTGGCGTTTCTTAGCCCAAGCTGTGTTGTCCCCCTCAGACAACCTGATTTTTCTTCAAGCTTGGACTCAAGTCACAGTGGATCACATTGCCGCGCAAGGCGCTGGAGCTGCTGTCATCAATTTTGATCAGTGGATGGGTCAGGGCCAGTTCGCCCTTCCAACAACTCAGCTCGCTCTAACAGATGCCATCTTCCAAACAATTGGCACCTTGATTTTGCGGGCTTGGGCAAAAATCCCGGGGAACGGCGAGATAACAGCGAGCGCCTTTTCCTCTATACGCCAGGGACCCAAGGAATCTTATGGCGAATTTGTGAACAGGCTCATTACGGCGGCGGAAAGGCAAATTGACAATGAGGAGGTGAGACGGCTTATTTTGAAGCAATTAGCTTATGAGAATGCTAATGCGGATTGCAAAGCAGCATTGGCACCCATTTACCCTGATGTTAGCACTGATCTCACTAAAATGGTCCGGGTTTGTAAAAATGTGGGGACTCAAACTCATAAAGCTCAGATTTTTGCAGCCGCTAATGCCACCGTTATGCTGGCACAGGGAGCCGCGCCCCAAAATGGCAGAGAGGAAAGGCGCTGTTTTAAATGCAACAAAATGGGCCATCTTCGTTCTGCCTGTTCACAGAATGATCGCCGCCCCCAACTGCCACCTACTAAGTGCCCTGTGTGCAAGAAAGGTTTTCATTGGGCTTCTCAGTGTCGATCCCGCCCCGGGGGCGTGGCTGGCCCTGCCCAGAAACACCCCGAGCCGGGAAACGGGATGACGGGCCGTGCCCCGGCCCTGGAGAAAAAATAGGGCCACTCCCTCCCGATGACCACACCTGTGCCTTCAATAATGCCTCCATAGATCAAGTGTCATATTGTCATATACATACTGTCCCACCACCAGCTATGCTCTTGCGCTCAGTAGAAACTGTGCCCCTTTTGCAACCTGGTTTAGTGTTCAATGTTAAGGTCCGCTTGCAGTTACCAATGCCCGAAGGCACCATCGGAATTGTTATGCCCCATCCAGGGGCGGCTCTCGAGAGAATCTATGTGGTTCCTGCTGTTATTACTGACCCCCAGGCAGATTATATGTACCTGTGTGTTCGAGCCATGCGACCAGATGTTATCCACAGGGAAGATGTCGTTGCGTATGTGATCTTCATTAGAACAGAGGCCGTCCTTCCGACATCCTCCGCTCCTAGAGTTTTTCTGGTCTATTCTATCACCCCTCAAGAGCATCCCTCCTTGTGACTCGACATGGACGGTCATTCTGTCACATGATTACTGGACACGGGAGCCGACCTGACAATCATAGCAACTAAGGACTGGCCTCCTGGTTGGCCTACCATGTCCGGTCCATCTGTACATGGTGTGGGAGGTACCTCTTTAGCAAAACGGGCAGCAAAGCCGGTCCTATTTACATCACCTTCTGGTAACACTCTTCGTCTCCAACCTCATATTCTGGATGTCCCATGTTCCCTTTGGGGACGTGATCTATTGGCTCAAGGAACTGCAGAACTTCATACAAATTTTTAGTAGGGGCCTCTGTCATACCACCTGTTGCGGCGGGAAAAATCACTTGGTTGCCTGGACCTCCTGTCTGGGTGGATCAATGGCCGCTACCAGAACATAAGCTCCGCGCGGCGGAGGCCCTTATTCAAGAACAGCTGGAGCTTGGACATGTCCAACCTTCTACGTCCTCATGGAACACTCCCATCTTTGTTATTCAAAAGAAGTCAGGGAAGTGGAGGCTCCTTCAGGATCTGCGCCACGTGAATGCACGGATGGAGTTGATGGGAGCACTCCAAATGGGGCTCCCTAATCCAAATATGATTCCGCGAGAATGGCAGCTAGTCGTTATTGATCTCAAGGACTGTTTTTTCAGCATTCCGCTCCATCCAGATGATAGCAAACATTTTGCATTCACGCTTCCTGTCATCAACAACAGTGGACCGACACGGCGCTACGAATGGAAGACTCTTCCCCAAGGAATGGCTAATAGCCCAACCATGTGTCAACTTTTTGTTGCCTCTGCTTTGAAACAGTTCCGGGACACCTATCCTCAGGCATTACTGTATCATTATATGGATGACATTTTGTTGGCTGATCCCACAGTCAGCGACCAGTTACTTGGCCAACTGGTTGACGCTTTGACCTCCTGAGGACTCTGTGTTGCTCCAGAGAAAGTCCAACGCCATTCTCCTTATCGGTACTTAGGATACCTGTTGTTGAAAACTACTTCTGCACCTGCCCTACCACAGATTGTCTTACCATCCAAGCTGACACTTGTCAAACTACAACAGATCCTTGGGAACATCAATTGGGTCCGTCCTTTTCTGCAACTGACTACAGGTCAGTTAGCACCCTTGTTCCATAGCCTTAAAGGCGCGAAACATCCTGCGGACATTGTCTCTGTCACTCATGAGATGGAAACTGCCTTAGAAGCTGTGAACTCAGCCCTTCGTCAGACGGCAGTGGACCGCCTCTCCTTTACTTGCATCCATCTATCCTTGTCAGTACTTCCTACGCCCGAGTTGCCCACAGCCATCCTTTAGGCACCTTTACCATCATCAGCTGTGAAAACTAAAATAGCTATCGTCGAATGGCTTCACCTGCCGAGTACACCTCCACGCAATTTATATTCTATTGTGGATTCTACTTCAGATTTAATCCAAAAGGGACGACGACGTTGCCTGCAGTTGAGTGGCCAAGATGTGAGGGAGCTTTACGTTCCTTTCTCCCGGGAACAGGTGGAGCAGCTGTTCACCACCAGCCCCGCTTTTCAGGTGGCTTTGGCCGGCTTCACTGGATCTTTTATTTACAACTTACCGAAGGACCCCCGGTTGTCCCTCGTTCTGGGGGTTACTTATTCCTTCCAACATATGCTATCTCAGCAACCAATTCCATCTGCGGTCACTGTCTTTACTGATGGCAGTAAACATCGGGGGGTGGTAACCTGGCAGGATGCTACTGGACGATGGCAGGTCAAATTCACTTCAGAGCAATTGTCTGCACAACGCTCTGAGTTGGCGGCCGTAACGTTGGCCTTCCAATTTTTTCGGGCTTCCTCTTTCAATATCATTGTTGACACTCAGTATGTTTACAGAGCTCTTCTCTCCCTTTATAATGCATATATAACACCAACTATTGATGATGATTTAATGTCTCTGTTTTGTCATCTTCAGCAGGAACTTTCCTCCCGCAGGCATCCTTACTTTGTCGCCCACATTAGGTCACACTCCAATCTTCCAGGCTCACTCTCGGAAGGCAACTCCAAGGCCGATGGCGCTCTTCGTTGTATAGCTTCCTTCCCTTCTCCGGTGTGTGCTGCGGTACTGGATTCCGCCTTGGAAGCTCATCAGATGTTGCATTTACCTGCGGCCGTGTTGCACAAGAGGTTTCGTATCCCGATGCACGATGCCAGAGACATCGTTGGCGCCTGTCCCGTTTGTGCCAGATCTCCTGTGAACAGTATTCCATTTGATGCGGTCAATCCCCGTGGTACAATTGCCAATCAAGTCTGGCAAATGGACATTACTTATATTCCTGCTTTTAGCCCTTTATCTAAACTACATGTCACAGTGGATACCTGTTCTGGGTTTATTTGGGCCACTCCACTTAAGGGCGAAAAAGCAAAGCATGTCATCCAGCATACCATGCGTTGCTTTTCTGTTATGGGCAAACCTGAGGTCATCAAGATGGACAATGGTCCCTCTTATGTATCAGCAATCTTTTCGCACTTTTGCAACTCTTGGGGTATTAAATTGAAGCATGGAATTGAAGCCCCATTCAATAGCACGGGGCAAGCTATCGTGGAGCGTGCTCACCTTACATTTAAAACTTTGTTACATAAACAGACAGGGGGAAAGGGATATTACTGGCAGATGTTCCTACTGTTGTGGCCAAAGTTCTTTTTACACTTAATTTTCTGCTTACACCTCATAATATGTCCCATACCCCAGTGGAGGCGCACTTCCGGGTAGAGGAACCGTTGCCTAGACCTTTGGTCACCTTTAGACAACCACCGGACCCTACCTGGAGGGGCCCTGTTCCGCTGATTACCTGGGGTAGGGGATACGCTACTGTTTCTCTGGACGACAGGACCGCTTGGATACCTGCTCGTTGCGTTCGTCCTTTTCACCCCAAGAAAAAGGACGCTGACCCTGGGTGAAAACCTCAATATAATGACATATATGGGTTACTGGCATTCCCCGTAGTGTGGGGCTCAGGTTGTTTTGATATTTCCTTTTCTATTTTCTATTAGCTGTTGCATGTTTATGTTAGTGTTTTACATTAGTGTTGCATGATTCAATGTGTTTCCTCCCCACTGACCATGTGTCGCTCTGTCTTTGAGTCGGAGTGACGAAGACAACCTACTGACACCAGCTGTGTGCTACACCTTGGAGAGCTGGCCAGATATCTGCTATTATTGGGATCAAATGACGGTTCGCAGGAAATAAGCATGGTTCAGTCAAAACAATATACAATAGAAAGGGGACATGTGGGGATGTGTGTGGTGCATAATACTCGTGCTTATATGACAGGTTATATAACTATGTTTGTGCTCTGCAATATGATTGGCTAGCTTGTTGCTGCAAGAAGTGTGTACACACGTGATTGGTTAAAGCTTTGCCACTTGAGGTGGCAGTTAAGAGAAGAAAATAAAGGGGACCTGAGGTAAAAAAAAGAGAGCTCAGGGACCACTTTAAAAAAGCTTGCTGTCTCCTGTGTTGTTCTTCTCCCAAGCCCCAGAGCCTTCTCCCGTGTGTGTCCGGCAGGTCCAGACACCACCACAAGTGATTATGCCCTGCCACCACCCACCCCTCAGGCTGCACTCTTCCAGCAGAATGTAATTGCAGTTGTCACAATAGTTGCCATGGATTCTCCCAAGAACAATATATTGCTAGGAGCTCTCCCTTGTATCACCTAATAACGCCAAAGTATTACATAAGGGCTTGGTTGTCTATGTGAGATTTCAGGCCTTTTGGCTTTAAAAGAAAATTCCTATCACAGACAAAAGTCCCCCAAAACAATTATTGATATAGATCACACAAAAGGACTAAGGTATTAGAGTCTTGGAGGGAGGTGGGGGGGCTGGTGTTCTGACTGTTATAATGTACCTACAAAATAAAATGTACCATTACACCATTGATTCTTCTGCACTAATATGTGTACTTGAGGGTAGCTGCATTAGCAAGCTAGCTGGGAGGTGGGTGAAATCAGGAATGGGCGGGAGATAGGGGTCCAGCCTTCATGGCTTCTGTTTGCCATTAACATCCCCCCAACTTAGTGGTGGTGACTTTCAAATAAGTTTATTTAGGATCTAGCTTTAGGACTGACCGCTGTTCTGTGTCGACTTTCCTGGGGAAGAACCTCCACGGAATCTGATGGGAAATGTTTTTTAAAAAAAAAATAGGCAGGATGAGGACGCTCGATTTAGCAACCAATTGTCGTGAATGGATATAATCTGCTCTCTTTCTATCTCTAGCTACCTGTCCAACGATTCGAAAGTTACTCTCTTTTTGTAATACAGTGCCGGGAACCACGCCCTTGCCATGTCGGCTGGGAGTTTGTCGGTGCTGCAGTTTGCAAAAGTTACTTTTCCGAGGCCTTTGTCCGTAAGGACAGCGCGCAGCACCCCACACCACCACCACCCAGGATCGGATCGCGAGCCGGCGGATCTTAGGAGCGCAGCTTTCAGCCGGTGAAGATCACTTCCCACGCCGCCTGTCCCAAAATCACCAGTCGAAACATCGGCCGTTCGGCATCTTTCGGAAAGTAAATTTTGCTGGAGGCTACATGAACATTTATCAGCTCATTTTTTATTTCCAGGATCCCGTTTTTTTCAAGAGTTCGGCCGCCCGAATCAGGCGCCCTGATCTCGTCTCGCTCGTTCTGGAATCTCGGAAATCCGTGGGAAATACCCACGCTGAAGATGGAGGACTCCGTCTGCGTCAAAATATCCTCTGGACTTAATCCGGGGTGAGATTTGGGACCCTAAAACGTCTTTGTTTTTAAAACAGGACAGCGATCGTGAATTCCGAATATTTATCTTTCCCTTTAGAATGGGATTTCTTCATCCCCAAAGAAGTCCAACCCTAAAGTGGGTCTCACCGTGTAGTGTTGGGCCTTTGCTCCAGGAAAGGGCCTCTGCTCCCCCTCCCTTGGTGGCGGGCTTTTGCTTTAGCCTCTCCGACCAACTATTTGTAAGAGGGCAAAAAGTTGTTCGCCTTCTGCTTTTCCCTGTGGCCAGCCCTTGCGCCCCGATGTCAACCTCTCCGATTGGAAAGGAGGTTTCGGATTACACAGATTTCCAAGTAAACGTCCTGCACCGGCTGCGTCGCAGGCATCGGAACTGCCAGACCCCTCGTTCCAACGTTTCCTTCAGCCGCGAAAAACCGACTTCCAGCTCTCTGTCTCCGTGATATTGAAAGGCAATATTGTCCTGGCTTCAGTGGTTGGGATACTGGCTCAAGTGGTCAGCGCTGCTTCCGACTTCAGATATCAGATCGAGGTGAAACTGGCACAATCAAGACAGCGCTCAGCAGATACAGTGTGTCTATCTATCTATCTATCTATCTATCTATCTATCTATCTATCTATCTATCTATCTATCTATCTATCTATCTATATCTATATCTATATATCTATATCTATATCTATATCTATATCTATATCTATATCTATATCTATATCTTTATCTATCTATCTATCTATCTATCTATCTATCTATCTATCTATCTATCTATCTATCTATCTATCTATCTATCTATCTATCTATCTATGACCTTTTAGTGCTTTTTCTTTGTGTTTTATTCTAGGTTTATGTTTAATTTATTGTTGTCCGCCTTCAGTTTCCCTTGCGTAAACGGGAGGTATATAAATAATAAATAAAGCTAAACTAACACTATTGCCACCAATATCGACTCAACAGATAATTGTTTTTAATCAGAAGAAACACTAGCAATTCTATCCATGCCAGAAGCTATCCTGAATCCAGCGGTAGAGCTCTAGGTGACTCGCGGTGGTCTGGTAAGTAGTTGCCAAATATTTAACCATACAGTAGCCGTTTCTTCCAAATATATTCATTTTTAAAGCGCACGGTTTTTTTTTTAATTCAAAGCAAAAAGAACTCGAAACCTAGAACAGTTGTTTCTAAAGACAAGACAGTTTGGGGGTGCCAGGCGCCTGGGGGACTTTTTTCACCTCCCAACCTGGCTGCAATGACTTGAATTCTTGCGGCGCACGGCGCATCTCGACTGCCGAAATGGGAGTCCTGTTGACGTCCACGAGATTTACTCTCGAGTAAGCCTGCCTCATCCTGAACGTGGCGCTCCAAGGGGCCAATCGCCCGTAGATTGCGAAGCTCTGATGAAAAGATGGGTCTGCTTAGTTCTTACCCGTCCGTTCATCCCTTTCTTTGCTCCAATAAACTAAATCCCTCGGTCAGGTGCACTTCATTAGACTCCGGGGCCAAACGCCGAGGCTCACCTCTAACTATGGGGAAGGGCCAATTCCGGGGAAGTGCGGGGGGGGGCACTTACTTCCAAACGACAGGCTCTTAGGATCCCAGCAAGAAACGCTCTCGTCCCGGGAGCACTCGGAAAGAGGGGGGGGGAGGGAGCTCGCTTGGCTTGTGGTCCACGCGAGAAGACACAAAGATCGGTCTGTCGTAAAGCATCTCCCTCCACCCCCACTTCCTACTAGAGACGAAGACGAGTAAGCCAATGGACGCGTTCTGCGCGCACCCTAATGGATCAATAAACCACGGGCGCTTGGAGCAAACCGCAAGGGATGGGCGCGAGGGGGGTGGATGGGGAGGGAAAGAGGAGAGAAGTGGGGGTGGGGGTGATGGTATAAGCTGAGGAGGGGGGAGAGACGTTCTTCCCTGGACTGTACATCGAAACCCGGCCGTCGCCTTCTGCCTTTAAAACTGCTGTCCGGCGCAGATCCGGTGGCTGTAGCGAAGGGCAGAGAGGCAGGAGGGAGCCCCAACCCCCGCCAGGCGTTTGCCTTGTACACCATCCTCCTGAGTTACACGGATTCCGTATGACTCAGACGGCTTTGCCGGCCGACGGTCTCGGAATCGTGCTCCCTGGGAAGGAAGTGGCCCTGCTGAACGGAGGACCTTTTTCGTGCCCGCAGGTTCTTGGCCAGGGCCGAGGAGAGACGCCTCGAACTCCCGGCAGCCGGGCTGAATTCAGTGAAGCCGGGACTCCCTTGGAGCAAGGCATGCTCCAGGAATTTCACGGGGTTTGCTTCAGGCAATGAGGTTGCCTTCGGATCAGACAGGCAGAGCGAAAGGGGGACGGACGTGTGGCCGTTCAGATTTTATTGGACTGCTACAAGTTCTGCTCAACCCGACCATGGGTTCTGCTGGGCGAGTGGATGGGAGTTAGAGTCGAAAAACTTCCCCAAATGCAAAGGAAAGCCACCCCATCCCAAATATAATGGACGGCATAGTCACTCCGAACGCACACTGCCCGTCAAGGTTATGGGAGGAAGACTTTTTGTGACATCTTTCCTCCCAGAAACAAAACCTTCCAAGAGTCTCAGCGGCATACAAATATAAAAATGGCAACTACAAGCTCTGATCCTGCCCACGCTTGCTGTGGATTTGGAATCCGACTTCTTGTAAGTTTACTTCTTACAAAAAGTAAACTTTTTGGTCTACTTTTGAAATGATTATTGCTCTCCTTAAATGTAGGGGAAATTTACGCTGGAAGAAATCTACCTCGATCTACACAGCTTTTCCCACTAATTCCATCCAAATTTTATTTGTGTGCCCATCCAAGCCACGATCACGGGATTTGCTCTGGCATAAAAAGCGCTCCAGGACTGAAAAGTGAACAAGCGATAGAGAAAGCAAGGTGGGAGAAGTGCGGAATATTTGTATCTGGTCTTCCTACAGAATGGAAGCTAAACACTTGTATTCCGCTGAAATCAACAATCGCCGATCACGCCTCCTGTCTCCCTTCTTGATGCTCCTCAATAAAACATGAACATAACTGAAGAATATATTAAATTGCAACTCGAACTGAAGAATATATTAAACTGCAGCTCGAATCTGTAACCGTATAAAAAAGAAGGAATAAATATTAAATTGCTGCCCTAGTGATTTTTTTTTCTTAAAATCCAGTTAAATATAGTGCGGTTGGAGATTCTTCTTTTCATTTCCACCTCCAATTTCTGTTTTAAAGGGCTGATGATTTGGTGTACGTGGTTTTCGCAAAGGGGAATTGCAAGTCCTTCTACAAAGTGGCCACTTTTCCGACAACGTGGCTCCTCTCTCCCCAATGTTCGCGAGGGTGGACTATTTCCTTTGGGGAGGGTGGGCCCCACCCAGGGCTGTATTCTGGTTTCCGAAACGGTGCCCAAGCTTTGCTGTTTTAAGGGGAAAACATTCAACTAACATTCAATTAACCGGGTAAACTCCTCTCGTCCAGGACTCGAAAAGCAGACTTCGAAGGAACCGAGAACACGAGGCGGGCCACGATCCCGCTCTGCTCCGGTCCGGGAGAAGTTTTGTCCGGGGTCTGATGGCGGGATAACAAGAGGGTCTGGGGTGGCTTAGAGGAGTCCCACCGCCCGGGCTTTCTTGGCGTTTGACTTCATTTGATTTTAAGTCAGAGATCCTGGAAAATCCTCTTGCTCTCTTCTCCAGCTGACCCTCTGCCAGCTCACACAGGCGTCAGGGTGAAGATATATATCAATATCTATACCTGCTCAGAGATAAAGGAGTGTGGGGGAGGAGAGAGAGAGAGACGCAAGACCCATTTTTTTTTGTCGGCGCCAGGAGTCTGTGTTCCTGGTAGAAATTCAGGCGTGATGTCACAGGCTAGTCGGGCGGCTGTAACAATCCTATTGATGTCATGTAGGGACTTACGTTTAAACACTATCATATATTAAAGCCAGTGATGGGGTGGGTCGGTGGGTGGTGGTGGTGGTGGGGTTTAATTTCCCCCTAGGCTTCCCCTCGGTCTCGTGTATATGAATAGTTTATATTTAGAGAGTAAATCTGCCTCTTCTTTGAAAGGGAAAAAACCCTCTATTCAAACCCCCCCCCCCGTTGGCGTAAGCTTTTGGTAATTATTATTCTAATAAAAAATGTGACTTCCACGTCTTGGTTTTTGTCTGTCTGAGATGGGAGGGCGGTAAAGAGAGGGCCTTTCTCCTCCAGGCGATTTACTGGAAGAGGCTTTTTTATCTCATAAAAATGGAGGGCTCCGTCTGAAGTGTCATCATCAGCTCGTCGCCCCGTCTTCCTGCGCTCACCCTTTCTTGCCTGCGACAGCCCTGGCCCTAAATTACGGGAAGAGCTGCTAGAACGTTCAGTCTGCTGTGACTCGCTCTGAGGCATGTTGTGATTACCCCCCCCACCTTTCCTGGGAGAAGGCGCTGGAATCAATTCATATCAATGCTGAACTGAAATTAAAAACAAACAAACAAACTCGGTTAAACTGTGTCCTAAAAGCCAGTCATCATCATCAACAATGACAACTACGACGACAACATCAACAACCTATAATAATATAATATTATGTTATATTGTGTTGTTGTATTGTGCTGCTACTGTTGAAGATACAATTCTTTTATATTTCGCCTTATGCATACTGAGAGCATATCTACCAAAGACAAATTCCTGGTGTGTCCAATCACACTTGGCCAATAAAGGTTTCTATTCTATTCTATTCTATTCTATTCTATTCTATTCTATTCTATTCTATTCTATTCTAACCTGGGATAAGCCGTGTCCTAAAAGCCACTCAATGAAAAATACAGAAGGAGGGCTCCTAATTTGAGTGGGGGGGGGAGAGAGAGAGAGAGAGAAGAATCGAAACATGGCCTCCTGGGTGGTGGCTCCATCACTTTGGAACTGGCAGCCACCTGAGGTAAGGTGAGCCGCTCCCTTCTTTGGTTTCAGGAGACAAGCTGTGCCTTTTATGGCATCCCAGAGTCATCTTGCCAATCAACGATCAACGGAGCTTTATGTACTTGCTTTGTTTTTGCCACTTTATTGTATTTAATATTTAAAAAAACATTTTGTAGTCTGTATTTTTATCAAATATTTTAAGGTGCTATTCTGATCTGTAGAAGCTCTGCCACTAACTGGGTGGAAAAATAAATAAATAAATAAATAAATAAATAAATAAATAAATAAATAAATAAATAAAAAGACCAAGTCTCACAGTCATGTGAGAGTAAGTCCCGCTGAATTCAGTGGAGTTTCTAACAATCACGGGTAGAGTGGTGCCCTAAACTTCTTTTTCTCTGCGTATATGTATGTATCCATCCACACAGAGATAAAGAAAGACCTGGGGAAAATAGTTTTCTCCATTGGAAGAGAGGAACTGTGGGGTAGTGGATAGACTAATGGCCTAGAACGCATGAGCCCTGGGTTCAGATCCCCGATCAGCCAGGGAAATGAGTCAAGCTACTCTTTAAATACTTCACAGAGAGTCGGAAGCGTCCTGTAAGGATCGCCTTAAGTGTGTCAGAGCGACTTAAAGGCACACACGCTTCTTTTCTGGATATTTTATGATGTTCACATTTACTCAGGTAGATAACTTGAGGTGGCACCTATTAATATGTGGCATATTAAGCTGTGATTTTTTTTTCACGAAACACTTTTATAAGACAACGGGGGCGGGGAGTGCAGGAAGAGCGCGGATGGAGGGATCAGCAGCCGGTTGTACCACCTTGGGACAGTAACCAATACAAATGTGTTTTGTAAACGTTTTGAAAGCACACATTTCCACCATCAAGTTGGACGTGGGCAATTTTATTTAGACCTGTGCATCGCCTTGTTCAACTATAATAATAATAATAATAATAATAATAATAATAATAATAATAATAATAATAATAATAATAATAATAATAATAAATGACTGCTTGACTGACCTTGAAAACACAACATACAGAGAGTTGGAAAAATGCATATGAAATAGAAATAACAATGGAAAACAAAAAATTGAGTTTTTTTTAAAAAAAAAACACGTAAGCCATAATTCTTAAGGGCCCAGCTCTGTAGTTGAAATATATATTTATTTTCAGATTCATTTCTTACACCCATATCCTTTTCTCCAGTGAGTTTCAGGTGGTGTAAACCACTCTTCCTTTCTACTTTAATTGGGAAAATAACTTTTTGGCTAGGTATGATTGAGCAGTGAAAGGGAGGGATGTGAGGCTGCTCTTGCTTTATTTTGCTTTGCTTTGTTTTATCTCATCCTCTAAGAAACATTGAAATTATGTGGTTCAAACTCCTAACCATCTCTTAAGGCGGGTGAGGGCTGCGCAAACCAGTGGCTCAGGTGATGACAAGTGGAAAATCAAGCGAGTTCTGCTGGAAACATCCTGTTTCTCAGGCAGCAGCTGGCCAGATGCCTTTGGGATAAGACCCCCCCCTCTTCTCCGCTGCTGCCCACCTTCAACAGCTAGAATTTTCTGGCTCTAGGGATTTGCTAGCATGAGTGCTCTATCTCAGAGTTCTAAAAAGCTTCCGGCTCTCCAGAACTTTCTGCTCCCCATCAGTCCCAGGTACCCTGACCAAAGGGAAAAGAATGATGGAACTTGTGATCCACCAACAGCCGACAGCTGGCAGGTTTTCTGAAAGGGAGAACATCTGGATAGCCAAAAGCTCCCCAGCCTTCATCTGGATTAAAAGAAGCAAAATGAATCAGACTTCAGGAGGAATGCACACACACACACACACACACACACACACACACACACACACACACACACCTCTTGACTGTCCTTAGTGCCTGAAAGAAGCTAACTGGAGGCTGTCGGACAACAAATCAGCTCCGAGTGAACTTCAAGTGTAACAGAAAAAGTTACCTTGCTTTGGTCACTGAGATGGGAACCCGACACCGACAGAGTCAGTTCCTATAAATAAGAGAACACTTATTTCTAAGCAAGCATATATAGGATTGCCTCTTAAAAGCCTCCCTAGACAGGCTTTCTGAAGTGGCTTAGGCTCAGGCCTTGGGAGACCTCTGGGCAAACATAGCCAAGAAGATTATACTGTATATTTCCGTCCAACTGATTCATAGTTGCTAGACTATCTGACTGAGCACCATTTGTACACGACAAGCAATCCTGGCATGCCTCCAGAAAATGTTCCAGCCTGAATTGATCTAGGACCCACTTTTTTGTCTTTCTGGTGGTCCAGGGTATCCAAAAAAGCTCCCCTCCAGCACTATATTTCACACATATCAATTTCCACCCCTGTCACCCTTCTGCACTGCCCTGCTTTCACACCCCTATATAATAACCAGGAATACAACAGCGTAGATGACCTTGGCCACAGTCTCCAGTGACCCCGCCTTACACTTGATCTTTTCTAGGTTTTTCAGTGTCTCCCTTCTAAGTTTTAGTCTTCAGGTTCCTTAGCTCTAGTCTTCATTTGCATTGAAGGGTGAACCAAAGTGTCCGAATGCTGAAACAGTTTTGATGTCTTCATTGTCACCATTGAAACTGCATAGTCCTTCTGTAGCCACGATTTTTGCCTTTTTAAGTGATCCATTGCTGTCCTGCTTGGGCACGAAATGGTTTCATGTCATTGCTGCTCTCTGCCATTAAGATGGTGTTGTCTTGCTATCTCAAATAACTGACGTTTCTTCCGTCACCTTTCACTCTTCCTTCATCTGACTCTAAGCCAGCTGTCTGTGCAACATATTCTGAATAGCAATTAAGGAGACAGGCAGATACAACACAACCTTGTCTGATATTTTTGCCTAACCATTCTGTCTTTCCAGATCCTGTCTTAACACTAGCTTCTTTTCCACAATACAGGTTAGCATCTGGTTAATCAAGTGCTGAGACACACTCATTTCTTTCGGAACAGTCCATGCCATCTCATGCTCCACACTGTCACAGCCTCTGAGATAACCTTTAAAGCACAGACTGATATTCAGAAATTCTTCATTGTGCTCTGATGGTTAGCAAATCTTTGGAATATGATCACTGTTTCAGAATCCAACTGGTACACAGTATCAGGCTTTTTATCTCCCTAAAGTCTTTATTTTATTTTTTATTTATTTATTTATTTATTTATTTATTTATTTATTTATTTATTTATTTATTTGCTACTTTGAGCATCACTTTGCTTGTGTGCAAAAGTAATGCAATGACCTATAGATACTGTAATCCTTGGTGTCTCCTTTCCCTTCAGCTGGCATGTATATTGAATGTTCTCAGTCAGAAGGTCATTGCTTTGTTTTTCATATTTGTTGGCATAGTCTTGTTATGATCTTGATACACTCACTGGGTGCTGTTTGGAATAGTTCTGTTGGAATTATATGAATCCCTGGTGATTTATGTCTTACAAGTGTTTTTAGAGCAGCTTTTATTTCATTTTCTAAAACTGCAGGGTTCTCCCCCCCCCCACCACCATTGGATTCCAGTTCAAAGATATCTGTCATCCTTGCATCTGTTCTCTATAGTTTTTCAGCATATTGAACCTTCTCTTTACTTTATCCCAGTTAGATAGTATCTTCCTTTTTTAGTCCTTCAGCATTCCTAATTGAGGTTTACATTTCACTATGATTTCTGAAAGTGAGCTCTTGATTTTCCTCCTTTTGTCATGCTCTTATATTTCTTTACTCTCCTGATTGTAGTGGTTCCACTTGTCTCTCCATGATTGCTGCTGAACAGTTGCATTCAGGATTTTGACTTTAGTTCTGTCACTTTTCACTTTTCTGTTCAATGGAAGTTCATCCCAAGTGAAAGTTGGGAAAGGATGGATATATCTATGGCTAGGGAATTCTTGGTGCTCTAACAATAAATAAAATAAAACGAAACCCCTCTGCAAATACCCATCTGAACAACAAAAACGGCGGAGGAGAGAAAGAATGGAAGGGGGAGGAAATGGGGAGCTTACATTCCAAGTGAATATACAGTGTGCCGGTCCAGATGTCCCTTCCACCTGGGTTCCAGGGTTTATCTATAGTTCGATCCCCTGCCTTGTGCTTCCTGCAAAGTAGAGCCATCCTGGGTGGCCATGGGCAAGCGGCACAGCCCCAGGGTGCCCTGAGAAGGTCAACCACTTCTTTTGAGCATTCCTTACCTACCACAAAAATGGTTGCCATAAGTTAGAACTGATTTGAAGACCATTATTATTATTATTATTATTATTATTATTATTATTATTATTATTATTATTATTATTATTATTATTATTATTATTATTATTATTATTATTATTGTTGTTGTTGTTGTTGTTGTTGTTGTTGTTGTTGTTGTTGTTGTTCCTGCCTTGTATCACAGCTTCTACAAAAGGGACATTCGCTCATGTCTCCCCCTTTCCCGCCCAGGAGGGTGAGGGCTGGCAACACGGTTTTATAAGTCATTCCTCTCCTCCTCCCTTCCTAGGCATCTAACTAGTACTCCCTCGTTCCCGACAACATCAGCAACACACGCTAATCATTTCAGGCGAAAGCTGCCCGCGCCTTGTGTGACGGTAGAGAGGGAGAGGACCATAAAGCAGCCAAGCGGTTCGGAAAGGAGTCGTCACTGTTCAACCATTTATCCGGATAATAATCGATGCTGGAAATCTCGCGGGCGCGATTCAACTGGGCAGTCGTTTTGACTTGCATTATTTGAACAGAGGGGCAATGAAGTCCGTGCTTAGCTCTTTGCTACAGACACCAGTTACATTTAAAGTGAGTCCCTTCGGCAGAAACCTGGTCTAGTTGCAATTAATTATGTGTGTGTTGTGTCGTTACAGTCCTTACTGACTCTTCCTGACGCCATATCCATGGAGTTTTCTTGGCAGGAATACTGGAGTGGTTTTGCCAGTTCCTATTTCAGGCGCCTACAGCACCTGGTATTCCCTGGTGGTCGCCCATCCAAGTACTTACCAGGCCCGACCCTGCTTAGCTTCCGAAATCAGGCGAGACGGATGTGCTTAAAGATGCCCCCACGCACAGGTACACAAACACACATGTAGTTTTATTATATACAGTTTTATTTTTATCTTAATCTAGAGACTACTTTATTTTATCTCAGTCTTGTTTTAGACTTCTTTTATATATAAAGAAAGTCCTGCTGCGTTCAGAGAAGGTTATTTGTGAGAGGACAGCGAGACGATTGCACAGAAAAGGTGGCATAACTCTTAAAATTCATCCCGAAGTTCACCGTTTTTATTTATGATAAAATGTGCCTTCTTCGCTCTGTCAATTCCGAAATAAGCTCCACTGAACGTAGCGGTCCCAGCTTCTAGGATAGCTTTTTTTTCTTTTTTTAAAAAGAAGGGCTTCTTTCTAACGTGAAAATCGCGGCTCAGCCTTCTGATGCTTGGGACACGCGCGTTTCTACTCCCTGTTTATTATTGTTTATTATTTTTATTTTTTGCACCGAGACGATATCCTAAGACGTAAACAGACAGAAGTCCAAAGGGGGGGGGTCGCTAAATGTATGTTCCCCCTGGACAAACGAGGCAGAGCGTTGCACGTGGTTTGGAACCTACGGATCCAAGCTGAATCTTGGGTGTTGCGGGATCGAGAGAATTTGTAACAATAAATGCAAAGAGAGGGAGGCGCCCTCGCCCTTTTTGTAAGAACAGCCGGAATGGGGAACTAACCGCACCCCATAACCCCCCCCGCCCAAGAACCGACAAAGTTGCGTGAGTTTTTGCACATCGCAAAACGAAGGGCAGGTGATGAAAGGGGGCCGCGATTCAGAAGCACTTCCCGCGTCTAGGGAGGAGAGTGGCGGGGGCTGCCTTTTTAAGGCCGTCGAAGGTCTCCGCCAGCGCTGGCTTTCACCCGACTCATGGATTAGCTTGACACACGAGATCCCGACTCGAGTGCGAAGCGAGGAAGACTTTAGGCCCCACGCGACGGGCCGGGGACGTGTGCGCCCACAAGGTGTAGCCGGAGGGCTGATTCCGGACATCCCTCCCTACTGATCCTGCTGGGTGCGGATGATGGGAGTCCCAGTCCCATAACGGCAGGGATGGCGACGCACAATCCCTCTCCCCCACACCCCCGCCCACTCTTGTCCCCTTTGGCCAACGCTTGAGCCAGAGAGGGTGCGGGACCCCTGTGCCTCCGGTGCACGGGCCAGCTCAGCCTTTGCAGACTGATAAATTTGGGAGTAAAGGTCGAGAAGGAACGCCACAGCCAAAACAGAGACCAAGGCTCCTCAGGTTGCCACGTGGTTCTACTAGGACTGTAGCCGGTGCGTTCCTCGCTTGCAGCTGGCAATGTTATATCAATACCTACCTACCTCCCCCCGCCTCGAAAGAAAGAAAGAAAGAAAGAAAGAAAGAAAGAAAGAAAGAAAGAAAGAAAGAAAGAAAGAAAGAAAGAAAGAAAGAAAGAAATCCTGATCAATCCAGCTAAAGCTTTTAGCTATAGTGAATTCTGGGACATAGCTATACTTGTGCAAATAATTGTATCCTTAGGCAGGAAGTGGCAAAGAAGGATAGAGTAGCAGTGATTTTTGTATAGTTTCAACCTTAATTTTCTGGAATAGAACCCGTCATAATGCTACTTAGTTTTACAGCTTTTAATAGGCATCACGCACAGAATCTTATCCTAGTTGATATGCAGAAGTAAACCTTATTATGTTCGGCGAAGTCTACTACAGTATTTGTTTGGTTAGTAACGATTCACTTGAAGAAGCCTAGTAGGTCTTCTTCATTGTATTTCTCTGGGGTAATTTAATACCCGACCAGAAACCAGAGGAATCACCGCCACCGCAGGCATTGTTTTCTTGCCAGAGTCATTCTGTGGATTCTTAAAATCAGAAACATCAACCAAGTCTTGACTTGGGCGTGTCACAAGGTCTTTTTCAGCCTTAGTTTTCTCTCTGGCACCTGAGAAATGGGGACACCTGTATCACCAGGCAAGAGGTATGGGGAGGTTTTAAGGGAAAAGACCAAGACGAAGGCAACTCTTTGCTAATTAAGGAGCGTGCCACTGAGATTATTTACGTCTTCAGAAACATGAAGAAGAATGTTGAGCAAATGATTGATTTTGTTTAGATTGCCCTTGGTCTTCAGCTGACATTCCTCTCTCCCTCTCCCCCCCCCCTCTCTCTTTCCTTTCTGTCTCCTTCACATTTTCTCTGCTCCTCTGTTGTCAACTTTTAAACCATAAGCTGAGGAGCTCGCCCATGCAGAATTAACCTTTGGTTTGACAAGGTGTTGTGTGGGCGCTGTTTTCTCTTATGTTCTCACCCCGTCCTTCTTTCATACCAATGACAGGCAGTATCGGCCAATTCCAAGGTTCAGCGTTTTTCAGCTCAGCAATTATGTGTCATGAATTGTGTGTGTGTGTGTGTGCACATACATGCTGCCTCTGGTAAAGTACAGTGGGGTCAAATGTATCTTGTGCTTTTCATTATCTTTGAGCATGTGTGTGTGTGTCTGTCTGTGTTTATAGTTCATGGTGTTAACAGTGAAGCAGGTGCTGAAAAGCATCTTAAGCCTCATTGCTTTTTGCACATTTTGTTTTGTTTTAAAGGGGGAAAGAGAAATGAATGTAGCCACGGAGAGTTTCCATTCTCAGCCCTTAACAGGGGAGACTCATTCCACTTTCAGTCTCCTTTGCAAATCAGCTCCCATTGGCATGGACTCTTCCAAAATATGGGGGGGGGACCCTATTTTTTTTAAAAAAAATGTTTACAAGATTTGTTTTATTTTGGCTTTTTTTTAAAAAAGAGAGGGAGATTTGGCTCAGTTATTAATAGGTCAGTCTTGACAATGGAGATTTGCCCGTCTCCTAATCTCATCTGGAAACTCACTGTCTCAGACAGCACATATTTGAAAAACTTGGAGGAAGTCCTGGGGGGAAAAGTTGTATTTACTATCTTTTGTTTTGTTCATAGGGGGACAAGGGCTATTAATGACACCCCCATCTCAGAAGGAAAGGCTTGGTTTAGTCACCATCTCACTTTAGTTTCACTTTCTTAATAAATTAGCTCCAGGATTAAAATATCACCCCAGTAAGCTATGGCTACCACCGTTATTTGGCCTTTCAAGGTGAGTCAGCTTGACATATGTAAAAATATATTTTTTTAAAAATTGCTCTGAGTTAGTGCTTTGCTTGATCTTCCCATTCAAGGGTTCCATATTTGTTTTGGAGAAGAGGGGCATCTGTGCCGGGGACAAAGAAGAAAGAGAGGAAGAGGAAGTAGATTAGAAGACAGAGAAATAGGTGGGGATGCAGATAATAATAATAATAATAATAATAATAATAATAATAATAATAATAATAATAATAATAATAATAATAATAATAATAATAATAATAATAACTTTATTTTTATGCCGCCTTTCTCCCCAAAGGGACCCAAGGCAGCTTACAACAATTCAAAAAAGTACAATAAAATCAATACAATGTAAAAACAGCACAATACCAATAAAATACTATAAAAATACTATACAATATAATACAATAAAAACAAGATTAAAAACAGTAGCTGCAGCAACGTTTAAAAGGCTCCCCAGCCAATAACTAAGATGTTATAAAAATTTGTAAAGGCTGGGGGCTCAGAAGGCTTGCCTAAATAAGTAAGTCTTAAGGCCTCACTTGAATATTTCAAGGGAGGAGGCAGTTCTTAACTCAAAGGGGAGGGAATTCCATAGTGTCGGTGCCACTACTGAGAAGGCCCTATTTCTTGTCGCCGCCCCTCGTACTTCCTTGGGTGGCAGTACTCATAGAAGGGCCTTCTCTGATGACCGAAGTAGGCGGTCTCTTAGATAACCTGCTCCTGAGCTGTATAGGGCTTTAAAGGTCATAACCAGCACCTTGAATTGGGCCCAGAAACGAATGGGCAGCCAATGTAGTCCCTGGAGAAGCGGCCCGACAGAGTCGTACCACCGAGCTCCAGTAACCACCCGGGCTGCCGCATTCTGTACCAGTTGTAGTTTCCGAACCGTCTTCAAGGGCAGCCCCACATAGAGCGCGTTACAATAGTCTAGTCTTGATGTCACCATGGCATGGATCACCGTGGCCAGGTCTGCACGATGGAGATGAGGCCACAGAAAAAGTCACACAGCAATGTTGCTTTTGGCGTTGCTGCATGTGAACAGGAGGATCAGAACGTCCTTGCATACAACACGCCTCATGTATGGTCTTGGGAAGTGCTACATTTCCACCAACTATCAGTGACAATAGATTAGGTATAAGAATGAAATAATGGGATTGTTTTTAACCAACTGGGTGAGCCCTTTTGGGGGCAGAGGGTGATTATTTCTGCTTGTGTGTGTGTGTTGTGTCGTTACAGTCGTGACCGACTCTTTGTGACTCCATGTCCATGGAGTTTTCTTGGCAGGAGTACTGGAGTGGCTTGTCAGTTCCTACTCCAGGTGCTTACAGCATCTGGTATTCCCAGGTGGTCGCCCATCCAAGTACTAACCAGGGCCGACCCTGCTTAGCTTCCGAAATCAGGCGAGATCGGATGTGCTTCGGGCATCTAGGCAGCTCCTTATTTCTGCTTAGACCATTCCTAATCTCAATTGAGGTACCCTGAATTTTTGGGGGGTGGGTGGGAGGGTGGGGAGTTTCCTCACTAAAAAGCCCTCTAGTACCACCTCTGAATATAAGGCATTCATGAGATAAGAACTAAACTACTAGCTGTGGTGTGAGACATTTTATCTCTGTGACACCGTACTCAATGCATGCTCATGAAAACAAATGATAAAATATTAGAATTCGCTTCTCATTTAAATATAAAAATACCAAAAAAATGTTGGTACTAAATGACAGAGAGGTGACTAGGTCTTTCTCTAAGTGTCACTCGTGCTGTCTTCTCTCATCCTCCTCACCCAGCCCAGCCATTCCTGAAACTGCTGTATAAGCACAGGGACAAGAGCATGAAGAAAATTAAGTGCCAACCGAAGGTGGCCTGATTGCAACAGTTTCTGCCAGCCCAGCTCAGAGTGGCTCCCAAAATGGAGACAGGCTCTCCCTTCAATGTTGGCATCTTGCAAGTCTTAGTCTCATCTTTACAGGCTCAACCAGCTGAAGGCTGTTCTTATCCCAACTTGTCTAATTGGTACCTTGAGTCCAAGGTGTCATTAACGCTCTTGGATTATAGTTACAGGTACAGTAGCTGGACTGAAAGATAGCTGACTCATGGTTCTGACATCCAGGAGAGGGGTGGCATAGGTGGGGAAACCCTGTGGTGGGGGTCTTGGGGCTGTGTTCTTACCTGGGCCAGCAACGTGCATCTTCCAAAGGCCTCTAGTGCAGACTTGGTTGGGCTTCTCCTTCACGTCGCTGGTCCATGGTCTCTGTCTCGTCCTTCATGCCTTCCTCACCCGGCATTAGTTGGTGGCGCCCATGAGCTTGTGGCATGAACAATGGCCATCCTACATTTGAATCAAGTTGGTTTTATTAGCATCAAACCACTACAGGTCTTGTAAGTACATGTGTTCTACTGACGTGGGAGAACCTTTGATGATACTTTATTAGGGGGAGAGACTCTCTAATTGTCCCCTCTCTCTCTCTCTCTCTCTCTCTCTCTCTCTCTCTCTCTCTCTCTCTCTCTCTCTCTCTCTCTCTCTCTCACACACACACACACACACACACACACACACACACACACACACACACACACATTCTTTCTGTGCACCCAAGCTAATCCCTAAATAAGAGTTACTTTGCGTTAAAGAAGAATTAGAAACATTGGAATTCTTTTATGGCTCTTTCAGTCAACATTCTAACAGATAGTTCAATGGAGCTTTCATACAATTCATGTTCTAACAGAAAATTCAATTGTGCTTTGGTAAATCACACATTCTGAGACTTCTTAATTATTTTACTTTGGAAGTGATCTGTCTCATTTTCAAGTGGATCACAACAGAGTTCAGTGGTTGTATGTGTTACTGGCAGCCTAACTGTAAAATCTTGTATTGCATTCACAGCCATGTGGGGGGAAAAGAGGGGTAAGAGGAGGGTTACAGGGGGCATTCTTAAAAGTGACCTATGCTGGGAGATTTGCACCTCTTGAGATGACGGGGAAGCCTACAGCTTGAGAAACTTCTTTACCTTGCAGGATCTGTCAGCCATCATGTTCACTGGTCAAGAGTCTAGAAAAGTAAGATCTCCAAGCACTGTTTCTGACTACAAAGCTTCATGTGAGATGCTTTCAAATTTGTACCATGTCAGTATTTCTATCTGCTTCACTCTATTTCAAATGCCCTCTAAATAGAACAGCCAAGATGAAGTCCACAGAGTTCAGTGGTAGGGTTCACAATATTTTATCCGGCACTTTTCTTGTTTTCGTAAACAACAGCTTAAGCTACAGACATTCACAGGAATTATGCTTATCTCCTGAAGTTTTCAGGAGAGGGATAAAACTGGTCTACTAATACTATTAGTGTAGTGCCTTTTTATCTGTTTCAAGGACTGAAATTCAAATGGTTTGTGTTTGTTTTTGAAGACAGGGATATACAGTGCCCAAATAAGGAAGTAAGAGAGATCCTGTATTCTTTAGTGACATTGGCCCAATCACAATCCAGGTTACATGATGCTTTTGGGGGGTTACAGTTCTCCATGGGCACCCCTCATTTCTGCATGTGGGGGGAAATGCTGATATCTATGGCCTGGCTTGGACATTGTATAGCACTATTGGTTTGGGGGGCCTTTTTAGGCAGGAGGATTTAACTTTGGTCAACATTCATCCACACATATTCCAACATAGCAGTAAAGAGCTTAGTTAACTAAGCTGAACTAGATTTTTTAAAGGGGGAAAAGAAAATCATAGGATGTGTGAATCCTAACTAGGAACCATTCTACTGGTTTCTCTCCTTCCTCTTACAGCTATGTTAAATGGCTGGTGGAATGGCTGTAAGGATGTCCTCCGTCTGAGACCTTCCTAGAAGCTCAGTGGTTGGACTGTCCAGGGGAGACTTTGGCCTTTGTGGGGGTTATGGGTCAGGTGGGCTTCATCTCTCTCACACACATTCTTCTTTGGGACCAGCAACTCAATCTCTTCAATTAATACTTCTTCCATTCAAGTTGCTGGATATATTTGGCTACTAAAACCACTTCTGAACCTCACCAAATGCTGGATGGAACATGATGGATCCATGGATAAGCAGCTCTTTGTATTCCCCTTGGAATCATGTAAATACCCCTGATTCAGCCTGTTAGTGAACATCCAGAGCACATCTCTAATAGGAATGGGAAAGGGTAGGAATCCAGGCAAAGGATAAGAAATCTCCTACAGGACTTGTGTTTTTAAGCAGAGTAGTTATAGTTAGTAATGTCTGGGATGTTTGTTCTCATTTACAAAGTTATCTTCCTTTGAACTCCATCAGCTGTCTTTTAAAAGCACCTTTTTGGGGGGCCAGCAAATAATTCAGAAAGAGGTATTTTATTTATCTATATTGCATCAAGCATGAGAAACAAAACGTTTCAAGTCCTAGCCATGGGCCGTAACCATAAATCATAAAAACCTACAGCTATAAGCGATACAGAGAAGTAAAAAAATCCTGCAGTGACATGCCAGAGGAAGTGTTAAGAACCTAAAGCATTATTTTTACTCACCTTCCCCTGTGTTTTGCTACAACCAGGGGGGGGGGACAGTTTAAAATGGCACCTATTCTTAGAAACACCGGGTCTTGATGTCTGAATCCTGTGCCAGCTACATCAGAATCAAGTTCCACTGCATTCGGTGGGACGCATAAGCCCGTGTGGGCATCAGGGAAGAATAACAGGGGAGCTCCCTGATGACAGATTGTTAGTCTGCGATTGCCACCATCCCTTATTGTTCATTGCAGGGCTGAGGCTGCAGTCCATTTTAACATCTGGACTGGAGTACCACCTGACTCCCACCCTTCCTCCTTCACATACATGCCTGAGAGTAAATGCTGCTCAGCTGAATGGGTGAAAAGACATGGGTTTCTAAATCCATCCTAATTTACATCCTGAATGAAAATAGGACAACATTTGCTTGCATCCATTCCTTGTTCCATTTGCCTCTGTCCTGGCCTAAGGAGACTCCCATGGATTGCCTCCCCAACCCCCAACCCCACACAATTTAAATGCAGATCATCAAGTCCTTTGAGGCAGAGACCTTTTTGCAACGTCCTACATAAAAGCAAACGTAGCTCTGATTCTACTAGTCTGGCTACTGCTGTTGCCAGTGCCATAATCACCATTTATGGCATCACTCTCTGCACCACATCTTGCCCCTGCTACTCATAAACAACTGATTGCTGCTGTAAATTACATAAAGCAGAAAGATCTTCTGGAGAGGATGGGTGGCAGGAGCATCTGTTTCCTGCCAAGCTTTTATAAGGGTGCACTAAGGAACCCAGAAGGTTCAGTCTCCTAGATTTCATCCAAAGGAAAGGAGGACTGTTAGCATGATGGTTTGCTCTGTGGTGTAGAGGAAGATTTGTAAGCCCACTGATATGTTGCATGTGAATCCAACATGGTCACTTCACATCCGCTTTGTCTCCGTAAATGTTGCGCTTAGGATTGGTACCAAAAAATCGTACCCAGCAGAAAATCGTAAACAGCAGAAAATTGTCGCGACCACGCCCCCTGAAGCATGTCTCAACGTTAGAGATGGGCACGACTTGAAAATTTTTTTTTTCGAGTTGTCGTTAGTCGGGCCAGTCCCATTTCAGGTCGTTTCCGGTTTTCGCGAAAATTCGCAAAAATTAGTCGGTTCGTTTTTTCGTTTTTTCGTTGTCGTTAGTACTGGGTTTTTTGGGGGGGAGCGGGCTCCTGGAGGCACCTCTGTGGGGTGGGTGCCTCCTCTGGCCCGCTATAAAGGGAAAGTGGGCTCCTGGAGGCACCCGTGGGTGCCTCCTGCCACTAGGAAGGGGAAGCAGGCTCCAAGAGAGACCCCTCTACATGGGGGTCTCCCTTCCTCACCTGCTGCTGCTGCAAAATGCTATGCAATAGCCATATGGATATTGCATAACATAATGTGCAGACGTGAGACCAGTGTGAGAGTGATAGGGTCATGCCCTCCCTTCACAAGGCTCTGGCACCACCATGTCTCACACAGAAGGGAATTGTACTTGCTGCGTGTAGTGCAATGCAAGCAAGTAGATCTGGCTTTAAGGTGGCTTAGTGCAAGAGCTAGGGTTAGGCTAGTGACGGGTAAGGTTACGGTGGGCTAGTGGGTTGCACCTCTGGGTGCCTCTCTGACCCACTAAGAAGACAGTCTGTGACGTATGGGTACGGAGTCAAGGGTTAGGGTTAGGGCTAGGGCAGGTTTTAGGGTTTTTTTTTGGCACATCCCAGAAGTCTCCATGGCCAAGTGGCCATGCGACTGGTGGGATGGCTCCAAAAATTTGCATGGTTGTCCACTCCCACATGGCTGGCCACTCGGCCAGCCCATCATTGCGCAGGTGTAAATAAAATAAAATAAAATAAAATAAATGGAGGACAGAGGAGGAGAGGAGAGACATTTTGTTGCAAGAAAAAACCCACTGCTACTGTGAAAAATCTGGCAGTTTATAAATTTTCGCGTGTTTCTGTTGTGCTTGTGTGTTTTTGGACCACGATTTCAAAAACAATATTGCGTTTGCCGCCCCATTTTGGATCCCCCGCCCGCACCGCATGGCATGGCGATGGCGACTCGCGAGTCCGGCTGCCCAGGACGGGGGGGAGGCGGGACCCCCCCCTCCAGAAACCACCCCTCCGGTAGGTGCCCTGCGCCCTTAATCAAGCAGGCATTTTTCCGCCTGCTTTTTTGGGCCCGGGAATGGGTGGGGGGAGAGTTTAAAAGTTTTTTCCTGTGCCGTCCGTGCCGCTTGCTTGCGCTTTAATTGCGGCGGCCGGCGGCGAGACTGGGATTTTTGCTGGCTGCGAGCCTGCGGCGAGTCCCACCAGAGCAGCCCAGGACGGGGGATGAGGGGGGAGGCCGGGGACCTCCAGAAACAACCCCTCTGGTAGGTGCCCTGAGGCACGGCAGGCATTTTCCCGCCTGCTTTTTGGCCGGGGACCGGGTTTTTTAACTTTTAAAAACTTTTTTTCTGTTCCGCGTGTGGCATCGCGCGATCTCGCGATGCAAGGAACAAGCACGACAAATCAGATCAAAATTGTTCGTTCGTTGTTCGAGCTCGAAGTCTGGGGGAGTAATTCCCGTTACCGTTTCCGTAGAGTAACGGAACCGAGTAACGGAAACGGAAACGGAAATACCGCTAAGTCGTGCCCATCTCTACTCAACGTGACAAACTTGTACCTGGTCCTGGGGTGGTGTTTTCTCTTGTCCCTCTTCTGCCCTGCTTCTTGTCCCAGTTCTACATGATGTGGAGTAAAGCATGTTTGGTTTGGTTTTGGTGCCGTCTGGCTTCCCTTTTTTGCCCTGGTTAAACAGCTTTGCAAGCCAGCGGGCCCCAAGACCTCCATGGGCTTTTACAACCCAGAAGTGTTGCTCCCTGAATAACTGGGGCAAGCAGACAACCATAAAATACATCATGCATCATGAAGAAAAGGTAGTAGTGAAGCCAGGCCGAGCAACGGAGGATATATCAGATAAAATGGAATATTACTAGTGTTGTCGATACCTTAAAATGGGGCTTCTAAAAGAATAAATTGTTTAATGGACAGTCCTGAGATTAGTTATGGAATGTATAAGTCACTCCCTAATGGTTCTCAACCTGTGGGTCCCCAGATGTTCTTGGACTGCAACTCCCAAAAGCCTCCACCACTTGCTGTACTGGAAGGGTTTCTGGGAGTAGCAGTCCAGGAACATCTGGGGACCCACAGGTTGAGAACCACTACAATAAACTATCTCCAAGACGGAGTGGCTCCACACACACACACCAGTGAATAATTAAACCAGTAGTAGAATACAGCACTGTAAGCTTCAAATAATGTATGTCATGGAGATAATTCTGTTGATGGTGTTAGGCATGATAGCTAAATGAAACCTTTCTGGTCATGATGATAAATAAAAGGAACCCCCATGTTTGGATGCAGTGCACCTATAAATTCCAGTTGCTAAGAAACCAAGAGTGGGAGGAACCTTTGGCTTCCCATCCTGCACCTGGGTCTCTTGCCACCATCTGCCTGGGCGCTGTTGCAAACAGAACGTTCTGGAAGATGGAGGCTTCAAGCACAAGCTTAGACTTGACTCAGAAATAAGTCCTTTCAAAGTCCAGGAGACTAGCTGTCAGATCAGTGTATACAGGTGTGCGTTTTCATTTCTGGGTACCTAGCATTTTCTGAGCATTGAAAGATTTATGAAAGATCCACCAACTACCCTTTGCTCTAGACACGGGCCCATGAAGGCTAAAAGGCTCAGAGCGGCAGACCAGCAGGGTAACATTTCCAAACTGTGACAGTCTGCCCACAATAGCCCACACCAAGATATCCTTCCACACATCCGTTCAGTTCCATTCTCAGGAACAACAGAACACACCTGCTCCTCCTTTTATATCATGATCTTCCAGACATTTGAAGACCTCTCTTAGGCTCCCCTTTGCCTTCTTTCCTCCAGGCTGTGCATAGCCAGCTCTTTCGACCTGTCTTCATGGGACTCGGTTCCCAGACACCTCATCTTCCTGTGCATCCTTCTCTGCCACCCTTCCAGTTTGACAGTGTCCACCGTAGGAGACCCGAGAATGGGCACAGTATTTCCAAATGCAACTTTTGTAGTGCCATGAAGTCCCAGGATATTGGCACACTTTGCTCCTATGAATGGGATCTCCTAAGACTGGATTGGCTTTTTAGCAGCCATGTCATCCAGTTGGCTTCTGTTCAGACTTGATCTCCTAAGACCCTGGATCTTATACTTGAGACCTTCTTGCAAGTTGACACAGAGCCATCATTGGGGCGCTTGCTCCCCAAAATGCTCACCCAGCTGTGAATCCATTTAACTGGCTCAGTGTCCAAATTTCCTTTTATCATCTTATCAACAAGGGTATCCTATAAAGCTTTATTGAATACTTTGCAGAGATCAAGATACACTGTGTGATATCTGTGGCATTTCTTTAATGTATCAGACTAGTAACTTTTTTAAAAAAAAAAGTAAAGTTAAGGTAGGTCTGGTGTCATCTGTCTGGATTAAGCCACATTGGCTCCTGGTAATTCAAAGCACAGTACTGTAAATGTACCATCTGACTGATTGATAATTGTTTCTACAATTTTGCTAGTATCGACATCAGGCCAAATGGCCAGTACAGTAGGACCCCTGTATCCACTGATTCATTGTCCACTGATTCAGTTATCCACGGCCGGCAAAGGAAAAAATTAAATAATTCAGCAGCCACAAAGCAAGCTGTAAAGCAAGCTGTTGTCACAAACAGCAGCTGTAAAGCAAGCTATTGTCACAAAAAGCACCCATAAAGCAAGCTACTGTCTCAAAACAGCAGTCATAAAACAAGCTACTGTCAGAAAACAGCAGTTTGGGGGGGGGTGGGCAGGCATTCTCATCTACAATCTTCATTATCCACAGGAAGGCCTGGAACCAATGCCCAGCGGATACAGTGGTACTACTGTAGTTCCTCAAATATACTTCTTCTGCTTTGGCACATCAGACCTGTTCCCAAAGAATTCTCAAGGCTTGCCGCCAGTTACTCTGAAATAACACATGCAATCTTTTCCAGCAGCCTAGGAGACAATTAGTCCAGCACTGGGGAACTGAGGTGATTTTTAGTGGCTAGGTTTTATCTAGTTGCCGCCTGTCTCATCCTGGGTTTACAGGTCCCACCTTCTAGGCTTGGGTCTAACTACGTTTCACGTTGAACATGACTCCACTTGAGGAAGAAGAATGAAGCAAAACAGGAAGGGACGGTTCCACCTTCTATCCATCACCCATTAATAGTTCAAAAACTTCCGTAAGCAGCACAGATCTGCCCTGTCCTTATTCTTTGTCTTACTCCAAGTGTAATGAAAGAAGCAGTTGTTTTTAGCATTCTTTACCCCTTAGAACACGCTGGAGTCTTGGGACAGCGTATCTCCAGGATCAAGCTGCTCTGTTCTCCTCCTCCTCTGTCTCGTATATACAGTAGGACCCCTGTATCCACTGATTCACTAACTACTGATTCAGTTATCTACGGTTGGCAGAGGAAAAAATTAAATAAATGAGTCAGCAGCTGCAAAGCAAGCTACTGTCACAAACAGCAGCCGCAAAGCAAACTACTGTTGCAAAAGAGCAGCTGTAAAGCAAGCTACTGTCACAAAACAGCAGTTTGGGTTGGTGGTGTTCTCTCTTATCCATGATTTTCGTTATCCACGGGGAAGCTTGGAACCAATCCCCAGTGGATACCGGGCTCCTACTGTATGTCATTTTTTAGTCTCAGCTCAGCAAATCTCCTGTACAGCCAGGTGATGTCTGCTTCAAATGCCTCTCATGTTTCTTTCTCAACACTAGCAAAAAGCAGTGTTTTAGTAGGTCACTGTTGATCAGGTACTTCAGTGGAGGATTTCATGAACTGCACTGGCAGGGTTTTATTTTACACCCCCCCCCCCACCGCCCCCCAGCATCATGAAGCTGGATCTCAGCCTTGGACAGTGAATCTTTCTCTGACTTTCTGCTTGTTTAGTATCAAGAAACCAAGTCAGAGATGCATCAGGCCTCCAATTTATAGAAAATTAGATGCCAAGATATTTAGAAGACTTTGTTAATCTATGATGCCTTTTGTTTCATTAAAGAATTACTCATGCCTTCCAGGGAGCTCAATGATCTATAAAATACTACTAAAACAATTATTGTTCTTGTTATATGCCATCAAGTTACCTCTGACTTATGCCAACTTTATAAATGAGCAATTTAAAAACAGACATAGTGGAACTAGAAAAGGTGCAGAAGAGAGCAACTAATGATTACTGGATTAGGGGACATCCCTTATGAGGAAAGGCTACAACATTTGGGGCTCTTTAATCTGTAAAAAAGGCGCCTGAGGGGGGATATGATTGAGACGTACAAAATTATGCAGGGCATGAGGAAAGTGGATAGAGGGATGCTCTTCTCCCTCTCACAAAATACCAGAACTAGGGGACATCCACTCAAACTGAGAGCTGGGAGAGTGAGAAGAGACAAAATAAAATACTTCTTTACCCAGCATGTTGTTAGTCTGTGGAACTCCCTGCCACAGGGTGTGGTGATGGCATCTAGCCTGGATGCCTTCAAAAGGGGATTGGACAGATTCCTGGAGGAAAAGTCCATCACAGGTTACAAACCATGATGGAGATGTGTAATCTCCAGGCTTAAAAAAAAAACACAGGGAAATTCAAAGACCAGATGCAGGGGACTGGTATCAGGAGACAGATCTAGTCCCATGCGCTCCCAGACGTATCTGGTGGGGCTACTGTGAGATATAGGAAGCTGGACTCGATGGGACCTTGGCCTGATCCAGCATGGCTCTCCTTATGTTCTTATGTTCTTAATCTCCAAGATGTTCTTTACTCAGAAGCTGTGCTCTATTCTTGTAACACAAGCCTGGCTTAAGGGAGTCAATCCATCTCATATTTGGCCTTCCTCCCCCCTCCCCCCGGTGGCCTTCACTCTGTTCCAGCGTTACTCTCATTTCCAGAGAATCCTGCCTTCTCATGATGTGCAGTAGGACAGCCCCAGTTTCATTATTTTTGCCTCCAGAGGAAGTTCAAGCGTGGTTTGCTCTAAGATCAGCATGCTCATTTTTCTGGCAGTCCAGCCTATCTGCGAAGCTCTCTTCCAGCGAGTCCAAATTTCAAGCAAATCAATCTTTTTTTCACCCTGCCAGCTTTCCTAACTGTCCAACTTTCATTCCCCTAGATGGTGATCAGAAAAACACAAAAGTGTGGATAGTCTTGTTCTCCAAAGCACTTCCTTCCATTTGAATCCTCCCACCCCCACCCCCTATTTTTCTTCATCGCTGGCCTTCTCAATCTTGGTCTTTTTATTCTGATTTCTGGCCAAGATAGTGCAAAAACAATATCACTTGTGATTTCTCATTCTTCCTGTCTTCACCCATGTGTTTCCCGGAATAGGACTTCTGGACTTAGGTTCCTGGAACTCTATCTGCACGTGTTCTGTGCATCCTCCCACTATTGTGTCTGTTCCTTCTGGACCAGATATACCCTTTAATTGCTATCATTCAATTCGCGATTCTCCTTCAGGGACATTGGCAAGTCTTTGGGGCTCAGTCCTAAGTCCAAATCTTTGGTACTGAGTCCAATTTTTTGGTACCAAGTCATGAAAACAAAAAAAAATAAACCAACATACGAAACCCAAATCAAGTCTGAGTCAAATCACCCATGTGATGCAAGTCCTTGACAGTGAGTCCTATAAATCGAGTCCCCATCCCTGGTTGCCTCCCGCCAGGTCCCAGAGATTCTTCTCAGATCATTCTTCTCATTCTATCCGAGGATTTTGAGGCTATTCTGTTTGATTCCCATACTCCGTTTGGTAGTAGATACTAGAGATGGGCACGACTCAAAAATGGTGTTTCGTTTGTCGTTTGGTCATTTAGGGGTCCGTTTCGGTTCGTTTTCGTTTTCATGACATTTTTTGCAAAAAAAAATTCATTTTCGTTTCGTTAGGTAACAAAACGAAAAAATGAAAACGAAAACGAAAAATTGCTGTTTCGTTAGAATTCTTTTTAGTTCAATACATCAGCTGCAATGAAAACGAAAAACACGGCAAATTGGGTCGTTTCGTTTTCGTTTTCGTTTTGTATTTTAAAAAAAAAATTCGTTTCGTTTTCGTTGCGTAACGAAACAAAAAACGAAAACAAAAATGAAAAATCACTCGTTTCGTGCCCATCTCTAGTAGATACTGTAGGTATCAGAGCCTTTTTTGACATGCCAGTCACACCCACTGGAACGGATACATCAGAGAAGTTGGACACATTCCTTCCACCAGTAATTAAGCATTCTGTGACCACTCAGCATGGTCAGGCTTTTACTGGAGTCCTTCTACCCTTCTGCCCTAAGGATTCCACCTTGATTCTTTTGGGCTGTAAAGGGTTTTCTTTCTTTCTCCTTCCTTCCTTCCTTCCTTCCTTCCTTCCTTCCTTCCTTCCTTCCTTCCTTAAGGATGGGTTTCACACAAGCCTCCTGAAATTGATTTCTCAAGCAGCGATGATACCCTTTTGGCTTCAAGATGCTCAGAGAAGGAGTTTGCTATTACTATAGCCGTGACCTGGTACCTAATCTAACATATCTCAAGGGTTCAAAGCAATTCAGACAGTAAAATTTGTTCAGTTTTGTCTCTGTACTGAAGAGTGCATAGAAGGGGGCTGCATAAACAGTTGCTTACCTCTGTGACAGGAGTTGAAATCTGAACCAGGAGATTTTTGCTCACTGCACTACATAAAAGTTTTCACAGAAATATAGGAACTACCTTTTATGGAGTTGCCTGGCTGGAGAGCTCATCAATCTAAGTGCCTGGCTGGGGAACTACAGGTTGGGATTTCTATTAGAGATGGGCACAACTTGAAAAAAAGCCATTTTGTGAGTTGTCGTTTCGGGCCAACCGTTTCGGCTCGTTTCCAGGTTGCCCCGCGAAAATTTGCAAAAGGAAGTCGGTTCTTTTGAGTTTTTTCGTTGTCATTAGTACTGGTTTGGGGAGGGGGTAGCGGGTCCTGGAGGGAGCTGCAGGAGTCAGCCAGAGCCACTTGTGACGGACTTGGCAGACTCTTTGTTCCCGTTCTTGTTCTTGTTCTTGCATGTAGTTGCCTGCAAGTAGATCTCCCTTAGGGTTAAGACGGGCTGGCGGAAATGCTTTTTAGGCTAGTTTCCTGAGGTTCCTGGTGAGTATTGGGGTATTCCTCTGGGTGCCTCTCTGACCCACTTAGAGCGTAGCAGTGTACTGCTTGGGTTAGGCTTAGGGTTCGGGTTGAGGCTACGATTAGTGGGCTGTTTATGCCCGATTGGCACACCCCATAAGTCTCTGTGGTTTGGAGCAAGTGAACATGCGATTGGTGGAAAAGTTTGTTTGGTCTACTCCCATCATTGCAAATGTGCAGGTGGATAAAAAACATTTTAAAATAAAATCAACGGAGACTTTTTTTTTGCAAGAAAAACCCACTGCTGCTACTGTAAAAATTCAAGCATTTAAAATAGCCTGTTTTCGCATCTTTCTGTGGTGCTTCAGATCGTTCTATTTTGGGCAACGATTAGAAAAAAAAATATTGCGGTAAATGAATTTTGGATCCCCCCCCCACCGCGTGGCAAATGGATGCGCCCTCCCAGCCTGGTACAGTCAGCAGGAAACAAACTGGCCATGCGATTGGTGAGGAATGGCTCCAAAACTTTGATGGTCCACTCCCATTATGGCGAGCCCATCATTGCGAATGCGTTCAGAACAGATGAAAAAAAGATATATAAAATAAAGGAAAAACAAACTTCAACGGAGACTTTTTTTTGCAAAAAAAACCCACTGCTGCTACTGTAAAAATTCAAGCATCCAAAATATCATACATTTTCACATCTGTTTCTGTGGTGCTTTGGTGGGGTTTTGGGCAACGATTTCAAAAAAAAATATTGCGGTCGCCATTTTGGATCCCCCGCACTGCATGGGCAAATGGATGCGCCCTCCCAGCCTGGTACAGTCAGCAAAACCTGGCCATGCGATTGGTGGAATGTGCTCCAAAACTTTGCATGTAATGCAGACATGGGTTTAGCCCATCATTGCGAATGCGCAGGTGTCAAAAAAATAAAATAAAATAAAATAAAATAAAATCAACGGAGACTTTTTTTGCAAGAAAAACCCACTGCTGCTACTGTAAAAATTCAAGCATTTAAAATAGCTAATTTTCGCATGTTTCTGTGGTGCTTTGGTGGGGTTTTGGGCAACGATTTCAAAAAAAAATATTGCGGTCGCCATTTTGGATCCCCCGCACTGCATGGCAAATGGATGTGCCCTCCCAGCCTGGTACCAGCAGCGCAGCAGTAGCAATAGCAGTTAAGAGGGGGGCGGGGGTTTAAAACACGCTTCTGGCCTTGGTAGGTGCCCTCAGACAGTTTTCGCCTACTTTTAGGGCCGGGAATCAGGGTTTTTTTTTAACTTTTAAAAAAACTTTTTTTCTGTGCCGCTTGGCATTGCGCGATGCAAGTAACGAGCTGGTGACAAATCAGACCAAATTGTTCGTTCGTCGGTTCGAGCTCGAATTCTGGTGGAGTAAGCCCCGTTTCCGTTTCCGTCTAGAGTAACGGATACGAGTAACGGAAACGGAAACGGGAATACCGCTAAGTTGTGCCCATCTCTAGTTGGGATTTCTATTTCCCACTTTGCCTCCTGGGAGAAGAGCCATCCTGTGAGGGCTTGGACAACCTGCACAGTTCCAGGTTGCCCCAGAAGAAGGGAATGGGAAGCCACTTCTGAGTATTCTCTATTGGGAAAGTCCTGAAAACGATCACCATAAGTCAGAATTGAGTTGATGTCTTGTTCTTGTTCTTGTTCTTGTTCTTGTTCTTGTTCTTGTTCTTCTTGTTCTTGTCCTCTTCCCCATCCTCCCCCAATATTACCCACTTGGGCTGGCAGCAATGTTTTCAGGCAGCTTTCCTAACCCTTCCTGGAGACCCTTGGTATTCTTTGGTGGTGTTCTCCCATCCAAGAGCGTAGCATGCCTGATCTTGCTTAGCCTTTGAAATCCATTGAGACCAGCTGCATGTGCAAGATGGGATGGGTTAACCTGATATGTGCTGCGGTTTGGAGCAAGTGAACATTTCTTCCTTAGTTATGTTTGGTACTGTAGCATAAGTGTGCCGATGGATACTCAACATTTTATGCTGCTCCATGGAGATGGGGTAAGTTAGTGCTTGCCTCCACATTAGAACCTTCTTCACGCCTGTTTTATTTTATGAGTTGTCAGATCGTTCTATAACTGTTCCATTAGAACAATAAATACTGTGTGTAAATGAAGTTTATATGCACGCTGGGCCAAGTTCGTGTTGACCTCATGTGTCATCATCATGTACTGCAGTAGGAAGAGCAGGAAACAAACTGGGAATAGATCAGAATGTGAGTAATAATTTCTAATAACGTAAAGAGGAAACCATTAATTATGGCATTAACAAATGAACACAAATGTGTTCAGAACAAAATGAATAAGAGATATATAATTTGCAAGGAAACAACAGACTTTAGGTGACTACTTCATTTCAAAACTACCCAATATAGTACTGTAAATAGGGGTTCCGGAGTCCAAAAGATCATACATTTGCATCTTAAACTATAGGGTATTTTTTCCAATATATTGTATTATCTGAAAAATCACTGTGCTAATGTTTTTGCTATTTGTAAATCTTGTTGCTTCCAATCTTGGATTAATTCCTACTTCCATTGTTCCAAATGTGGATCCTAATCATGGAGTGTAATGCAGACTCTGTTTACACAGGATGAGACGCCATGGAGCTCAAAGGTTCTGTGGAAATGTGTCTATGATTGCAGGCCAAGGCACTGATTTCCCAGGAGTCAGTTCCCTGAAACACCTTGGGATTCCCACAGTAGCAAGTGCATAGGGTTTGTAGTCCAGGATGCAAACATAGGCCCAATTGCTCTGAGCTTGAGTGAGGTTTGCATCCAATCCAACATGTATAGGATTGCAGCATGAGTCAGTTAAAAGGGGTTTGGGTTTATTACGGCATCTGCTTCATACCGACTAAGTACATGTTTTAACTGGTTCAAGAACATAAGCCTGATTTTAAAAATGACTCTGGATGAAAGGGATGGGTAGGTTCCAGTCCAAGGGAGGTATGTGGAATTTTATAGGAGCTGGTGGAAAATTCCGTCTTGGCGGAAAGCCATTTGTGGAAACTGCTGAGGCCCTGGAAGCCACTTTTCGCCCTCCAGTCTGAGATATTTCACAGGTGCTGACCACTGGGCAGTTATGGTCATTTGGTGATCCCAGCAGTGACTGCTTTGGGGGGCTGCCTTTCTGCCTGGGATGACATGAGCTTCCTTCACAGGCCCCATGATCTAATATCAAACAACAGGCAAGGTGCTGTAGTGGTTCAAACTTTAGACTGGGATCAGGGAGATCCACAAAACTTCACTTTCAGCCTGGCCTAACTCACAGAATTGTTGTCAAGATAAAGTCTGCAAGAGGAAAGCACGTAGGCCACATTTAGTTCACCGGATGACATTTAAGTGGCTTTGTTTCTATAGCAGTGCCTCCAGCCTTGGCTCCTCAGAAGGTCTCAGACTGCAAATCCCAGATATCTTGGCCAGCTCTGCTAGTGGTGAAGGCTCTGGGAGTGTTAGTCCAAGAACACCTGGGTTACTGAAGATTGGGAACCAGTGTCCTATAGAATTCAGTGGAGGTGCGTCTCAGATAAAGGGTGTAAAGTATTGGAGCCTCCAAGCAGAGAAAAGGAGTCCACTGCCCACCCAAAAGCACCTATCAACGTTTTCTTTCCCCCCCAACAGCTTCTCCCATACTAGGGTGCTAGCCCAGTGGTTTAGATATCTGCCTGCCAAACCAAAGGTTATGAGTTCGATTCCTCACTCAATGGTGGTTACTTCACGTCCTTCCTCGAGCCGAGGTGAACTTGTCTCCGTGCTGAAATCGGGTTTCAATACGGCAACAGCTTCTCCCATACTAGGGTGCTAGCCCAGTGGTTTAGATATCTGTCTGCCAAACCAAAGGTTATGAGTTCGATTCCTCACTCAATGGTGGTTACTTCATGTCCTTCCTCGAGCCGAGGTGAACTTGTCTCCGTGCTGAAATCGGTTTTCAATACAGATCGAGAAGTGGATTGAAAAGATTCCCGAGCTCCAGGACGGGAATCTCTCACCCCGCTTGGAGTGCAGTTCAGGGGGCGTGGTCGGGGTGAACTCAGATTGACCCCACAAGGACATGAGGTTCTGTTCCTTTGAACTTGGATTGACCCCACAAGGACATGAGGTTACGTTCCTTCGAACTCGGATTGACCCCACAAGGACGTGAGGTTGCGTTCCTTCGAACCGGTCTCCAGCGGGGCCACGAACTGCAGCGAGAGGGACGTGAAGTATCAGCCAATGATTAATAGCCCCCCCCCCCGCAACTCTGCAGTTCTAAGATAAATACTTGGTGCTACAAGAAACACAGATAAACATTTTAAAAAAGAGATAGTTATTACATATATTATATTATGTGTGTAGCCTTATTTTTTTCTAATTTTTCACTTTTACTTACAGTGCTAACTACAGTAATACCTTGGTTTAAGAGTAACTTGGTTTAAGAGCGTTTGCAAGACAAGCAAACATTTATTTTAAATTTTGCCTTGATCAGCAAGCAATGTCTTGATATAAAAGCACTGGAGCAGGTCACATGACCACAAGTGAGCCAATGGTCTCTCTCTCTCTCTCTCTCCCCTCCTGCTGGATTGTTCAGGGGGGAGAGAGAGCCACCATTGGCTTACTTGTGGTCATGTGACCTGCTCCAGTGCTTGTATATCAAGACATTGCTTGTTGATCAACCATTTCTAGTCATGGGGCAGCTAGTCAAATGTGTATAGGGCTACAAATTGTACTTTATTACTGTCACATTCAAAAACACAGAGTAAAATCCAGTTGTTAGTCCCAAGCAGAGCAGATTCCTTAGCCAGGTACATAAACCATGGTGTGGACGTGGACTTCTAGCCAACTGCTTTTGTGAGTTTTGGCATTTTGTGTCTACAGTATGTGGTCTATGAGGCCCCATAACGAATCATCTGGGTTTTCATTATTTCTTACTGAGAAATTTGCTTTGATATAAGAGTGTTTTGGTTTACAACTTACAAGCATGTTTCCGGAATGAATTCTGCTGATAAACCAAGGTATTACTGTACTTGTCAATGAAGTATAGAGTGTCTATGTTCTTATTCAGACATCTCTCTGGTCCCAGATTTCAGCTGGCATTAGCACGGCTGCTTCAAAGTGCATCTTTGCCACCATTAGGGTGAGATACTTGCTTTTAAAACAAGAAAAGCCAGACATTCTCAGCACCCAAATCTGTAACTAATACCACCCTCCGTACTCCCACCAATTTACAGCACATGCATAGAACTGACTGGCTAAGGAGGTGGGCGGTCAAGCATTCCTGTAGCCTCCTCTGGCATTTTGGGGATCGCACAAGGCCACGTGGATCGCTGGCAGTGGGCGTGCCATACAAGCCGAAGCCTTTGGGAAATGGCTTGACTTGGGGATGTGACTGAGAAAGCCTCTCACCCTGTTTTAGGGGGAATCTTGTGCAGGAAAAGTTAGGACCTTGCAGCAATTAGTACTCACCCTGTTTCCTGAGTCCTCAAAAACCTACCGTGAGGATTCATTTTCTGCCTGTTCCTTTCCTCTCTCTTTCCCATCCTCTCTTTTCTCCCTGTTGTCACTCACTCGTGCACAATTCAATGGCCGAATGGGCGGATGGTCTTTCAAACTTGGGCATCTTCAACAAGGTCTTGAAATCATGGCACACACAGTGGTCCATTCTGCGTTGGCAGGCGGCTGCTTGCAGTCCTCCACTTTTACAGTATCTCCTCCAGTCCTTGGCTGAACATCAAAGGTTGTCTGAGAACAACTATTCAGATGCTTTCTCCAGCAACAGGGCCAGTCCTACCTTTAGGCTCACAGAGCGAAGCTGTAGCGCCAGATAGCAGATTTTGGATGTTATAAAAGGGCAGGAAGTTTTATTTATTTATTTACCATATTTTTTCATCTTTAAGATGACCCCATATATAAGAGGACCCCCAATTTTTCAGACTGAAATAACAGTTTCTCTACTTTGTATTTCTCTCATTGGCTTACCTCTCTGTGTAAGACAACCCTAAATTTTTAGTCTGTTTTAGTAAAAACTATAGTCTTATACATGGAAAATACAGTATGTCTTTCTCTCTGTCCCTCTGTCTCTCGGTCTCTCGGTCTCTTTCTCTCTTGTGGCCCTCATGGGTCTTCTGCTTCTTGTGCTAATAAGAGAAGAAAACAAAACTCTGTTATACTGTGTACCTGGACTGTAGAAAACATGACTGACTATGCTGGCTAGAAGGTTTTTAGGACCCTAAATGTTCCCTTTGGGAGTTATATTTCCAACCTCTCTTAGTAACCCAAATCCACCATTCTCAGCGGGGACCATATGGTCCCCTGGGGGGCCCTGGCACACATTTGAAGGGGGCCACAGACTGAAAAATGTGAGAGGCTTCTGAAAGGCATTGGTCTACATGGTAACCTTGTTTGACGGGAGAAAGGGGTGCGGGGGGGGGGGCTGGAACACAAAAGGAAGTCCTGAAATGGCCGTAGCCGAAAAAAAGTTTGAGAATGACCAACTTAAATGGGTATAAAGGCAAATTTTTAGCAGACCTATCAAATGGTATTAGGAGAGCAACCTGCTCTCGAATGCCATTTGTTAGGACTGACCATTAGGGGAGCTTGCATGCCCACATGAATTTTTGAATTTAATTGTTAAAAGTCATCAAATTCAGCAGATTTCATTCCCTCCTCCCCTTTCCAGGCTCTTTGCCATCCTTCCCCAAGCAAATGCAAATCATGAGCAGCAGTGTTGGCTGCTTTATTTCCCACAACAAGCCACAGGAACCCAAGAACCTGTTGGTGGGGCAGCAGGGGCAAGTCCCCCTCACAACTCCATCTGAAGTTGAAAGGGACAAACAATGATGCTTCCTTGGAGAAGATCTACTTCCTGCCTCCCACCCACCCCACCCCCCGCATTTCCACACCTTTTCAGATTTGCTTCTTCAAGCCATTGACCGACATTTTATAGAACCAAAGTGACGCCCGATGTCTCTCCTGTGGTTAACTGATGGTCAGGAAGATTTCACTGCAGACACAGCAGCAGTTTCTGAGGACATGGTTTTTCTCTTATGACACACCTCAAGCTGACGTGTGGTAGTGATCCAGCCCCCAAACTCATCCCAAGCTCAGAAGATGATACACAAAGCACCATGCATACTCTACTCCACTAAACACACACATATACACACAGCAACTTCTACTACCTTTTCAGCTTAAAGTAATCCCAAGAGGTCTACACTTGAGCTGGATAGAAGCCAGTCTTGGGCAATCTCAGAACATGAAATCAGCCAACTAGATTCAAAAGCCAGACATGCTAAACTAAAGAAGAATAAACCGAGGAGCATGGAATACGTTTTGAGTAGAGATGGGCACGAAACGACCGATTTTTCATTTTCGTTTTCATTTTTTCATTTTGTTACTCAACGAAAACGAAACAAAATTTTTTTTAAAACAAAACGAAAATGAAAACAAAACGACCAAATTTGCCGTGTTTTTCGTTTTCATTGCAGCAGATGCATTGAACTAAAAAGAATGCTAACGAAACAGCAATTTTTCATTTTCGTTTTCGTTTTTTCGTTTCGTTACCTAACGAAATGAAAACGAATTTTTTTGCAAAAACGTCATGAAAACGAACCGAAACGGACCCCTAAATGACCAAATGACAAATGAAACACCATTTTTTTGAGTCGTGCCCATCTCTTGAGTAACAAGGGAACTTAACTGAGCTCATTCCCCGTCTACACACAGCTTCTCTCCTACACCCTGCACCTCCCAGTGTTCCTCATTTTAGCAGCAGGTTGTGTACCAAGTAGAGATGGGCATGATATGACAAAAATGGCATTTTGTTTTGTTTTTCATTTCTTTCCCTGTTTCGTTTATTATGAAACAATTGTTTTTTTAAAAAAATCATTTTGTATTTTGTTTTGTTTTTCTTTTTTAATTTTTTTTTATACTGTTGGGGCCGGCGGGCTGGCCAGCAGTTTTTTTTTCTCCTGCCAACCAGCTGGCCCATGGGGAGGCCGGTTGGCATTTTTTTCTTTTCTTTACTTCCCACCGACCAGCTGGCCCATAGGGAGGTTGGTTGTCATCCCCCCCCCCCCGCTGACCACCTGGCACATGGGCCATGCACCAGCTGATCGGTGCTTATTTTTATTATTTATTTCAACAAGTGCCAAGATCAGCGCTTGTCAAAATAAATAATAAGAAACGAAAAATGAAACGGAAAGAAACAAAAATTTCCATTTCATTTCATTTTTTTAAAAAGGGCACTTCATTTTTTTGTTTTGTTGGGCAATGAAATGAATAATGAATAATAAAACGAAGAAAAAATCATTTCGTGTCCATCCCTAGTACCAAGTGCTTTTGTTGCTAAACATTGGGAGCTAGATATTCTTGCAGACAGTTCTGACTTTACCTATCTCTGATCTATCTGGGCCAGTAAGACATTTACAGTATTGCCTTCCCTAACAAGTGTTAGATTGTAAATTTGATGAGAGATGCTAATTCAGATTATTTTTTCCTGATGTATATTTTGAAAGGACAATATTGGTGACATAACTTAGATTCCTGGTAGGATCATTTAAAAAACTGATTACTGTTTAATTAAAATGTTCATATTTAGGCACCTTTCTTGTTCAGCTCTAGGATAGCACCTTAGTCTCACAGTAAGCTCCCCAGTGGATTATTACAATATTCAGATTTGGCAACTTAAAGAAAGGATTAGACAAGTTCATGGAGAACAAGGGTATCACTGGCTATCATGACGGATGTCTAAGGACAACCTCTGGGAGAGATAGGCAGGATCTCTCTCAATGCCATTTGCAGGGAATCGTAAGCAGATGAAGGCATCTGCTTAGGAATACCCTGAAGCAAATGGTGAGCCACTGTGTGAGACAGAATGCTGGACTGGATATGCTGTAGCCTGTTCCAGCAAGGCTGTTCTTATGTTCTTAGTGTACAAGATGCTGCTCTTGATGATAGTTTGAAAATTGAGGTAGGTCTCAAACTAAAGGGACTATAGGGGAATTGGTATATCTATATATCTACTGTATTTTTCCATTTATAAGTCTATATTTTTTACTAAATCTGTTAGACTTAAAATTTAGTCATCTTATAAGCCAATGAGAGAACCACACAGTAGAAAAACTGTTTTTTTCAGGCTGGAAAATTGGGGGTGTTCTTTTACATGGGGGCATCTTACAGATGGGAAAATATGGCATATATTTAAAGGCATTCCCCTATTGGCCTTGAGTTTAGTTTGAAACCTAATTCTGGGTATTACATTGAAAAACTTCAAATGGCATGAAACTTGAGAAATGGAATTCTTTATTCTCTGTCTAAAGTTCCGTTTTGTGCATGCCTATTCTGACTTATGAACTTTCACATATTTATTTCAGGCTTAATTTCCATCAGCAAAAAGGAAAAAAATGTGTTAAAATGAAAACCAGTACAGCAAGATCAATTTCAACGTAGGCTTTCAGGATCAGCCATCTGCGTCGTGTTTTCATGCAAGGCTAAACATTATGTGAGTAGCAGGGATTCAGAGAAGATGGATGTAGACACAACCATGACATTTCTAACTTGGAATGATCTTAATTAACATTCTGTGAATTGCAGTCCAATACAGTGGCCTTCTTTCAGGCAAGGGAGCAGAGGGGTCGCTGTGAATTATTTCATCTCTAGAATGTCTGAAACACAGGTCAGTGTTTTTTTCCCCCTCCTTCTGAGACACCCAGTCCAAGATGATGAAACATCTCCCTCCCTCTCTTATTGTACTATGTTCTATGGAAAGTACTGTGACATCCCCAGAGCACTTCCCAACACCATGAACATTAATTAAGCCAATATACAACCAATAACCATTTGAATGACATATATAAAGAACACCACTATTAAAAGCGATAAATCAGCATCAAAGCAAAACTGAAAATGGATCGAGGAACCTGGCAAGGCAAAACGTTTCCTATTCCTTCTGGCAAAAGAGCAGTATATGTGTGGAATGATATATACAAAGGCTTACTCTGACATCTCAAATTAATGTTCATCCTGGATTTTCATCTCACCATATGTAGCATCATTATGATCAGTGTCTCGAATGGTTTTCAGAGAGGAAGCTGTCTCAGTCTGGATCAGCACCAACTCCTAGAACTGCACCCAAAACATATTTAATGCCAGTTTTAAATTTAGCCCAGTTGTTTTAGGATAAGCTTTCTTCCATCATTATCTACTGCTTTAGACCTATGGAATGCAATATCCAGGCCACAAATTTAGGTATAACATGCAATAGGTGGAACTCTGTTTCCTCAAGTCTTAATGCCATGCTGTGACATCATAACAAATGCCAAGGGTTCCACCCCGGCAACAAGGAATGTGCAAGGTAGTTGTGCAGCTGGTCATGGGCTTCCTGTTTTAACCAGTCGCTCAATGTGCCAGTGGTTGTGCTTCCTGGACAACACTGCCACCTTGGTGCAATGACAGCTATGGTAGGTGGACCCTAATGTTATGCCTGCATAGCTATGCAACAGGATTTCAGCCATGGTGTGCAAACAGGGAAGGAGCCAAACGGATGGACCAAAGTATGTCTTACGTTCACTGTTCAGTTCTTTTTCTTTTCTATTTCATTTGGTATATTGTTTTTTAAAAGAGTTATATTCCAAATCTCCATGTATCTTCACTTTGGAAAGTGGAAATTGTTGATGAAACTGTATTTCCCTGTATGTCCTGTACTGCAATAGGTGTAGAAAAGAAAAAAGGAGGGAGGGAGGGAAGAATATGTGTTGGAGCCGCTAAAATGTAGATTATGTCTGAGGAAGTGGACTTGGTTCACAAAAGCTCACATTAAAATAGAACTGTTACTCTTTAAGGTGCAATCATATTTTTGTTTCCTGTTTTTTGTTTGCAGTTGTTGTCAAAAATACACATTTTACTCTTAATTGGAGGGAATTACAGTAGTCCAAGCCGCATGTCGGAGCAAGGTATCATCCAAACAAATTGATCTGAAGGGTCAATTTAAAAATATTAAGTCCAGAGACACCAAAGAGAAAGTCTTGGTACTGCCTTCTATTTTGTCACAAAATGAATCCTCACCCCCCCCCCCCCCAAAATTGTCCAGCTAGACAAGGCATCAGAGCAAAGGCAGGAAATCAGAAAGACTTCTTTTGTTGTTGTTGTTTTTCCTTTGAAACACCTGGCATTTGGGGCATTGTGGGAAGAAAATTCAGTTTAACAATCTGTGATAACACACAGAGAGAATTAAGGCTCTTTGGTCCCCTTAGACATTTGTGATGAACTTTTGGAGAAAGAAGGACCTCTGAAGCATATCCAGTACATGGAACTCTCTCTCTCTTTCCCATTTCCAAGGGATAATTTATGTGGGAAACATAAACATGTTAAAGAGGGGGAAAGGGATACCTTGACCCAAGGTGGCCATTTTCAGCAAGGGTGGGGTGGGTGGAATTCCAAGTGTTCCTATGGCACACAACCAGACTGGCAACTCAGGCCCAATGTCTAAACTGCAGTAGAACACTGTGAAACTGTAATTTTTCCTTTACATCGGGCAGGCACCAATAATTAGTATGTTACTGTAAATGAGAAAAGCATGGCCGTCGCCAAGCTCCCCACATAATCAGACATTCCAGGGTAGAGAATCCCCAGTCTTTAGCATTTTAAGGCTCTTCCCAATGAAACACATGTTTATTGGAGAAGGATCGGTTGGTCATTAATGCTGCCATTTCCTCCCATCTCCCTAATGACACAGAGCTCCGAGTCTATATTTTCAGAAACAGAATCCATAATTTTGTGGGCTGTTTTGTCCCCTCTGGCATAAAAAGTTAACTTAGGTTCCAGATGGCAGGAGATTGCTTGTCTTTCCTCTATTGTAAGGGTGAATTCAGTTCCCTTCTTTCCTTCTTTTGTTCCCCATCCCACCCCCAGCCGCCAAATCAACCCATCCTCTCTGTGTTCATCCCTGGCTACAGAGCTCAACTGCATTGCCGGCAGAGAGACCACGCTCGGCCATCTCAGGGTGAGGGCTGGTCAAAGCAGTGGCTCCTGTTCCCCTGCTCCATTCTGGTCCTCTCTTATCTTTTTAAAATGGACACACTCTTCACCTAACCAGTGGACCCTCGTATAACAAATGGTTTGTATAACATACAATCTGTACAACATAAAAAAATTCAGAGATAGGGGAAATTTGCTTAACAGAATCATCTATGGGGTGAATCCGTACAACATAAAAATGGTCGTGATTAGGGATTACTCCGTTTTCAATGCAATCCTATGGAGAATTTGTATAAAGAAAATTTGTTTAACATAATTTCATTTGAAACAAATTAATTCCTTTATACAAGGTACCACTGTATATGCAAAAGCAGGCAAGCAAACAAAACATCCCACAGTTACTCTAGGTCGGGTCGGCACGCCCTTTTTATTTTTTAACATTTTTATTTATTTATTTATTTATTTATTTATTTATTTATTTATTTATTTATTTATTATTTCCGGGTTCCTGGCCCACGCTACAGGTGTAGCGCGGAGCTTTTTGTTTGTTTGTTTTTTGTTTGTTTTTTTCAAGTGCCAACCGCACAGCCCCTGAGCCCCAGTCAGCGCTGGTTTTATTTTTTATTTTTTTTTTTCTTGATTTTAGGGTGCCAACCTGGCCACTCCTGGGGCCGGGTCGGCGCTCCTTTTAAAATTATTTTTATTTTATTTTTGTTGTTGTTGTTTTTTAACTGCTGACCACGTGGCCCACGCTACAGCTGTAGCGCGGACCGTCAGCTTTTTTTCCTGGTTGCCCTCCATGAAGCCAGGAAGACTGGACCTCCAGGACCAGCACCAGGTAGGAGACATCTCTGGCGCCTGCCATTAACGAACCTAACCGAAACGAACCAAATTTTTTTTGTTCAGTTCAGTTTGTTCTAAATCCACTCTGGGGTTCATTATTCATTTCATTACATAACAAAATAAATAACGAATAATGAAACAAACTAAAAGTTCATTTCGTGCCCATCTCTACTGTAAGATGCTGCTCAATTCCCTGTTCTTAAACTTGAGTATGTCTTAAATGTACTGGGCTGTATATTGTCCCTCACTACTGTAAGCAACCTTGGGTCCTTTTCCAAGGATAAAGGTTGGGTAAAAATACTCTAAATAAATAAATAAATAAATCAAATATGGGGGTATGGGGTGATATATAAGCAGAACACTTTGCTTTGCTTTGCTTTTAAATTTACCAATCTCTGCCCCTTGCCACCTATCCAAGAATGATGGCAGCTCTTACCAGCTTTCCGCAGTTTGAACTTCCTTTCCCTCTTTGTGCAAGTTCCAGCTGAACCCCCATTCTCCCTGGCAACTATGTGCCCTTTCACACTTTTGTTTTCATTAGAAATCAAATTTAGGCTTTCCTGTGTTCTATACAACTTTTCCAATAGAGTTGGCAAATTTTTATTTTAATTGCTTCCTATATGTTTAAATATCTGCCCTGGGACTGTCCGCCCAAATGGCTACATAGAACTAGCTCAACCAAACTGTACTAGAGATGGGCACCTTACGAAAAACAACACACTGTTTTGTCATTTCGTAAGCTTTCGAAATGTTACGAAAATGAAATGAAACAGGAAACAGTGTTTTGTTACGAAATGAAATGCTTCTCTCCCCCCCCCCCCGTTGGAACTGAAATGTTTCATTGCTCTGTAAAATGGCTCCCTTGTAAAAAGCTGCCCACCCAATTTTGGTGCCTCTCGGAACCAGGGGAGCCATTTTATAGAGGAACGAATCATTTCGTTATTGTTTCATTTACAAATATTCATTTAAAATGAAACAAAAGGAACCACTAGTAGAAACAAAACAAAACAAAACTCTATTTTTCTGTTTTGTGCCCATCCCTAAACTGAACTCTGGGCTCAGCAAGTTAGAGTAGCAAAACAGGGTGGAGCTGAGGCTCCGTTTAGACACAGTCCCTCTCCTAACCGTGCCAACTTAATTCGTTTGGGCTGTATAATTCATGGCAGGATGCCTCATCTTACTGCTGTAATGGATACGCAATTGAGAATCAGACGCCCATGCCAAGCCTGCTGCAGATCATCCAAAGAGCTACCAAAAGATACTTTTTGAGCCAATTTCAAGTCGATGAACAGCTTAGTGCCTGGCCAAAGACTATAATAATAATTGTGTGCCATCAGGTTGATTATGGCAACCCTTCTCAGGGTTTTCTCAGTGGAGAATACTCAGAAGTGGTTGACCCTTCCCTTCTTCTGGTGGCAACCTGTGACTGTGCATGTTCCCCCAAAACTACATGGGGTGGCTTTTACACCGGGAGACACAGTAGAGAATGGAACTTCCCATCTTGAACTCATTGAACTATCCAGAACTTGCCAGAATACAGGCCAAATTTTCTATGATTAAACATTTCTCCCTTCTAGAATCAAGACTGCAAATCCAACTCTGTCTTAAGCAAAGAAAAAATACATGTCAAGCAGAAGGTTCTCAACCTTACTTTCCCCCTTCTGTGCAGGTTTTTTAAATGCCCATTTTTTCATGGTGCTGTTGACCATCTGAGCCTGAAGTGGTACTGTCTGGGAGCCGTTTTTTAATGTGTGATGAACTATTTGTTTAAAGAACCTCTGAGACTGTAAATAATGGCAGTGGAAGGAGAGGGACACATGACAATGATAAATTCAATGTGAACATTTTTAAGAGGTTGCATGTTCTTCCTTTCTCCCGCTGCCCCACCCCCGCCCCCCTGACTGACAACGCTCATTGATCTTTCTTGCTTGGGAGCATTCTTTCATTGTATAACCAGATAATTTATAGTAGGACCGGGTATGCCAAGCATGGTTTCAAAGTACCTGCTGAGGGAGAAACATCCTCCCCCCCCCATCCCCCAAGTTGCAGTTAAAGAGAGGGAATGGCTCCCCCCCCTCTTTCTTCTTCCTCCCTTTGGTGTATAATTTTGAATGGAAAAAAAGGAGGGACCCCCAAGCCATGTCTCCAGAATCCAGATAAAATGGCCTGCACCTGAATTCAATTGCTCCCAGATGGACCGAGCGTCACCTGAACGTGCAGAAGGACACAGCAGTCATATTTAGCCATGGATCACAGTTACAGAGTACTGGAAGCCATTTAAAACAGCTGCATGGAAAGAGATCAGATTTATGGCTTCTTAATGGGCCATATACATTCACAGGAGAACAGCTGAGTTAAAGCTGGGGGAGGGGGCAGAATATCCACCCTCTTGGATAGTTTCTTAATGCTCTTGTTGGGTTTTTTAGAGTGTTTTTTACCCCACTTTTCTCCTCGGAAAAGGACCAAAGTGACTTTCAGTAATGAGGGGCAATATACAGTCCAGTACAATTAAGACATATTCAAGTTTGAGAACAGGGAATTGAGGGATATCTTACAGCATTAAAAGACTACAGCTGGTTCCCCAGCTGCCCCACATGTTTCCTCAAGGTAAGCATCATGGGAAATGCACATGCTTTCACTCCCACCCACCACCCACAGTCTCTTTCCATTGCTTTTGTTGGTCACTGACAGATTGGTCTGGGATGTTTTAACTTGGAAAGGAAAGGGTATTGGGACCTCCTTACACAGGCAAAGATGATATAGATCGTTGTTAGTGCTGAAACAGAATAAAACTCTGTTGTCCTCTCCTTGTCTCATTAGCTGTTCCCCTAAAAGAGGATATACATTTGCAAAATATTTGAATATGGTGGACCTTCTTTGAGTGGACCTTTGTGAAGCCACATGGATGGGTTTCCACGAGGCACACGTGAGGCTCCAGACTTTTCTAGCAAAAAAAGCTTGTTAGTTTCCTCCCCCTCCCACCGCGCATGAGCGGGAGGCTTCCCGCCCAAACCCTCAGTTCCGTCATAGCCACCAGCATGTAAGGTGAATATCATACAGCATAGCGACTTGACGGGAGGAGGGCAGGACTGTGTGGCTTCACGGAGGTCCACTCAAAGAACCACATTTACAGGTAAATAACCGGTTCTTCTTCTTTGTGGCCTTCGTGAAGCCACACAGATGGGTGATTACAAGCAGTACTCACAGGATGGTGGAAAGTCACGCCATCGCAAAGGAAAGGACAGCTCTACTGAAGATTGTAGAGGGCCTCACACATGTGTCCATTCTGTAGTGCTTCATGAAGGTTAATGGTTTAGACCACGTGGCGGAATAGCAAATATCCTCCAGAGGGACACCTTTCAGAAACTAAGCCAATGATGAAACAGCCCTGGTCATGCGAGCCCTTATAGGGCGAGGCAACGGGCTTTTAGCCAACTGAGAAACAAGCTCAATGGCAGAAATGACCCAATGTGATAGATGCTGAGATGAAACAGGTGACCCTTTAGAACTTGGGTCATAACAATTTAACAGCTTCAATGTGTAATGGAGAGGAGCAGTAAAAGGCAAGTGCTTGACGGACATCCAGTGTGTGAAGATCTCACTCAAAGGAAGTTGAGGGATTCGGAAAAGAGGTAGGTAGGGAGATGAGGTGGGAGAGGTGGGAGGAAGACACCACTTTGGGCAAAAAGGAAACATCAGAGTATGCCACAATCTTGTCTTTGTAAAACTGCCGGTACAGTGGGTTGCACTGGAGAGTGCAGCTTTCACTGGAGCATCCCGCCAGTTAAAAAAAGCTGTGTTAAATAAAAGCAGATGTGTCACAGGTTGCCGTGGGCTCAAAGGGGGGATGCATTAGTTGATGGAAAACAAGAAAAAGTGACCACTGAGGTGGAAGCGGCTTCCAATCTGGAAAGGTATTCTTTAGGCCCTTAAGGAACAACTTAAGACAGGAATGGTGAAAAAAGACAGAGGCAGGTAAGTACTCAGGTTGATGAGCAACAACTGCAGAGAGGTAAACTTTAAGGGAGGAAAGATTGAGGGCAGATTTCTTGAGGTAGGGAAGAAATTGGAATACTTGAAGAAGGGGCGGGGTTAATAGGAGAACACCCTTTGTCCCTGGTAAAGGATAGGAATCTTTTCCACTTATACGTGTAAAGACGTTTAGTAGAAGGTTTACAAGCAGCTGATAAAATGTCTTGAATTATCTTGGGATCCTCCAAGCCATGAATTGTAGACGTTCTAGATCGGGGTGAAGTATCTTTCCATTGTTCCGAGTCAGAAGGTTGGGAACAGAGTGTAGTCTGAACTCTGAAGTGGTCTGAGGACGTCTTCAGGAGGGGAGTGAACCAAGGCTGCCTGGGCCACCACGGAGCTATTAGAATGGCATTTGCTCTTTCTTGCTGACTCTTGGTCACAACCTTGAGGAGGAGAGGAACAGGAGGAAAGGCATAAAGTAGGTGATGACCCCAACGGAACATGAAGGCATTCCCCCAGGGATCGGCTGCCTCTCCCTGTCCAAGAGCAGAACTTGTGGCATTTGGAGTTCTCTGTCTTGACAAAGAGGTCGATCCGGGGAGTTCCCCACCAGTGAACTATGGACTGGAAAATGGGTTGGTGGAGTTGCCACTTATGAGATGACTCGTTCATCCTGCTGAAGCGATTGGCAGTGTCGTTTTCCTGCTGAAGCGATTGGCAGGAAGGTGCACGGCAATGGGAAAGATGAGATGTGCCATACACCCCCCCCCCAGAAGTCCACAGCCAACAGCAGGAGATGTTGAGAATGAGTGCCACCCTGTTTGTTGATGTAGTATATGGTGATTGTGTTGTCAGTGACCACCTGTACTACATTGCTGGAGAGGAGCTGGAGGAATGCTTTGAAAGCTTTGAAGACTGCCAGAAGTTTGGTATCCATTCCTAAAGTGAACATTCTGAATTTCGTGGTAAGGATGTATTTGTTGTGCTGTCAAAGTTCTAAAATGGGATGGAGACCTCCGTCTTTCTTTGGTATGGTAAAGTATCTTGAAAAGTGGCCACTTTGCAGTAGTGCAAGGGGAACTGGTTGGATGGCCCTTTTTTGTAGGAGAGAGGCAACTTCCTGAAGAAGGCAGAGGGAAGGTTCTGTTGAGATGTGGTTGCCTACGGGTTGTAGAGATTGAAATTTGAGACAGTAACCTTTTGAGAGGATGGAAAGTACCCAATGATCTGAAGTGATGGAACGCCAGTTTAGGAACGGCACAAGCCAGATGTCTGGGGTCATGGTGTCCCCTAAGGGGAGTGAGAGATTATATAATCAGCTCTTTTAAATCTGCAAGTCCTGGTATTCCAAGCCTCCAAGCCACTTGGTTCCATTAGGGCGCTGTTCAGCCCTTGATTATCTTATTCTGTTGTTTGAATAACAGGTTGAAATAGTTCTTTGGAATACAAATTTCTGGATCAAAAGGCCAGAGTGTGTTACCTGACCAATGGTCTAATGGCAACAACATAGTAAGTAGTTTCAATTCCGGATCTGATCTTTGTATTTTGGGATTTGTTGTCTACCACTTGTGGGGTAGTTATAACAAACAACCTCCGTCTAGGGCATTTATGTCCCAGCAACCTTCCATTCGGGTCTCCAAATGGTACTCATAAGCCAGAATCCTGTTTGTCAAGGTTCAAGGTAACAAATGTGCTCAGCATTCCACCCTGGTGACAAGAACTGTACATGCCAATTGCACACTTGGCCACCTGCTTTCACCAACTGCTCAGAATGCTGGCATTTTGGGGAGCACTTCCACTTTGGTGTGATTGTATCTTCTGTGGGGTGTGATGCTGAGTTACACTTGCATAGCTAGTAGACAACTAGATTTCAGCCATTGAGCTCCCAGGCAGCTCCCAACCAGACACTGGCCAGATTACACACACACACACACACACACACACACACACACACACACACACACACACACACACACACACACACACACACACACACACACACACACACACACACACACCTCTGCTTCATATATTCTTAAGAAATATAGTTACATGCTATTAGGGGGAGTGCTCCTTCCCACATTAAGAAAAACAAACTTGGCCACTGAGTTCTTTATTCGGGAAGCAGAGGTTTTTCCAGGGAGGTGGGAACTAAGTTGGAATAGCATTATGAGCCTTGTGGAGCAGTGGTTAAATTGCTGTACTGCAGCCAATACTTTGCTCACAACCTGGGGTTCAGTCCCAGGTAGCCAGCTCAAGGTTTATTCAGCCTTCTATCCTTCTTCTGAGGTCAATAGAATGAGTGCCCAGCTTGCTGGGGGCAGGGGAGTGGGTGTGATGTGTGACTTCATCATTAAATTGAAGACTGTCCAGAGTGTGCTTTAAGCACTGTGGGGCAGGAAATAAGCAGATGAATATTATTTATTTATTTATTTATTTATTTATTTTTTATTTATTTATTTATTTATTTATTTATTTATGCTTTTGTGTGTCAGTACAATTTTGATACAGAATGTGTGCACCACTGCAAAATAGTGCATCTTCAGACAACAATGACTGAAACCCTGTTCATGAATCCCTCTTGCTATTTTTGTGCCTATGGGGAAAAAAACAATTGGGCTTTTTCCAAGGAGGATGGAATTCCCTGATACCAGATTCACCAACACGTCTGGTCTCAAGAAATTCTGAAAGACCCTTGTTTTTCCTTAAAAAAAACCACAGGCATTTAATTGACATTTAATTGATTTTTATGAACAGTGCTGACAGGTGGTTTTATAGGCTTCTGTTGTGTAAGTAGTAGTACTCTTGCACTGATGATGGTTAACAGTATTGTAGAATGCCAAGAATCCAGGTTTAATGGCCAGCATTATTATCATCATTAGTAGGAACAGTAGTAGCAGTGGCACTTAGTTTTATAATCTGTCTCCCTCCCTCTGTTTGTTTGTGAGACAGAGATGTCCATAGGCCACTCTCCATCTTCACACCAGCTTGTAGCATGCTATTGGTTCTTCCCCCACGGACTATGCCAGAAAAGCCCTCAGGTCCTCCCTTCCTCCTGTTATTGATAACAGTCAATGGACCAAACTTTCCCCATCTTGCTCAGGCCACACACAGACCCAAATCCTGTTGCTTAGCCTAATAGATTGCACTAGCATCGACCCACTAAATCCATTGAGGATCTGATGAGTTTACTCCTCTGTAAGTTCTAATGATTCAGATGGGTCCACTCTGACCATAGCTTACTTTAGCCTAGTAGGCTGCAGTTGGAGGAAGCCCATTAGAGTCAATGCAATGTATAGAGGAGTTGCGTCACCCAATCCTCCTTGATTCAGGGAGCATCTTCTAGTGTGATTTAGACCAGTGGTTCTCAACCTGTGGGTCCCCAGATGTTCCTGGACTGCAACTCTCAGAAATCCTGGCCAGCTCAGCTAGTGACAAAGACTTCTGGGAGTTGCAGTCCAGGAACATCTGGGGGCCCACAGGTTGAGAACCACTGCACTAGACTAAGTAACAGGATGGCGGCCAATGAGTCAATGAAAAGCATCTGGCGGAGGAGTTGAACGCAGGTGACGGGGGACACATTTCTGAACACTCCTGCTCTATCTGTTTGTAGATGGAAGATCTGATCCCAAACCAACATAAACAGATGAAAACTAACAAAGAAAAACACTCTCCTCTCTGATCTCCTAGTTTTCTCACTGCAGAACAATTTTTGCTCTTATTTACGCATGATGTCCTGCGTACAATGTGAAGGAGTACAAATCCAGAAAAACACCACCATATGGTGTTTTCCCCCCATAAACTTGCAATGGATTCATCCACACGTTGACTCAACAAACCGTCCTGTTTATGGCCTATTTACTTACGTAGGATTGTGTGCCTGAAAAGTTTTATATTTTTAGGGAGATTCTAAGGCAGTGATGGCGAACCTTTTAGGGACCAAGTGCCCAAACTGTGATTCAAAACACACTAATTTTGCGCAAAGTGCCAATACAGCAATTAAACCCGAATACAGGTGGCTGTGAAGGGGTGATGTCGGGTGCCCACAGAAAGGGCTCCAAGTGCCACCTTTGGCACCCGTGCCATAGGTTCGCCAACACTGTTCTAAGGTCTTTGGTGAAACTCTGCCATCCTGCTCCAAGCTCATGAAAGGAAAGGGTGGGATATCTCTTTGTGGCTCAGCAAATAAGCCAATGGCAAATAGACAAGCAGAGGAACAACCACACAGCCAGATTGAACAGATTCTTCTCATTTCATAGTTTCTTCTGGATTCTGCTTAGATATTTAAGGATCAAGTGCACAAATACCATATTGATTCTGTGTAGCAAAGGTATTCCCTGGTAAAATATAAACACATGAAAATGGTTCAGGATTTTACTGGATCCCTGAAGACATCTAGGAGCCAGGAACAGGGACTTTTAAAGGGAAGAGCCAGGGAGGCAAAAAAAAAAAATAAGAAGACGTCTTGGGTGCAAGTCTGACTTCCACACAGAGCTTTTTAACCCTAGCTGTCTGGAAAGTGGGACACTGGGAGCAACTTCATTGCACTTACAAAGCTTCTTTGAATCTGAAGCAGTAGGCCAATATGGAGATGGTTTATAATCTGTTGCCCCCCTGGAAATTTATTACCTGATGCATTTTAGAGGTTCTTTATACAGATAGATAGTGTTAGGTTAATCTCTGAAAATAAAAGAGAATTGTTTTCTAGCTGTTGCTGCCCCATGTTATTCACCAAGGAAGAACCATCTCGTGGTTGGCCATTGGGGGAAGAAAGAACTCGAAACCAATCAGAAAGCAAATGGTGCTAGGTCACATTTCAAGTGCCTGCTCCTTTTATAGGTCTTCTTGATCTTGCATTCCATAGAGTTTTCATGTAAATAGTTAATTTAGGGTGTGTCTCTACACTGTTGAAATGAATGGAGAGCTGGAATGCAGAGAGATTAAAGTCAGTTTAAGGACACATGGTTTGTACATCTCTATTGCATGTCCTCATGGGACAACTTTTCAATCAGGGTGAAATGAATTGGGACCTCAGTGCTCCATCTTCTGCTTTTCCTGGGTCAGTTGTTTTGACAAAAAGGTCATTTTCTTCTGCTCTGGTCCCCCCCCCCAATGATTTTGTAGACAATCATTTACCACTGTTATAAGTACTCTTTTTTGTTTGTTTTACTTATATTTAATACTTGTTTTAAATTTTAATGTCTTTATATGTGGTATAGTGCTAGAATGATGTTACAGACAGAAAAAAATATATGGGTTTGGACTGCAAGGTATCCTGCAGCCCAAAACCAGGGATCTTGAAAAATCCCATAGTCACAATTTACTCTTATGATAAGCACCCATGCCAAATCAATTTTTAAAAATTTAAATTGGAATCAATTAAAAATTAACAACACCCAAATTTGTGGTGTCCCCCCCCCCCCAAAAAAAACCCCTGTGCTTTCCATGAAAAAGAAAGTGCTTTTAGCTGTATCTCATGTAGGCAGATATTTTAAGTAGATTTCAAGCATGCTAAACCCAACACAAAAAGAATTTTTTTTTCTAGCTGAGCCCTTAGTTGATTCCTAATAGTTTCTATTTAGATAGCTGTAGTGAGAGAAGAATCATAGTTTGCTTTTTGTTGGAACTTTTTTATATATAACAATTGGTTGATTTTAGTGAATATTATCATTTTCTTTACAGATGGTTGCTGTCCCTTTCACTCCAGGTTGCCACCCCCTGGGAGGCTCATAAGACCTCTACCCGGAACCGTGCCTTCATGGTGGCGGGCCCAACAGTTTGGAACTGCCTTCTTAGTGACATTAGGACTGCTGAGCCCCTTGAGGCCTTCAAGAAACTGTGAAAAACTTGCCTTTTTAAGGCCGCTTTCGGTGATCAGGGAGTTTGATTTGTCCTGATGTTGTTTGTTTCCCCATCTATTTATTTGCCGCCATCTTGTATTTTTGCATTTCATGTATCTTTGTATCTTTGTATTTGCATTTTTATCTGATTTGGTTCTGACGTTTTTATTGACGTTAAAAAAAACATTTCGAGTTGTCGTTGTGGAGCTGTTTTTCTTCCTTTTCTTTTCTCAAATTGCATAAATTAACATTGTTCTTTTTGTTTTTTCGTTTGAGTTAGTTGGGTTTTTTGTGGGGTATACGGGCTCCTGGAGGCACCTCTCTGGGGTGGGTAAATAAATAAATAAATAAATAAATAAATAAAGCGGGCTCCTGGAGGCTACTGGGTGCCAGGATCCTCACCCACTAGCAAAAGTCTCAGCAGGCTCCATTCATTCATTCAACATGGGGGTCATTCATCCTCAAGTGCTCCCAAGCAAAATGGTATGCAATACCATGAAGGCAGCATCACAGTTGCAGAAGTGAGACTTGAGAGTGAACCAGCCATAGGTGGCCTTATCGTGTTCGCACCACCATGAACTCACACAGAAGGCACCAGTACTTGCGTCTAGTAGAAGGTGTAGAATGGCTTAGGCACAAAATGGAGGAGCAATGCTTTCTGTGCTCTGACGGGTAATATGTTTACATCGCAGTGTTGCACCTCAGGGGCCTCTTTACCCAATGTTGAAGACAGTCTGTGATGTATGGGTAACCATTATATCAAGCGTTAGAGTCCTTTTTAGGGGGCTACCAAAAACGTTTTTCTTAATAATTTTTGGGACATCTTAAAAAAGTCTCCATGAGCAAGTGGCCTTGCAATTTCCTGGGATGGCTTAAAATTTGCATGGTCGTCTTTTCAATCATGGCTGGCCACTCGCATTTGTAGATTGCGTAGGGTGTAAAAAAATTGATCAATATAGATTTCTAATGTGATTTATGGTATTTTTTGCAAGAAAAAACCCACTGCACTGTGAAAAATCTGGCAGTTTATAAATTTTCAAGTGTTTCTGTTGTGCACACACACACACACACACACACACACAAAACACACATTGCATTCGCCGTTCTATCAGAAATGGTACAGGCGCTCCAGCTTTTGACAAGTCTCCGGCTGCCAAGGACGGGACTGCAAACAGAGCCCCTCCAGAAATTATCCACCCCTGTAATCAAGACTGCGCACATTAGAAATAATGAGAGCTCTTTTCTGCCTGGATAATTTTTGGCCACTGACGGGAATGGGTGGGGGGAGAGTTTAAAAATCCATTGTTTCCTGTGCCGTCTGTACAATTTTGCTTGCGCTCTTAGCCACCCCTCCATATGAGGCGGGTGAGGGTGGGCTTTTTTTGCTGGGGAGCGAGCCTGCGGTGAGACCCATGAAGTAGCATTCTTAGCAAGGGGGAGGGGGGGAGGTTGGGGATCCAGAAACAACCCCTTTGGTAGGTGCCCTGAGGCCGGCAAATATTCCACCTGCTTTTCTCGGACCGGGTTTTTTTAACTTTTAAAAACTTTTTTTTCTGTGCCGCGTGGATCCTGAGTTGCGATAGAGAGAGAGGAACGAGCACGACAAATTAGCCAAAATTGTTTTCCGTCGGTTCGAGCTCGAAGTCTGGCGGAGTAATTCCCGTTACCGTTTCCGTTAGTAACGGAACCGAGTAACGGAAACGGAAACGGGAATTACCGCTAGAATTCGAGCCCATCTCTAGAACGATACACTCGTTGGTCTGGAGCTGTTTTGCTTCCTTTTCTTTTCTCATTATTGCATATTAACATTGTTCACCGCCCTGAGTTCCGGCACAAAATTGTGCGGTATACAAACAAAAGTAAATAAAAAATAAATAAATAATAAATAAAAAAATAAATAAAAAACTACTCTGCAGGACCCACCCAATGGCAGTCTCAGGATTCATTCATTCATTCATTCATTCATTCATTCAAGTTCCCATACAAACGCAACAACCATGAAGGCAGCATCACAGAAGAATGATTTGAGAGACCAGCCATCCATGGCCTTATCGTGTTCAGGAAATAACTTTTGTAGGCACCAGTTCCTGCCTTCTTTTAGAAGGTGTTTAATACAGCACAAAATGGAGGAGTGTTTCTGTGCTCTACGGTAATATGTTTCATCGCAGTGCTCAGGGGATTTACAATGTTGTCCACCCCTCCTTGTGCCCTGTACCATTATATTAGCGAGGTCCTTTTTAAAAAAATACCAAAAAAGTTTTCTTAATAATTTTTATTTTCTTTTAAAAAAAAAAAGAGCAAAAGCTTTCTTCCTGGCTTACATTTTGTCTGCGCAGTCTTTTCAATCATCACTCCACTTGCATTTGTAGACTGTAGGGCTTGGGAAAGGATTGATTTATAGATTTCTAATGTGATTTATGGTATTTTCAAGAAAAACCTAGCAAGTCACCAAACGCAAGTGCAAGCACAAGCGCATGCACACACACACACACACACACACACACACACACACACACACACACCATTCCTGTTCTATCAGAAACGGTACAGGCGCTCCAGCTTTTGACAAGTCTCACCCACCAAGCTCCGACTGCAAACAGAGCAGCTGTAATTATCCAACCTGTAATCAAGACACTGCACATTAAGAAATAATGAGAGCTCTTTGTGCCTGGGATAATCTTTTGGGCCACTGACGTGCAGAGGTGGGTGAGACCCACGTTAACAAAAATCCATTGTATTCCTGGAGGCGCTGTACAATTTTCTCTTGCAGATCTCCAGCCACCCCTCCATATGAGCGGGGGGTGGGGGTGGGGTGGGGTCACAAGGGAGGGTGGACAGGGAGACGGATGAAGAAGCATTATTCAGCAAGAAATGACTAATTTTTGTTCCAATCCTTTTTTTTCCTTTTGGACATGTCCTTATCCTAAATATTCTACCAACCTTCTCTGACCCCCAGACATGAGGCTTTAGGATCCTGGGAGTTGCATCTGGAGTGCCCTAGCCCAGTAATGGTGAACCTTTTAGAGACTGAGTGCCCAAAGTGCGATTCAAAACCCACTAATTTTTCACAAAGTGCCAATCCAGCCATTTAACCTGAATACAGGGGGCTGTGAAGAGGCCATGTTGGGTGCCCACAGACTGCCCTGAACTGACGACAAGGGGATCGCAATCCATTGCTTCTCAGAAGTGCAAACAAGAGATAATGTTCTTAGTTTCACATGCTCCAGGGGGGAAATAGAGTTGCCAACTGTTATGTGGTCCGGAGTGAAGGATCTCACACATACCCCATGTCACGCGTATTGTTTGCTATGAGAAGAGAACCCCCAATGGTGCTAAAAGGAGAGTCTAACCTACTCTTGAATAGGGACTTTTATGCCACGAAAAGCACCAAACAGGGCTGTTCATCCAAAGCAACACCTCGGTTTTTCAGGGCACAAAGAAACCCACTTTAGAATTAGCATGGGGGAAAGATCATGGGGAATGGATCGGAAATGGTGGCCCCCTGAGGAGGCAGCATTGCAAGAAGCCTGAAAATGATCTGTCAGTCTGAGGTAGGGAGGGGGCCACCGTGCTATTAGATTAAAAACTCTGAGTGGTACTACATCAAGAGTGTCACTCAGTAAAATGAGCTGGAGTATTCCCCAAGGCTGACTTACCCCACATCCTATTCAGGATGAACTTAGGAAGCAAACACAGAACGTGTTTCAAATGTAAAAACTCTGACGTACATTTGGAGGCTTTGCATGGTCTCATGGGATAACCCATCCCACTCTTTATGTGCCTTGTGTTTCAGCTCCTGAGGACACTACTGGTTACTGTGCCTGCTCCCCCTCCACCCCAGATATATGTCTAACTTCTGACTAAAGCAATGTTTCCTGCATCTGATGAAAAGGAATTGTAGTCCACAAATACTTATGCCAAATGTAACTTACTAGGCTTTACAGTACAAGGAGGTTCTTTCTTGTTTCTGCTGCTACAAATGGATAACTACCTGTCCCTCCCCAGTCCTGAGTGATCTCTGTTTAAGTACAAGAGAAAAGTTTTGCACAATTTCAGATAATTTTCATGGATCTCAGCACCTCTGTTCAGCTACTGGATCTGTAACAAACAGGCATTCTTTCTCCCTACCATCCTTCCAGGTGGCACACTTTCCCAGACAAATAGTATAGCTGTGCTCTTTCTATAGCTATGAAAGATCACCCTGTTATCTTCTATAACAGGTCCCAATCCTGTATTTTTCAATGGGGATTAAAAGCATGACAGCAGAAGTGTATTGTTACTGTGCATTGTCAAATTTGATGAGAAAAAATGTTCTGTAGGGTGACAGCCCATTGCAGGAAAAATCACAACCTTCACGCGTAGAATATTTGAATGATTCTTCCAAAAGACCAGAGATTCTCAATGGGCCTTTTTACATGACCCCTAAGATCCGCTGGCCACTTAAATTCGGACCAGAGATCTTAGGGGTTCGTCGCTCTTCGGGCGTTCCCACCCCCTCCGCACTTCCTGGTTGCTGGCTGCGTGAGGGGAGGGAGAAAAAGAGAAAGAAAAGCATGCCGCTCACCTCTTTCTGCCTCTCGTCTCTGTAAAAGTAGCTCTTAAAGGGGCGGGAGCCAAAAAACAACAAACAGAAGCAAGGAGAGCCCCGCACTCACTATCGTTACACCGGATCAAATAATTTTCACTGTCCCAGAGCAGGTACAAGAAAAGTGCACTGGGATGCGCTAAAGTGGGCGGGGTCGCACTTAATTTCCTGTTAACTCCGGAGCTGGTGGGGAAACATTTTTAAGCTCCGGAGCTGGGAGCCATTTGCCCCGGAGTTTAGGGGTTGTGTATAAACGCCCAATATTGGGTCTTCAGATGTTCTTAGAATTCAGCTCCCAGATATCCTAGCTAGTACAGCTAGCAGTGAAGGCTTTGGGGAGTTTTAGTCCAAGAACAACTGGGGACTCAAATTTGGGAATCTCTGATCTAGACTGAAAGGAGTGGACATTAGGCCAACCCAGTGGCTGGCAAATCAAGCAGCCAATGGAGACAAGACTTATGTTCAGCCTCTAGGCCTTTTTCAGATAAATATAAAATGGCAAGTAGAACATCTGCCAGCTTGAGCAGAAGAAGCACTGTGAGAGTGCCATGGAGTTAAAGAAGCACAGGGTGAGATTAGATAGGCATTTAGCACTTGGCTGTCCCCTGCAGGAATGGGTTCATTGACTTCTTTTTCTAGTGATCACACAATGTAATGACTAAAGGTAATCAACTCATCCTCAGAGCATTTCTATTTGCATTTTTCTGAGTTCTGATTAGGGGCATCTACTTTTTGTGTGTGGGTAGAATCACACTGGTTTGGTCCATTTCCAACAGACAGGGTTGCTCGGAATGGGACAAATGTGAGCCTTGAAACTGTCAAACTTGTCAAGGCTCCTTCAGCTGTCAATTTGCCACATCATGAAATTGCTGAAGAAGAGATACTGACAAATGGCAGGGTTCCTCTGCTTCTCTGTGGAAGGGAGCACAGTGAAACGTTTCGAACTCACAAGGAAAGAAGTCCAGTTGCCATGACTCCAGTTCTAGATAACCTCACCTGGATGAATGAGAATCATCACAGACAACAAGGGACAGTCTTTCACCTTTTCCTTGGACTTATCTTAATGGTCCAGTATAGAGAACCTGCTCACGGCTCAAAGCAGGCTTTGCAACTGTCTGTTTCAGTCAAAGGAAGCACACACAGCTGAATCCAGGGGAAACAAACAAACAAACAAATAAATAAATAAAATCACTTCCCCTGACCCCCTCCATGGAGGAGCAGTGTGTGTGTTGTGTCGTTATAGTCGTGACCGACTTTGTGAGTCCATGTCCATGGAGTTTTCTTGGCAGAGGGACTGTTAAATTTTCCATTATCCTGAAGTGGCTGTCTTCATAGGCCTCTTTGGGATATGACAAATTGGTGTCTGGATCAAATAGTGTTGCTGGAGGTTCAATGAGCCATTGGAGTCTGAGCAGCGCATCAAATGGCATACGGCATTCCCACCTCAAGCAATCCTATTTTGTATCCTGCACTGACCTGGTCCAAAATTGCCCATGGAGACAAGACCTGTAGTCTCATTTTGCAGGACACAGCTGGTCTGAACTAGCAACACATACCAGGAAGTGAGTATGGGGGCAGGGACACACAGGTAGGCAGTTTAAGGGTGTTCCTTGATTCATCTCTGAGCCTAGATGCTCTGGTCTTGGCCAAGAGTGTCTTTGCACAGTTAAAACTACTGCAACAGCTGTGCCCATTTCTTGAGAGATCCGACTTGGTCATGGTGACAAATGCCCTGTTTCCATCTCAGTTGGATTACTGGCTGCACTCTAGTGGGGCTGCATTTGGGAAATTTTCGGAAACTTCAAAGGTTCCAAAATGCCACAGCCAGATTGTTATCTGGGGCTGGTTACGGGGACACATAACTCCCCTGTTACAGCAATTCCACTGGCTGCTGATTATTTATTTTTTTATTTATTTTTATTTATTTCACACTTATATACATACCGCGCCTATTTCCCACATAGGGGACTCAGGGCGGTTTACACAAGAAAGGTTAAAACAGATAAAAACAGATAAAACAACTAAAGCAATAATATCCAAGATTAAATTAGCGGGTCGTGGCACAAGGAAAGAAAAAAAAATTTAACTGGATCCCTGGACATCGCCAAAGGCGTCCCGAAAAAGAAGACTCTTTAGGTTTTTCTTAAACGACGCCAATGACGGAGCCTGCCGTAGCTCGTTGGGAAGCTTATTCCAAAGGGTTGGCACCACTACCGAGAAGGGTCCATCCACGAGTACTCGTTTTGCGGGCCTCCCTCGGAGTGACGGTCCTCAGCGAGAGGGCCAGGGAGGGTCGGGTGGGTTGGGCCGGATCTAATTGTCGAGGGGGACGCTCCACCAGATAAGCAGGGGCCAAGCCATGGAGGGTTTTGTAAACCAAAACCAACACCTTGAACCTTATCCGGGAGGCAACGGGTAACCAGTGTAGACGGGCCAGGATGGGGGTGGCGCGGTCATAACGACGTGCACCAACCACCAGCCTGGCCGCCGTATTCTGGACCCGCTGCTGTTGCCGAACAAGGTTCAAGGGAAGCCCCATGTAGAGAGTGTTGCAATAGTCCAGCCTCGACATGACCAGTGCCTGTACCACTGTCCTCAAGGAGCCCTCATCGAGGTACAGGCGAATCTGGGCGATAAGCCTCAGGTGATAAAAGGCCGACCTGGTCACGGCTGACACCTGAGATTCCAGGGTCAGATCCGGATCCAGGACGATGCCCAGATTCCTCACTCTTTGCGCCAGCTGGAGGGCGGACCCGCCCAGACTGGGAAGAGGGCCACAATACCCCTCCGAGGCACCCCCGAAGAACATAACCTCGGTCTTGCCTGGGTTGAGCCTGAGTCTGTGAGTCCTGGTCCAGTCCAAAACCGCAGCCAGGCAACCATCAAGGGTCCGGACGGCCTCCACTGCACAGATGGAAAAGGAGAGATAGAGCTGCATGTCATCAGCGTACTGATGACAGCAGACTCCATAACTCCGGATGATCTCAGCCAGCGGCTTCATATAGATGTTAAAGAGCATTGGGGAGAGGGACGACCCCTGAGGCACCCCGCAAGACAGTGTCCAGGGAGCTGACAACTCACCCCCCAAGCTCACACGCTGGGTGCGGCCCTCAAGGAAGGACCGGAGCCAGCACAAGGCCTGGCCCCCGATCCCCACCTCCTGGCACAATTCAAAGTGCTGGTTTTAACTTTAAAGCCCTAAATAGCATGGGTCCAAGCTATCTAAAAGACCACACCTCCCTTTATGAACCTGCCCATGCATTAAGATAATCAGGGAAGCCTCTCTCTCTTCATCCCACCAACCTCACAGGTGCATTCGGTGGGGACACAAGAGAGGACTTTCTCTGTTGCTGCTCTGAGACTCTGGAACTCCCTCCCACGGGAAGCTAGGCTGACCCTGCCTTGCTGTCCTGACTCCTCAGGCAAGCTTTTCCTTTATGATGGATGGCCTGAGAGGGTGTTGTGTTGTCTTTTTTTTTAAATGGATTACTTTGCTCTGTTGTTTGAAATGTGTTTCATTATTGATTTCATTTACCATTTTAATGTAATCCTCATTCAATTCTTTAGTTCTATTACAGGGCTGGGGAACATGAGGCTTCCTGATATCACTGAATGGCTGGAAGGCTAACCTTCCAGTTAGCCCTAGACAATGGAGTAGAGATGGGCACGACTTAGCGGTATTCCCGTTTCCGTTTCCATTACTCGGTTCCGTTACTCTACGGAAAGGGTTGGGAATTACTCCCCCAGACTTCGAGCTCGAACCGACGAACGAACAATTTTGGTCTGTTTTGTCGTGCTCGTTACTTGCATCGCGGAGATCGCGCGATGCCAGGGAGGGGCACAGAAAAAAAGTTTCTAAAAGTTAAAAAAAACCCGGTTCCCGGCCGAAAAGCAGGCAGGGGAAAAGCCTGCCGTGCCTTTGGGCACCTACCAGAGGGGTTGTTTCTCCGGGAGGTCCCCGGCCTCCCCCCTCATCCCCCGTCCTCGGCTGCTCTGGTGGGACTCGCCGCAGGCTCGCAGCCAGCAAAAAGCCCTGGCTCGCCGGCCGCCGGACCCGCCGCAATTAAAGCGCAAGCAAGCGGCAGGGGACGGCACAGGAAAAAACTTTTAATAGTCTCCCCCGACATGACCCGGGCCAAAAAAGCAGTCCGGAAAAGTGCCTGCTCGAGGTAAGGGCGCAGGGCACCTACCGGAGGGGTGGTTTCTGGCCGGGGGGGTCCCGGCTGACCCCCCCGTCCTGGGCAGCCGGACTCGCAGAGTCGCCATCGCCATGCCATGCGGGTGCGGGCGGGGGATCCAAAATGGGGGGGCGACCCGCAATATTGTTTTTGAAATCGTGGTCCACAAAACACACAAGCACAACAGAAACACGCGAAAATTTATAAACTGCCAGATTTTTCACAGTAGCAGTGGGTTTTTTCTTGCAACAAAATCTCTCTTCTCTCCTCCTCTGTCCTCCATTGATTTTATTTTATTTTATTTTATTTACACCTGAAAAATGATGGGCTGGCGAGTCATCAGCCATGTGGGAGTGGACAACCATGCAAATTTTTGGAGCCATCCCACCAGTCGCATGGCCACTTGGCCATGGAGACTTCTGGGATGTGCCAAAAAGCCCCCTGAAAACCTGCCCTAGCCCTGTCCCCTAACCCTTGACTCCGTACCCATACGTCACAGACTGGGTTCTTAGTGGGTCAGAGAGGCACCCAGAGGTGCAACCCACTAGCCCCCGTAACCTTACCCGTCACTAGCCAAAACCCTAGCTCTTGCACTAAGCCACCTTAAAGCCAGATCTACTTGCTTGCATTGCACTACATGCAGCAAGTACAATTCCCTTCTGTGTGAGACATGGTGGTGCGGGAGCCTTGTGCAGGGAAGGTATGACCCTATCATTCTCACACTGGTCTCACGTCTGCACATTATGTTATGCAATATCCCCCAGATGGCTATTGCATAGCATTTTGCAGCAGCAGCAGGTGAGGAAGGGAGACCCCCATGTAGAGGGGTGTCTCTTGGAGCCTGCTTCCCCTTCCTAGTGGCAGGAGGCACCCACGGGTGCCTCCAGGAGCCCACTTTTCCTTTATATGGTGGGCCTGAGAGGAGGCACCCACCCCACAGATGGTGCCTCCAGGAGCCCGCTTGTTTGAAAAAAAAACCAGTACTAACGATTTCAAAAAACGAAAAAATGTAACCTCACTAATTTTTGCGAATTTTCGCAGGAAAACCGGAAACGACCCGAAATGGGACTGGCCCGACTAACGACAACTCGAAAAAAAATTTTTTCAAGTCGTGCCCATCTCTACAATGGAGAGATAAACAAGAGAAGGTGCAGGCAAAGGGAGTACTCCTTCCCTGTTTCTGCTGTCATGAGTGCTGTTGCTGAATCTGATAGGCATGGGGTGCTTAATTGTGAAGATTGGTGAAGAATGGGCCAGTGCCAACCCAAGGGTCTTTGGTGGTGATATCTCTCTGTGCACTGTGTCTTCTGAGCCACATTGCCTGCCCCTGTTGAGTTTCCGATTGCAGCTAGCGCTTCCTAATGGTCAGGGACCAACTTTTCCCCTTCATCTTGAAAATCTGTCCCTCGTTGTAGCACTTCCATTTTCCATGCAGCAATGAACAGGTTAGGCTTCAGGCTATTTTGTGTGGGAGAAAAATAAGGAGTGCATTCAAAAACTCCAGATGGCGATCCGTCGGCTATGCCCCGTAGGGTTAAATGGGTGCAAGTAAACAAAGGAACAGCCAGGCTCGATCACAGCAAAGGCCTCCTGACAACCGTGCTTCTTTCAGACAGAGAACATCAAGAGGCCTACAAGAAGTGCTGGGGCCATGCGGAAGACCAACAGCAGCCTCCACCAGTTCATGCTCTTCAGTAAGCCACGCTACCTCTGTCACTGACCAATAGTCTGTAACCATCAGGATCAGGAGTCAGGCTGAAGCTAATAGCTTTACCCTCCCTAAATGTTTTGGGCCCCTTTTTGTTGGACAAGACATCAACCCCATTCCTTTGCCCTTTTATCTGGACAGTCCCTTCTGGCAGGGTAGTGGTATTTTGGGACACACTAAAACAGCGGTTCCCAACAACCCTTGGGGATCCCCAGATATTCTTGGACTTAAATTCTCAGAAGCATCCACCACTGGCTATGCTGGCCAGGAATTGTAGTCCAAGAACATCTGGGGAATCAAAGGTTTTTCGGAACCACTGCTCGGAAAGCTCTCCAAACCTTGAAAGATGGCTTAAGAAGAAGAAGAAGAAGAAGAAGAAGAAGAAGAAGAAGAAGAAGAAGAAGAAGAAGAAGAAGAAGAAGAAGAAGAAGAAGAAGAAGAAGAAGAAGAAGAAGAAGAAGAAATCTTATATTTTATAATTTTGTAATTTATAACAGGGATGGGCAAAACAGCTTTCCAGCTGTTAGACTGCACCTCCAATAACCTCACCACTGGCTATGCTGGCTAAGGTAGATGGTGGGAACTTTGAACCCCAAACATCTAGCTATATAGTAGAGACAGCCAGGATGCATTTGACTGCCATCCAAGTGCCATAATGGCAGGTGCAGCAAAACAATAGCAACAACACAATCTTGCGGTATCTTGGCTAACTTATTTATTTCAGTGTGGGTTTTGCTGGATTATAATCTACCTCTTCAGATGCAAGAAGTACATTATTTGCAACACAAAGGCAAATGTTTGGGAAATAGTTCAATGCATAGTAGAGATGGGCACGACTTAGCGGTATTCCCGTTTCCGTTTCCGTTACTCGTTTCCGTTACTCTACGGAAACGGTAACGGGAATCACTGCCCCAGACTTCGAGCTCGAACCGACGAACGAACAATTTGGTCTGATTTGTCGTGCTCGTTACTTGCATCGCGCAATGCCAAGCGGCACAGAAAAAAAGTTTTTAAAAGTTAAAAAAAAACCCGATTCCCGGCCCTAAAAGTAGGCGACAACTGTCTGAGGGCACCTACCAGGCCAGAAGGGTGTTTTATTTGGGGGGGGGGTTCCCTGCCCCCCTCTCCTTGGCTATTGCTACTGCTGCGCTGCTGGTACCAGGCTGGGAGGGCGCATCCATTTGCCATGCAGTGCGAGGGATCCAAAATGGCGACCGCAATTTTTTTTTTGAAATCGTTGCCCAAAACCCCACCAAAGCACCACAGAAACATGCGAAAATTAGCTATTTTAAATGCTTGAATTTTTACAGTAGCAGCAGTGGGTTTTTCTTGCAAAAAAAGTCTCCGTTGATTTTATTTTATTTTATTTTATTTTATTTTTTTACACCTGCGCATTCGGAATGATGGGCTCGCCCATGGGAGTGGACCATGCAAAGTTTTGGAGCCATTCCACCAATCGCATGGCCAGGTTTTGCTGACTGTACCAGGCTGGGAGGGCGCATCCATTTGCCATGCGGTGGGGGGGGGATCCAAAATGGCGACCGCAATATTTTTTTTGAAATTGTTGCCCAAAACCCCACCAAAGCACCACAGAAACATGCGGAAATTAGCTATTTTAAATGCTTGAATTTTTACAGTAGCAGCAGTGGGTTTTTCTTGCAAAAAAAGTCTCCGTTGATTTTATTTTATTTTATTTTATTTTATTTTATTTTATTACACCTGCGCATTCGCAATGATGGGCTCTCCCATGGGAGTAGACCATGCAAATTTTCCACCAATCGCATGGCCACTTGGCCAGGTTGACCACAGAGACTTCTGGGATGTGCCAATCGGGCATAAACAGCCCACTAAATCGTAGCCCAAACCCGAACCCTAAGCCTAACCCATACGCCAGTACACTGTCCTTCTAATTGGGTCAGAGAGGCACCCAGATGCACCCCAATACTCACCGTAACCTCACCCGTAACTAGCCTAACCCTAGCCATTGCGCTAAGCCGTCTTAACCCTAAGCCAGATCTACTTGCATTGCACTACATGCAAGTACGTGAGACACAGCGGGTGCAAAGAGTCTGCCAGTCCGTCACTTGTGGCTCTGGCTGACTCCTGCAGCTCCCTCCAGGATCCCGCTACCCCCTCCCCAAACCAGTACTAACGACAACGAAAAAACGAAAAAACGAACCGACTAATTTTTGCAAATTTTCGCGAAAAACGGAAACGAGCCGAAACGGAACCGGCCCGACTAACGACAACTCGAAAAAAATTTTTTTCAAGTCGTGCCCATCTCTAATGCATAGACTTTTATTCTTTTGCTTATCCCTCCCCCCCGATGTTTACCAGCACTTGCTTGAAACATTCAACAATAACTTCAGCTCACACATAACCGAAGACCATACCCGAGTCATTCACAGGAAAGAGAATTCATGATGTATCAAAGGCCATAAATCGCTACAGCTACCCAGGTTTATCATTTGCATCCAAGTTCACAAGCACACACAAATCAATACAGTAAGCATCCAACTCTTGAAAAACACCTTGGCCAGATAGTGCATCTTTAGGGATTAGGGAGACAGGATACTAGTCTTAAAGGTTGCCAGTAAAGTGTCTAGCAGTTTGGCTGGTAATTTATTGGAAAGAAGGGTGGGAAGAGCTGCTTGTGGTGCTGAGAAAAGAACATACCAGAGAGCAAAGGCAAGAGGAAAAGTGAACTTGCCAGCTTTCTGCATCCTCTGATTGAGTTGTTTTTCCCCTGACAATAATTGTTGGTTTCTCCTTGTAACTTTCCTTTGATGCAGTCATGAGCATTTATGGCTCTGCAGTGTTGCAACACCTAGCACATAAAAAGAAAAGAATAGCAATCCTCAACATACTTTGGATTTCAATATTGCTTTTCATCCTATGGGTACATGCTATGCTGCTGCTCTCCCATTAAAGAAATAAAATTATTTAAAAAATCTATATTTTATTAATTTAAAGAGACTTGGGATATAAAATGTATTTATATGATAGCCCTTCAATTTAAAATAAATTACAGCATATGTCTTGGTTTCCCCCTCCATCTTTTCCTAATACAGGTAGTTGTGTTCCAAGATTTCCGTTCTTTGCTATTTTTAATGCACTTTCGTACATTTCACCCATTCATGTCCAGGAAAAGGATGCCATGGCCATGCGTTGATCTGTCAATGCAGTTTGCCTGGTTCCTGTGGCACCTCATTGTGCTACAGTAAGCATGATTCCACAGAAGATTAGCAGAAGACATGATCATACTTCTAGGCCAGTGTTGGCGAACCTTATGGCATGGGTGCCAAAGGTGGCACTTGGAGCCCTTTCTGTGGGCACCTGACATGAGCCCTTCACAGCCACCTGTATTCAGGTTAAATGGCTGTATTGGCACTTCGCGAAAAATTAGTGGGTCTTGAATCACATTTTGGGCACTCGGTCTCTAAAAGGTTCGCCATCACTGTTCTAGACTGTGGTTCACAGAAGATGGTCCAAGGTGAGGAAAAGTTCTTTTGGGGATAAAATTCAAAGAATGCATGGAGGATTCCAGGTGGCATAATCTCCTTGCAATGAGTGTCTCCCATATTTGCCCATTTCAATAATAACTGTGTGCCATCAAGTCAATTCTGACTTATGGTAATCCTTTCCAGGGATTTCTAAGTAACTGAGTACTCAGAGGTGGTTTACCATTCTGCTCTTCTGGGGGTCACCCTGGGACTGTGTAGCTTGTCCAGGACCATATAGGTTGGCTCTTCCAGGGTACACAGAGGGGAATTGAACTCCCAACTCCTGGCTCTGCCCAACTTGTGGTGCTCTCTAGCCAGATCTGTATTATACTAATAGTGGCCATCCTTGGCCTCAGTGTTAGGCACAGGAACTACTTGTGGAATGTTTTATCTATGTCTATAAAATACACACTACTCTTTAATCCAGAATAGCATATTCTGAAAGAACTACAGCTAACAATCACTAGTGGTTTCAAGCAGTGAGTCATCAGGTTAAAAAGAGGGCTTGTGACAGCTATTCCTCTGTTGCTGTGTGCAAGTGAAAGAGAACTGGATCATGCTGGAGAGGAAGATTACCTGAATTCTGCATAGAGCAAGAATAATAAACCTTGCACCCTCCAGACACGTCGTACATCAACTCCCAGGTGCTTTAGCCAGCAGGACTAATCGTAAGAGATGATGGTAGTCCAAAGTACAGTGGACCCTTGTATAACAAACAGCTTGTATAACATAAAAATTTGTACAACATAAAAAACTTCCGGAGATAATGGAAATTTGCTTAACATAATCGCCTATGGGGAAAATCCGTACAACATAAAAATGGGATTACTCCATTTTCAATGCATTCCTACGGGAATTTGTATAAAGGAAAATTTGCTTAACATAAATTCATTTGGAACGAATTAATTCCTTTATACAAGGTACCACTGTACTGTACTGTATATGGAGGGTCAAGGGCTCCCCTCATCTCCTAGGTGAGATGCTATGGGATTTTTGCAGCATCTTTTCTATGCTGGCTAGTAGAGATGGGACGAAACGAACAATTTTTTGTTTCTGTTTTTGTTTTTTCGTTTCGTTACATAACAAAACGACAAATGAATTTTGTCTCTAAAATGAAACGAAATGAACAGAAACACCGGAAATTTTGTCGTCCGTTTCGTTTTCATTATGGCAATACATTGAACTGCTTTAAATGCTTAAAAAGTCACAAAAATTGAAATAAATGGTAAAAAACGGTAACAAAACAAACGAAAACCAAAATGAATTTTTTGCAAAAATTCACAAAAAACGGAAACGAAACGAAACGGACCCCCTAAATGACAAACGACAAACAAAACACCATATATTTTTTATTCGTGCCCATCTCTACTGGCTAGCTACCTCTTGGCTTGCTTATGGCATGCCAGTCTACAGTAGTAGCACTACTCATTCCCAAAATGCACAAACTAAAGAAAATGGGGGGGGGGCATTTCAGGGGTTCTGGCAGCTCTCTCTATATGGCCACTAGGCCCACATTTGGTCAAACGCCCTGCCAGCTGGAATGTGAGGCTGGGTGCTGTTGGTTTTCTTACTTGGCAGATTTAACCCCGGGGTGAATTAGACTCCACCTCTGAAAGAGACAGTGTGGTGTGGAAGATAAAAGTGTCAAACTAAGGCTCAGGGGACATGGGTTCAAATCTGCTGTTGGACAAGAATCCCCTATGGAGGAATAGAATGGCCAACCACTCCTTGGAGGTCTAACATACCTTGAAAAGCATATTACAATTGTTACAAGCGGGAAGATATATGACAGCTCATAGTCACTGCCACCACAGCACCTACGAAGATAACCTATCGATGTGCTATAGTACAAGCCGTAGGTGTAGGTGAATATGACCTGGATGAAATGCCATGCCATCCCAGTCAGTAAGATCTTTCACTTAGTCACCCTGTTTCAGCCTACCAGCCGAGGTGATTGTGGGAAGACTAAAGAAAGGATGCCACCCTGAAATCCTTCAAGAAAGGGGGAGAAAATGCAATTAATCAGCTACTCATTACACTTTTGCCAAACACCCCAAGAACATCTGGAGACCCATAATCCCCTGGCAGAAAGAAGGCATTGCTTTGCAATCATCATGTGTGTTGCAGTGGACAGACCAGAATTCATAAAAGCCGAGTCTAAACCCTTGCCAGAACATGAAAACTCACTGGTGGATGACACTATTGAACCACTCCGTAAGTATTTAATATACTTCAGACACCTTACTGTGTGTGTGTTGTGTCGTTACAGTCATGACCGACTCTTCGTGACTAGAGCCACGAAAATTCTGTTTCCAACTACATAATTCCAACAGCACTATTCTTTTCCAACTGCAAAGTTGTATTACTGTTGTTGTTGTTGTTGCTGCTGCTGCTGCTGCTGCTGTTCTCTTCTGCATGCTTGAAAAACATAGCAAACCTAAAAAGAACCAGACAGCAAATAACAGCGACAAGAATGTCAGGCAGTTTACGCTTCCCTTATTGGAGCGGGATTGTTGGCGGGGAATTTGTTGCTTGTGCCAGTCGTTACTGCGGAAGCTATTACCGAGCTCTGCCCGGGATTCAGTCTTGCCAGCCCGCCTCCGGAGTCTGCGGAGGGGAAGAGGGCGTTATTTGTGGCGGGGTTTCACGGGGCGGAGGTGCCTCTTCTTCTCCTTCTTGGCAGACCCTATTTTTTGCAATTGTGTTTTGTGATGGCCTCTCTCTCTCTCTCTCTCTCTCTCTCTCTCCCCGCCGTGCTTCAGGAAGCCAAAAGCGGACCGTCCTCCCGGAGTTGAAAGCCGACTTTTCCTTCAAGGGAACGTTTCAACACCGGGATGATTATAGTGGCGCTCCTTGTGCCTGCCGAATCGAGCGGTGATTCATCTTCTTCCAGCGAGTGCCTGAGCCCTGAGCTACGCTTCGCCCCAGAGAGGAGGATTCGGGAAAATAATTATCCCCTGGCCCTGCCTTGATGGAGGATGCTCCCCTCCCCCTCTCTGTCTCTCGCTCTCATCTCCCCGCCTCCCCCCTCCTCAATGGAGCAATGGGAGCCAGCCAGGAAAGCATGCCACATTTTCTAGACCAGGTTTCAAAATCTTTGCCTGCCGCGTCGTTACCCTGTAACCCGGGCAGCGGATCTCACTTGGGATGAGTCTCCAAAGTGGTCGAGGAGCCCTTTAGGGGCCACGTCCCAGCCAGCATTCGCTTCTGGGCAGAGAGACCCCGGCGGGCACTGGTGCGCCAACAAACACCAAAAGGCCCAGGGGCGCGCCGCTTTTATTTTATTCATACCCCGCATTTCCACTAAAAATAGTGCTGCTCAAGGCCGGTTCCAAAGGCTGAGAATGGTTGCCTGCATGGACTCTTGCAACACCCCTGCAAAGTCGGCATGGGCCAAGAAAAAGCCTGGAGGGAGACATGTTCTTTTGGAAATCCACGGCGGGGCTGGGGAGGGAAAACTCGCGCACTGACGCGTGTTGACCTCCTCTCAGGCCTGTGAGGCTGCCATCATCCTACTCCGCGGAGCCGTCGCCCCTCGTGCGATTGCCACCCACTCACACACCCGTCCGCTCCAAGGATGCTTCATGCCCGTTCAAGGCCATGCATGGCAGTGCCGTCTTTCCCGAGCAGTCCTTCGTCGTTTTTGCTCGCTTACAATGTGGATAATCGGCCGGGTGACCTAAAAGCCCCCTCTCTCTGCAGGGGAGCTCAGTGGCTTATGTTTCATATCGCCCACGGTGCCTCCTAGAAGACACACACACCCTCCATCTCTGGGGTTCTAAGATGGCATTGGCAATCATTCTAAGCAGAGTTTGGAAAAGTTACTTTTCCCGATGACAGTGCCCAGGAATCTCGCAGGCCGTTGCTTCTGAGTCGTTTAAGGGCCTTTTTACACGACCCCTAAGATCCGCTGGTCCCTTAAATTCGAACCAGTTAACGTCAGCAGTTAAAACAAGAGAGGTGGCGTGGTGGGGAAACGGAACGAAAAAGCGAAACGTTCCTTATCCCGATAGGTAAACAGGAAGGTAAACAGGGTGAGCGTTGGGTTTTGTGGGATGGGAAGGGATGAGCAGGCCAGAATATTTTTAACTGTTATCGAAACAAACATCAGGAACTACATTGAGAGCGATATGCTGCCAAGAGCAATACTGTCGGGATCCTTTCATGATTATCTCTTGGGTCCGCCCTGGCTTTTTAAACCAAGCGTGTTTGTGGCTGGCATTGGTTTCAGGGGTTGCCCATAAGTGGTGGGGGGATGTCGGTCACTCTGCCCATGGTCAGGAGTACTTTCTCTTTCTCTCTCTCTTTTTTATTTCTGGTGTGTGTGTGTGTGTGTGTGTGTGTGTGTGTGTGTGTGTGGTGTCGTTACAGTCGTGACAGACTCTACGTGACTCCATGTCCATGGAGTTTTCTTGGCAGGAATACTGGAGTGGCATGCCACTTCCTACTCCAGGCGCCTACAGCACCTGGTATTCCCTGGTGGTCTCCCATCCAAGTACTAACCAGGCCGAACCCTGCTTAGCTTCTGAAATCAAGCAAGGTTGGATGTGCTTAGGGCATCTACGCAGCTCTATTTCTGCCATACCCTCTTAATATCCGTTTGCACACACATACACCCATGCCAGCCACAACACTGTACCAAATGCATTTCTCTCCACTGCTGTGCCATAAATAGCAAGACAGGTTCATGAGGCCTGGTTCCAAAGCCCTGCTCTGCCATGGGAACTCACTGGGGATGTAGAGCTGGTAAAACCATTCCTTAAATATCTCACTTAACCTGAATGCCCTGATACGGTATCTATTATTCGCATGTGACTTGATCACACACAACATATAGTATACGTTTTAATATACAAGTGGGCCCTCCTATAACAAACGGTTTGTATCTGTACAACATAAAAAATTCCGGAGATAGAGGAAATTTGCTTAACAGAATCGCCTATGGGGCGAAGCCATACAACATAAAAATGGTCACAATTAGGGATTACTCTGTTTTCAAGGCATTCCTATGGGAAATTTCTACAAAGGAATACAAGGTACCATTGTATTTGTTTAATTAGTTTTTACTATGGTGAAAAATGTATATTTTTCAGCTTTAAACATTGTTTCTTGGGATACTGTTAGCCCCCTTGGCTCTTTTAGGAGAACGGTAGCCCATCATATTATATGTATCCTGTACAGTATAGTGTGGAGTATAAGAAGGCATAATGTAGACTCACTTGACTGTTTTCATTGGTGCTATCAGCATTCAAACTGCCCTTTACTAAGTGAAGTTTAGTTTCCATGGGGGAGGGGAGGTAGAGAGAGGGGGGGAAGGGGGGAAGGGGGGGGAAGGGTTGGCATGACTTTTACTGACATTTTATATGCAGTTTTGTGAGACGTGGAGTTTATGAGGAACGTTTTACATGACATGTTCGCATCTATGCTTTCTGGATTTGTGTGTAACAGATGTCATATCACAACTATGAAAATTATTTCTTCCTTTATGAGACAAACTGAGACACAGAGTTATCATCGCTTTGAAAATTACACTCTATCGCCTTTTAATAATAAAGCCCTTCACAACAGAGAAAATGGATTGCAGTTTTATTATCTGAGCATCTTTGCTATTGTTCCTTATCCAAGTCAATTCATCTCCAACTAGAGCAAGCAGGACACCCTTTCCTCCCCCCAAAAATACACAAACACTCTTTGAATTTCCATCAATAAAGATAGATAGACAGAAAGAAAGAAAGACAGACAGACAGAAGAGCACTTTGTTTTTCTTTATTGCTGTTCAAGTGAATATGAATTTTACAAAATGCCTTGCAGGATTCAGTGTGTGTGTGGAAGAGACAGAGAAATGCTCTAAAAGAATATGAGGATGACTCTTTAATGCAGGGGTGTCCAAACTCTGCCCCTCCAGATGTTTTGGACCCCCCCAACTCCCAGAATTCCAACCCTGTATTGCCAATGACAAAGGACTGTGGGAGTTGGAGTCCAAAACATCTGGAGGGCTTTAATGTGTGTGCAGGGTATCTTCCGTTGTTGCAGTGAATAGTCAGCACATTTCACGACAAAAAAGTAGAGTGCTAGGTTTCTGGTCAGGAGCAAAGACTTCCAAGAATGATTGATCGATCTCTCTCTCCTACCTCATTCTGTATTGAGAAACCAATCATTCAGTGAGTAAGTTCACATATGCCTGGCCCACTCTGTGTCTATTGCCATTCCAAACAGTTTGGGCCTATGGGGTTCACATGATGGTTTGCCATTGATGGCTTAAGGCTAAGCTGAGAAGATAAAGTGTTAGTCCACCTTTATCAAAAATATCTTACTAAATGCTGCAATAATTGATTAGGATTCCAGAGAGATAGAGATTCTCTTAAGAGTCAGGTGTGATGGCATAAAAGGGCCAATTAAAGGTATAGATGAATTACAGTATTTTCTGTGTATAAGACTAGATTTTTGTCCAACATTGTAAGTAAAAATTGAGGGTTGTCTTATACATGGAAGCAAGCTGAGGAGAGAACTGTGTAGTTGCAAAACTGTAATTTTGGGTTGGAAAATTTGGGGTTGTCTTATACATGGGGGTGTCTTGGGTCCCTTTGGGGAGAAAGGCGGCATAAAAATAAAGTTATTATTATTATTATTATTATTATTATTATTATTATTATTATTATTATTATTATTATTATTATTATTATTATTATTATTAGACAGAAAAATGCAGTAGTAAAACTTAGGCATGTTCTACACATGCGACAGGATGCATTGGTAGGATCCTGGTCAAGCAACCTCTCACAGGCTGCAGATGAGAGACATGGTATTTGTAAAGCCTCCCCACAGTAAAACCTTGAGACAACAAAAGCCTCCTTGCAAATTGAAAAGGCAAAAAACATGCTGGGTCCTTTCTGGGGATAATGGTGGGATAGAACTATTTAAAATAAGTAAGTAAATAAACAACCTGGAAACTGTGCACAGCCTTAACTCTCTCTCTCTGCTTTGCTAGACTTTCTGCTGCACTAATTTTGTGAGCAGTAGGGTTATGCACCGATGTTTATGGAAACCTCCCTGACTCAGTGGCTCCACTGCCTTCTTGTTAACAGGCAGCAGGTTTTCGGTGTCAGGAAATTCAAGGAAGGGTTTGCTGCTGATGGTGGCGGTTGTGCGAGCAGCCGGGAAGAGAATAAGAGGGGATGATGGCGCTTGTTGTCCGATGCGGCCATATGACTTGATTGCCTTTGAATACGCCATAGGGAGGGCAGAGAGGAGTAGCAGCACCATGGGAAGGGGGGGGGTCCGCCTCAGGAAGCAAGACGTCTTGAGACGGACTCCAGAGGGTTGATTTTAAAAACCCCAAATCTTAAGGTACTACCTGCTTGTGGGTTAAACTGTCAACTCCCCAATAAATGGCGGCAACCAGTGGCCACTGCCTTGATACCACTAATCGAGGGAGGAGAGTGTGGGTGCATGCAACACACCCACACCCACACACCACACCCCGCCCCGCCTCAGCTCTCGTGCGGTGACTCACGGGCGGCATTCCAGGCACCAGCTTTTAACAGGAGGCCTCCGGACCGGCTTGAAAGGACGCTGGCACCGCCGAGCGCCTCCGCCTCTGAACAGCGAAGCACAGACCGCCCCCGCCGCCCACCCCAGCAGGCAGCCACCCCTTCTTGCCCGCCCGCCCCCCGTCCGCGCCCTCACCTTGCCCATTCCCTTTAACCGCCCCTCTGCCGCTGGCCTGCATCCGCGACTTTTTCCGCTCCAACCTCGAACCTCGTTGCTTCGCTCCCTCTTTCTCCTCTCTCCCTCTCTCTCCCTCTCTCTCTCTCTCTCTCTCTCTCTCTCTCTCTCTCTCTCTCTCTCTCTCTCTCTCTCTCTCTCTCTCTCTCGATGGCTTCAGAAACCACTTTTTGTTCGTTTGCTTTTGCTTAAGGAAGGCCTGGACTGGCGTTCGTGAAGCAGACGGATGGCCTAGGTAGGATGTAAGATGGACCTTCGGAACCAGTCCACAACACGACGCGCGAGGGAAGCAACCTTGTTAATTAGGGCCCTCATTCCTCTCCCGACGGGAAGTTGCTTCATGCAACCGCTCCGCAAACCCATATAAAAAACAGACAGGGTTATTTGCTTCCCGTCCTCAACTAAGCCCGCCTTCTGACGCCCAAATCAAGTTTTTAGGAATGCGGGAGAACGCGGCCAGAAAGGGGTGTTCGCTGGGATGCAGCCCCTCCGTCTATTGTTCAAAGCGGCAAGGATGGGGCCATCCCCGAAAACAGGTGGGTGGGTGGGCAGCAGCCAGGAGATCGGTGTTATTTGGTATTAAATAGGACCGAAGGGACAATATCGATTGGCATAATTAATTAAAAAGAATAAAGTAAAGCAAAGCAAAGTGTTCTGCTTATATACCGCCCCTTACCACTACAAGTCGTCTCTGGGCGGTTTACAATTTTTTTAAATTACAGTGTGCAGGCTACACATTGCCTCCCCCAGCAGGCTGGGTACTCATTTTACCGACCCTCGGAAGGATGGAAGGCTGAGTGAACCTTGAGCCTGCTACCTGGGATTGAACCCAGGTCGTGAGCACAGTTTTACCTGCAGTACAGGCATTTAACCACTGCGCCACGAGGCTCTTCCTAAATAAATCACGGGAGAACACGTTCATGGTTCTCAGTCTGTATTTGAACTTTGATCTCCCAAGGCCTGGTGCTTTGCTCTTTGACACTTATTCCCAGAAAAACAGGCACAGCGTTTCCAACCATTCCTCAACCCCGGCAGAATCCTGCTTTCTCCCAAAGTCTTCACCTCTGAGATTTTCCCCAGTCTTTCTTCTTTTTCCCATCTTCTGCAGCCTTCCCGTCCCTACCTACTGGAATGTCCAGAGGGGAGGGGAAGGCAGGCCCTGGACCTCTGGTTCAGCTAATGCTGTTGAAACAAACCGCCCTACCGTGCTTTAGTTATAATGGACGTCAAACAAAGCAAAAGAGCCACTGCCAAATATAGACCTGGTCTGAAGCATATACGCTTACAGTTCTAACTTCTAACAGTTGGAGAAAGGCAGCACTTTTTTTAAAAAAAAATGCAACAATCAACAAAACATAAAAAACAATCCACCCAACCCTCCCCTTGATGATACAAGAAGCTTAATTGATGGATGATTAAAAATAAGAAAACAGGTTGGCCGACAATGGCAGGTCTAAAGTTGGGAGAGTTGCCAATACCAAGACATGACCAGCAAGCAATAAGTATGTATCCAGGTCAATGGTGTATTTATGTATGATGTCCCAGTTTGTACTCTACTGCTCACTCTTGTGAGGTAGGTTCACTGTCCTAGCAGACACAGCCGAGACAGCTGTTCTTCCTGTTCACACATTCACACCGTTGCAGGGTATAGGGTGTTAAGCTCCCACTTGTGAGCCACACCTGAACAGTCGGTCAAAAGTGTGGGTCTCAAAGGACTTGTCAGGCCACAGAGGACTGCCACAGTTGCAAATAGGCTACTAGAGTCGAGGAGTTCTTATTAAACATATCTATTCCCTGGTGCAAATTCAGCCAGGAATTACTGAGCCATTGGGTGACGCAACTGTTCATCAGATGCCAGAATTACCACCCCCACTTTTCATAGATGGAAAATAAAGGGAATTCAGGGTGATGCTTTTTCCCACAGGGCCAGACACTAAATAAATCCCCAGGCTTCCCTCGGCAGAAGGAGGGTCGCTGGATTAGGGTTAGGGTTAAAAAGAGTAGCTGGATTGGGGTTAGGAGGGTCGCTGGATTAGGGTTAGGGTTAAAAAGAGTAGCTGGATTGGGGTTAGGGTTAACCCTGTAACAGGTGGCTCAGTAGTTTAGTTATCTGGTGGTGGAACCAGAGGTTGAGTGTTCCACCCCCCCATGCACCTCCTGGGAATAGAGCCAGCCTCTGGCGCCTTGGACAAACGGCACAAGAAGAAGGAATGGCAAGAAGCCACTGCTGTGTTTTCTCTACCTGGATGACACTGGAAAGGTTTGCAATAAGTCAGAATTGGCTGGATAACACATTTATTATTATTATTATTATTATTATTATTATTATTATTATTATTATTATTATTATTATTATTATTATTATTATTATTATTATTATTATTATTGTATACACTTTTCTTACTACTGTTACTATCTTCCCACTATAAGCCTGTGTGTATCTGATTGGCATTTAGAATCTCACCTGTAAAAGTGAAAGGAAAAAGAAAAGCCTTGGAAGAGAGGCAGGTGTATCGTTTCAGGGGCACTTAACTCGGGGTAAACACCACAGGAAGAGTTAGGGAGGGGAGAGAGAATGAGTAGGAACCCAAAGTATATCAGGCTAACTTTTCAGGAAAGTCTTGATCATACACTCCCACTATTTCCAATCCCTAAGAAGAGCTAGCTGTCTCAACATCTGCAGGATTAGACGGTCCGCCTCCTGGCTTCAATCGCCTTTTCCTTCCCCAACACCGGCAAGTGACTCAATCAGGTACGGTGAAATAGTGAGGCATTATGACGTCAACCGACTGTTTGGCAACAGCTATGACGTCACACACAGAGATTCAGAGAAATCAGGTGGGCGTGACGTTCTGCTACTCGGGTAAAACCTTTAGGTTGGCCAGAAGGAAGGGCAACTTTTAATTGATCGGATCCTTGCCTTACCTGACCTTTTCTTTCGCTCTTCCTGCTAAGTAGTAGTAGTAGTAGTAGTAGTAGTAGTAGTAGTAGTAGTAGTAGTAGTAGTAGTAGTAGTAGTAGTAGTAGTAGTTCTTCTTCTTCTTCTTCTTCTTCTTCTTCTTCTTCTTCTTCTTCTTGTCAATAGTGCCTGAAAACCAGAACTGTAGTTTCTCCATCTCACCCCGTGCCATGTACAGGCATCTGGAGACTTGAGTGGGTGGATGAAAGGAACAGAATCATTGAATATTAATCAATAATAACCATTGAACTGGAGTGCTGGAAGGGGACCTATGGATTCCCACCCCTCTGGAATAGAAGAGAAGATAACAATCCATAAACTCCACACTTTTAAAGTAGATAATAGATAATAGATGCCATATGAAATGTCACATAAGTTCTACCCTAAATGGCTCCTAAGCACAAATAAACTTCTGTTATTTATTTATTTATTTATTTATTTATTTTTAGCTCTTGTATACCGCCCTATTCCCACATTGGGGACTCAGGGCGGTTAACAACATAAAAATAGAAAAACAGATAAAATCAGACAAAAGCAGTAGGCAACAAATTTGCTAAAAACAATTAGATCCAAATTTAAATAGGCGGGGAGAAAGGAAAAAAAAAAAAAAGCACGAACCGTCCATTCCAAAGCCACATATTGACTTAAGAGAAGGTCTAGTCTTTTTATGGAACAATTTGAAGAAGACTATAGGATGGCTTTGTAAGATTATGGTTTTTTATATGGCACAGCATATATTTATTCCTTTCACTCTGTGGCCATTTATCACAGTGCTGGATTTTATTAAAATGGCTTCTTTCTAACCACTGAGTATGGCACATTATTTATCACCTACATGCTGATGTGTTGTAAATACCCAATGTTCATGACTTGCTTAGGGGCAGGATCAAGTACTTTCTCTGACATTTCAATGGGAAAGTAAGTGTGTGCTGAATGCTTTAATTAAAACCAGTGTATCTTGAAAGCATTTGAATGTGGGACGGATTGATTTAATAACTCCTTATTTAATTACTCCTACAACTTCTCTACTTACTGCTAATATGGCATTAATTTGTCAGAGAAAGAACAGAAGAGGCATGTATTTGACCAGTGAAGAGCAGAGTGGAAAATCTAACACTCTCTCTCTCTCTCTCTCTCTCTCTCTCTCTCTCTCTCCCCCTCCCTCCCTCCCTCCCTCCAGTGGTAGAACCCTATATCTAGTGACAAAAGAGGGATAATGCCCGATCCATTCCTTCCCTACCTCATTATCTCAATCAGAAATTGGCATACATCCTTATTCCATAAAACGCAGGGAGGGGGCTTCACAGATGCAACAAAAATGTGGTGGCACAAGCCCTAGCTCACTTTTTAGCTGCGAACTACTTTGGCATTCAACCCACCCTTGGGGTTTTAGGTTTCCTTAAAGCCTCTTTTCTTCCCAGTTCATTTGGGTGTGTTTTCAAGGCAATTTTATGTAAAGAGAAGCAAGAAAAACCCTTCCTAATACACACAACTTAAGGTCTCTCTCTCTCTCTCTCTCTCTCTCTCTCTCTTTCTGTTAGAGAGAAAAGTGGGGCTTCAGCATCTAAAGGAAGAAGCCTAATTGTCTTTGAATGAAAAGTTAGCCTGTATTTATATCTTAAATCGGGGTGCCACAATCTTTGCATTTTGATCAGTGTGAAATTTTCCCAAACTATCTTCCATACTTACATCAGAAGAAAATCTTAAGAAGCAGGGCTTTGGAGACTTCAAAAACAGTTCTCCTGAATTAGAGCAAAGGGCTGTGGAGACTGGGTCTTGGCTACCACCATGGTTGGCCCAGGAAACCCATAAGTGAGACATCAGCAGGGCAGTGCCCTTAGGTGAGACAGCCCTCTGCGGTGGAAATAACAATTTCACCATGATACCTACTAGCCATGGACAGTTTTATCTACCTCCCACCTGTCAGTGTATCCTCTCATGTCTTAAATTCATGCTGACTGTTGACTTTTAGGTTTGTTTGTTTTTTATAGAATAATATCACCAAAGCAAATTAACTAGTAAAGCCATCAAACTATTGCATGTTGAATATATGTTAATTTGCTGACAGTCCACCAGCAGGCCTCCCCCAGGATGCAGCCAAGTCCCTCAATCAATTCCTTCCAGTGACCATCAGGATTCTAGGAACATTACCTTTCTGTCATCCTCTGTTGGACTCCCCAGGCTCTGATTTCCATGGCCTCTTTTCACAGCCTTCTGTCTGCTGGTAATTATTGCCACCAGTCCTCACCCCTCACAAACATCCACACATTCTAGCAAGTTAGGAACCATGAGCTGTCATGGGGACCAGCGTAGTGATGGAAGCATGAAGTACACAGATGCCATTGTAGGTGTGTGAGGAGGGGAGGTCTGAATAAGAAACACATGTGATTTTCGGATTGTTGATGAAGAGCCTATTTGTGTCTGGCTGTCATCTCTCTTTACAGAAGGACTATTGTGCGGAATAACATTAACCACAGGGGCCTATCGATGTTGATCTCCAAGGAAGTCCATTGACCTCAGGATGACTCAAAGGTCGGTTGGCTCAGAGAAACATTTCCCCATCAAACCACCGCCACTGCCGCCACCTCCCTTTCTCCCCTTTGGAGACGTCGGGGTGTCCCAGCAAATGCCCTCCCCTGGCGTCAGAAAACCAAAACCACGGGTTTGGAAGGAAGCAGACAAGCTGCAGGGAGTGTGTATCTCCTCTTTTTCATTGACGGATATCACGGAAATAATGTCCTTAAAAAAAAAACACGGACTTCCGGATCTCGTGTCACATCCTCAAGTTTTCCGGGGCGGCTTATCTTGTCTGTCTAACCAGCGTGTGTTTTATTAGGGCTGTCCTTCTCCATTCCGCAGTCTCGATGGGCGTCGGCCTGATTGGAGCAATGGCATCTTTTCAAGCTCCTGGGGCGCTGGCGAGTTGGGGGTCTGAAGATCCAAACTGGGGCGCCGCCAGATGTTAGCGGGCTGTGACTCCCATCCGCCAGGGTTGCCCTAGGCAAGGGTAATAGGAATGGCACTCAACATCTGGAAAGCCACATAACCCCCCCCACCCACCCACCCACCCACTACAGGCTCCCAATACAGCTCCGTCTGTGCTTTGGAGAAACAGAACAGGAGGAGCCCCAGACAGCTTTAAATTCTCCATAGTTTTGCAGAAGATTGTTGTTAAAAATGCCTCCGCATTAACACGAAGGCATCCTGCAGCTGGCTTAATTAGAAAGGACGCCCTGGAAAAAGAAGACTTTCCCCCTTCTGCTTCTCCTCAACCTGTAAAGGGGGTCACATCTTTGACACAATCGGCAACCACAAGCTTTCCTTTCCTGGATCTTACACCGGTGAACTTTCTGAACAAAGACAATTGCCTGCCAGTTGGCAGCCTGATAATGGACCAGGCAAAGCCGCGCCCTCGCCCACCTTGTGAGGGTTCACCGGTTAGAGCAGACAGAGCACCTCTGGTGGATCACAACCACCACCACCCCACCACCACCATTGGCTACACTTGTCGTGGCTGATGGGAGTAATAGTCCAGGGTCATTCAGAGAACCACACTCCGGGCAGGCATGTCCAAACTTCGGTCCTCCAGATGTTTTGGACCACAACTCCCAGAGTCCTTTGTCATTGGCAATCTAAGCTTAGACTTCTGGGAGTTGTGGTCCAAAACATCAGGAGGGCCGAAGTTTGGACATGCCTAAAGGGTCTCTCCTTCTTATCCCCTTTCCTACTAAGGTAGGTGAAAACCGTAGGCTGCAGTGGGCGGAAGATGAGCGTGGGAGAGAGGGCTTCTCGTGCTTCCCGGGGCCATCCCATGCCTGCCACCACCGCCTCTGGCCTGTGACTGTGTAAAGACAGGTTCCCTGGAGGGGCTGAAGGGAAGCAGAAGGGGGAAAGTCCTTCTTTTCCAAGGAAGCCCAGGCTAGTTACTTCTGAGTAAACTCTACTGAAATCGCGGGAATGGCAGCCGCCATGGCGTAGGGCCGATTAAGACGCTGGACTTGCCTGAATGACCATAAGGCCAGGGAATCCGCTGGAGGGACCTTCCCTGGGATCGATCAGCCGTCCGAGTAAGCGCACCGACTGGACGCCCAAGGCTCCCCCTCCTGCAAATTCGCAGTTCCGAAGGTTATTCGTTGAGTTAGCAGCAAGAGAGGGGGGGCTCCCCAGCCTACCCTCAACTCAGGAGTGCATTTTAATACCAGGGCTGAATGTGCAGCCCTTCACCTGAACCCACTCGTCCTCTGCCGCCACCACCACCCCCTTTTTTTCCAGCAGTCGAACTGGAGAAGGGATGAGACCCCGGCTCCGCAGTGGGCACAGCTGCTCTGTTTAGAATAGCTGTAGAGAGAAACCAGTTCAGGCTACTAATCGCCAACGTTCTACGAGGACATGGCACTTGAAGAAGAAGGAGACCCCTCGACCCATCTTTTAGACGTGGTTGCCCTCAAAAAAGATGGAGTCCAAAGTTGTCTACATTGGTCTACAGCTAGGTCCAGGTAAGTCCACCTCGAGTTCAGCTTATCCCTGAATTAACCCAGGAAGGTCTGAAAGGCTGACTTGGACCCTATGGCCGGGGCTCTAAGCGACGGGCCCCTCGGTTAAGGAGTGGGAAACCAGGAGAGGTGGGCTTATGGGGCGGAGGGTTTGGAGGAAAGAGGGAATGCCTGACCGCCGTTTTGGCCCTGAGCTGAGCCTGTCTGCTTCGGGCTTCCCTCTGCCCCGGAAGATGCTCCTGGAGGTGGCCTAATGGATCGGGTCCCGGACTGTTCCAGCATCAAACGCCAGTGGCTGGGCTGGTGTGTTTCCAAACAGCACATGGTTCTGCCCTCTGAGTTTGGAGCTCCGGGGCAACACGCCCGGTGGCGTCGACCTCCTTACAGCCTGAGGTCTGCCAAACGTTCCGACCCTACTTGGTGGAGCCACTGTTCCTCCTGATAGCTGAAATCTGGAGAGCATTCGGTAAGCCCTACGCTCTTCTGTTTATTTATTTTACTGTATTTTTTACTCCGCCTTTCTCCTTTTAAAGCGCCCAAGGCGGCTTCCGTTCTTGCGGGGTCTCTTCTCTCCTCGCCTCCGTTTCTTCTTTCCTTCGACCGTTCCCTTTCCTGGTGACCAGCCTCCCGTGGGAAAGCGGTAACTCGGGTCAGGCAGCCAGGAGATGATTCATGGTTATTAACGGGTTATCCCGCGTCCTCAGTCCCGAAGCTCTCTCACACACACACGCACGCGCGCGCCGCCCCGCCTCTCTCGTGTCCAGGGGGATCTTCCCTCCGTCTCTCCGCCTCTCCCCAGTGGATGGTCCACTCCGGCTCGTACGTAATCGGCTCGCTTGACAGATCGGCACCCAGTGCTGTTCCTCATCCCGCCTAACGTGTTCCTCTCCCAGCTGACATGTGTATTCTGCTGGATTTACGCGGGACTTAAAATTAGGCGGGGAAAATGCGTGAAGAGGAAGGCGCGGGGTGGGAAAGAATAAGGCGTTTCTTGATGGGGGGGGTGGCGGCGTCAGCGGAAAGCCAATTTAAAAATGAAATAGAGCCCCAGCATATCTAGATCATCTTTCGCAACGCTGAGCACGGTAAATAAAGACAAAAAAATAGATGGATTATGTTTTTCCAATGAGTACACATATCGCTTTCCCTTGCCACAGTCCCACAGCGCACGCCTGCGTTTAGAATATCTATCTATCTATCTATCTATCTATCTATAAAACATCCATATATGGAAGATCGTTCTGGCAGGCTGGGTAGAAAGCCCAAAAAGAAAAGTAAACTTAGACTTTTCTCTCACTATGAAATAATTCAGCCAAGCATTTCGTCTGCAGTCCACATCCAAAAGCAATTAAACCATCCTCATTAAAATTATTTATTGAACCGCAGCTTTAAAGGGGGAAGGGGGGGTTAAGAAAGTATATAGAGCTAAACCGGAGCCATTTCCCAGCAGGAGGACAAATAAAAAGATGCTAAAAAATTAATTAGAGCCCAAACGAAGAATAAAATAAAAAAGAGGGAAATAACCGTGCTTCTGTTGGAGAAGCGGGAGAGGAGCCGCGCCAAGTCACAAGCAAATAGGAAATATAAAAGGATTAAATATAGTTGGGTGGGAAAAACTAGACTCCAAGCTGAAAAGCAGACTCTGGAGTTGCAGAAACATTTCACGTTTCTGGAGAGACTGGCGTACTCCGATTAATAATCGCGTTCTCTCAAACACATTCGATTCCTGGCGACCTTTTCCAGGGTTTTCTCGGTAGAGAGAATATGCAGAAGTGGTTTGCCATTCCCTTCCTCTGGGGGCTCCCTGAAACTGTGCCGCTTGCCCAACGCTACACAGGTTGGGGAGGCACCGTGAAGAATCGAACTCCCAGCCGGAACCTCAGTCACCAGAGCTCTCCTCCAGCCAGACCTAGTGCGCTCAGTTAGTGCCTCCAAAAGCCTGTCAAGTTTCTGAGAGGTTTTTAACAGCGGTAAGCGGTTAGTGTCAGAAAGATCTTGGGGCGGGGGTTGAGGGAGAGCGCTCCTCATCCCAACCTTACCGCATCCCTCAAGTACTGTACACACCACGCCTGCGGGTTAGGGCAACTAAAGCTGCAATCCTATACAGTACACCAGGAATCTTCTACTTAACAATGCAGGGGCTCTCCTTCTGTACATTCGGAATCCTGCATCCAACAATGCAACCCACCATTCAAAAACTCAGCAAATCTGACTACTTTTGTACTCTGCTGTCCTCTGGCGACTTTTCCAATGTGAGCAAAGGACGGAAAGACCACTCGAAGTTGTAATCCTAATCAAACTCGGAAACAGAAGACAGGAAATAAAAGCTGCTAACTTTATGAGTATGCTTATAACTGCATCCTAAATGACAACTCATAAGGGTATTTACTGGGAGAATACAAGGGAAGGGATACTATATGAATACTTTCCCCAAGAGGAACTGATTTTCTTAAAAAATAATAAAAATAAAATAAAATCAAGTTTCCATGCAACAGGAAATGGTCCAGAATTCCAAAAAGGCAGGTTTTTCCAGGAGACTCCTGAAGTTCATTCTTCCACCCTTTCCCCTGCCTCTCCCTTCAACCGGCAGTATTTCTTGCCTTGAGGATAGGCTCAGATTTTAATTTCCACTTCCATTTCATTCCTGTTACCTTGAAAATTGTACCCCAAACTTCGTGCACATGTGTTTATATGTATTTCCCCCCCCCCTTGGAGGCTCTCTCTCTCTCTTTCTCCAAATTCTTAAAAGGCATCCCTGAGTCAAATAACAACAAAACACACAGCCCAGGTTAGAACTCTAGCCATCCGTTTAAGAGGAAAAGCCTTCGGTACCAAAAGTGAAGGCATGCATACTCACCAAAGAGCCTCAGGTGGGAAAGGAAAAAACAATCAACCCACCGCCACCACCACCAACCACTACCAACAACAACAAAACATGTTGGTTTCTGAAGAATCTAAGTACCTGAGGATCCTGGGATCATAGCATCCCTTTCCGCCAGGTGAGGGTTTCCTTCAAACTCACTGACAGCACAGACACATGAATTATTTGGCAACCCAACACCTGGGCTTCCATATTGACCGCAGGCATGTTCACCACCATCTGATGACTGCAATGGGAAATGAGGGCTTGTGACACAACCAGAGTTGAGAGAGAAGCCCCACCTTATCCTGGCCCATGAGCCACACCTGTGATCCACTTATTGCATGTGTAGCTTCACCTTCACAGGTGTGACACCCCAGAAGAAGAGGAGGAAGAAGAAAGGGAGGAACATCAATAACAATATACTATCAAGTTGATTCTGATTTATTGTGACCCTTTAGGGGGGCTTCTAAGTAGAGTATCCAGCAGTGGTCTTTCTTTCTTTCTTTCTTTCTTTCTTTCTTTCTTTCTTTCTTTCTTTCTTTCTTTCTTTCTTTCTTTCTCTGGAGGGGTTACTCTGGAACTTTGGGCTTTCCCAAGGCTATACAGGCTGGCTCTTCTCCCCCTCCAAAGGAGCAGAATGTGGCACCAAACTCTCGTTCTCAGGCTCTGCGTCTAGAGCTTCGACTCACCGAGCTATCCAGATGATACCATCTATGCACCCTATACTCTGAAACACCTCAAATGCTCTGCAATAGGATCCATTGACAAATTGGACTGTCAGTCACCAATCAAGTGCAAAGAAATCATGGGATGGCCAGCCTTGTGTGAATCCATCCTAAAAGACTCTGGGCAAGTGATGAGCTGAATCATTTCATAACATTGTAGCGGAGAGATAAAGTGCAAGTTTGGGTTGTGGTGTCAGAGTTGTAATGATCCGCTCGCCCATGCAAGTCACCACAATGCTGCAATGACCTGACAGTGAGAAATCCGCTGGATTACAAAAAGCAAACACAATGTTGCAACTGATCCTTTTGCGTCTGATTGCTTTATTCTAAAGACACAAGGTGCACCTGTGCAAAACAGAAAACTCTTAATAGAAAGGGGGACTCCAAACTCTGTGAAATCAGCTAAACTGGAAATATTATTTTCAATAGGCAGTCAGCCGAATCATCCCTTCCAGCATTTGCTTTGACTTGGTGTCCACAAAGTGGTTCTTTGTGGAAGAACTGGCAGTGATCCATGTCAGCCACTTCTTATGGGTAAATATTAAGGCAGCACCATACAGCTAGAGTATTGGGCTAAAATTCAGAAGACCAACATTAGGATCCCCATTTGGCTGTGAAACACTTTGGGCCAGTCTCTATCTCACAGGGGTATTGTGAGAATAAAATAAGAAGGACAGCCCTTAGGTGTGCTGGAGAAAATGCTGGATATAACGCAAGAAATAAATATACCAGCATCAGTAGGTATCAATTGGAAAAGCAACTCTCATCTAATGTAACTTTTATCAACTCCATAGAAATTCCACTGCTGGATTCCAAAATTACTACAAATATCCCATTTTATACAACAGGGTGAGTCTTCCGCTGAGCAAGGATTAGCTCCTGTTAAAATTTTGCTGCTATAAATCTGTCTTTAAGTCTCACTGGAACATCTGGGCTTTTACCCAGGATGCCCTCCTTACCTAGAGAGACATACCTGATTATGGCTTCCCTTTGGCCAGTAACCCTTCATTCATGACAGTAATTCAGGTGCTAACCTGCCATTCCACTCCTGCCTGCCTCCTTACCATAGGCAAAGGGTGCCTGGGTGTTTTCATCCATGAATGCTTGTCCACCTCCTATCAATGTGAATAAGAACACTGACTAAAACAATTAATGAGTTTAGGTCTTGACATACATCCCGCCCCATCAGGACACTCACTAGGATTAACAGAACTTTCTTCATTCTGTTCTTGTCACATTAATTGGTTGTGTTATATAACTTATAACTACACAGAGACGCATTCATATCTTATAGAATTGATTTAGTGGGCTTACTATACTTGGAATTGCAATTGGGTTTAGGTTTGCATTCATCACAGGTGAAGATTTATCTACTGGACCACCACCAACCAAGCTCTACAAGGGAATTCTGTGATGATTATTTTACATTGGACAGGCATAGATGAAATTTCTTTGGAGCCTGGTTTTCCTTTCTTGACTGAACACACCAAACTTGTCTCATTACAGAGGCAAAGAGGATTAGGTTTGCTTAACATGACTGTAGACAGAACACTACTCATGATCACCAGCACCTCCAGAATCTTCCTTGAAACCCTGGAGATTAAGGCGTCTGGAGTAATTTGGGAGGTGGAGAAGCTGCATAGTTTGTAAGCATAGTGCATCCCACCATAACGTCTTGCTTCTGTCTGTATACCATAGATCAAAATAATAAAGAAAATTAGGGTGCAGAAGAACAAGCATACTGTTAATGGGACGGAATTTTCTTGGGGTGGCTCACATGTCACATGTCTTGTCTTACAAGCATAAATTTTCAGTAGGACTCTGGCCAATGTGTTTTTCTCTACAAACAACAGATTCAGAAGAAACAGTATTCATCTAATACAGTGGGTCTCAACCTGTGGGTCCCTAGAGGTTCTTTGACTGCAACTCCCAGAAGCCTCTACCACTCACTGTTCTAGAAGGGGTCTCTGGGAGTTGCAGTCCAGGAACATCTGGGGACCCATAGGTTGAGAACCACTGATCTAATAGGTAAGAGGTAACACAAAGGGGCTGTAAAATGTAAAATGAAACTGAATAAAATACAATCATAGAATAAGTGAGTGTGATGGGGGTCTATAAATCTACTTGGTCGGATCACCACCTATTGAAATGCAGCCTGGCAGTGGCACCTCCTCTCCTTGGGGAACTCGGACCCATTAAGATGGTCTGCTCACACAAGCTAATGGATCCTTCTCGGTTCCAGGATGCAATGTGTGGGATTCCCGATCAACTGGTTGGCCATGCCTTGGTGGAAGGCTGGTATGCAGCCACCTCTAGGGCAATTGACACACTCACAACTCCAGGCCTGTAGAGTGCCTTGGTTTAACTAGGACCTCCGGGCCTTAAAGCAGAATCGAGGGAAGCTAGAGAGCATTTGGAGGTGGGCCCTGATGGATTATAACCTATCTGCTGTTAAGATCACATGGACTATATACTAATCCAAGATTTAAGCCTCGAGAAGATCTCACTTCACAGTCCAGATAAACGAAGCACAAAACCACCAGACCCCCAGTTAATAGCAGTGGATCCAGCAGAGATGTCCAGTGCTTTGCCCAGTTATTTTCTCCACCTTTCAGCCTGTGATGTCAAATCAAGTGGACAGGGCTCTTGATCGCTTTCCTGCCACCACCTCCTCCCTTGACCCTTGCTTGGCCTGGCTTATAAAAACAGCCAGGCTGGTTACTACCCAATGGGCTGTGGCAATAATTAATGGGTCTCTCCAGAAGGGCAGGGTTTTTGCTGCCCTCAAGAAGCCACTCATTAGATCGATTCTGAAGAAGCCACATCTGGTGGCAGACCAAATTGGCAGTTGCAGGCCTGTCGCCAATATACCATTTATTAGCATGGTTGTTGAGAGGGTGGTGGTGGACCACCTGTAGGGGCTTCGGGATGAAACTGACACCCTCGTCATGGAACAGAATCGGCACTGATCACCCTACAAGATGGCCTTTTGAGGGAGGCTAACAGGGGCAAATCATCCTTGTTGGTCCTCCTCAATCTCTCAGTGGCCTTTGACACCATCAACCACAGTATCCTCCTGGGGAGGCTCTTTGAGTTGGGGATAAGAGGCACTGTTCTACAGTGGTTCTGTTCCTTCTTGAAGGATTGCACCCAGATAGTAGACCTGGAGGAGTTGGCCTCTTCTCCTTGGTCCCCCAATTATGGGTGTTGGTCATCTCCCCCATGCTCTTTAACATCTATATGAGGCCACTGGGAAAGGTTGTTAGGAGGTATGGGGTTTCGTGGCATCAGTATGCTGATGGCACCCAGCTCTATATCTCCTTTCTTCCATCTGCAGTGGATGCTGTTTCGTCACTGGATACTTGCCTGGATGCTGAACTGGGATGGATGAGTGCAAATAGACTGAGGTTGAACCCGGACAAGATGGAGTTCCTCCAGGAGTGTGTGCCAATTGATGGTGGTTTGGGGAGCTCCCTCAGTTCTTTTTTTTTTGGGGGGGGGGGTAATCTCCGTGCAGGATGAGGTGCGTAGTTTGTACTTAATATTGCACCTAACGCTTTCCATGGAAGCCCAGGTGGTGTCAGTGATCCGTTCTTCCCATTATCATCTTAGGCAGATCACTCACCTCCGTGCCTTCTTGGACCCCGGTGCTCTCGCTACATTGGTCCATGCACTTGTAGCCTCAAGATTAGACTACAGCAGTGCTCTCTATGTGGGGCTGCCTTGTAAATTAATGTGGAGGCTCCAATTGGTGCAGAATTCGGCGGACAGGTTAGGTATAGGATTGAGGAAAATCAGCATATCACCCCTACCATGGCTGCACTGCACTGGCTGCCAATCCATTACCACTTTGGGCCTTTTTACACAACCCCTAAGATCCACTGGTCCCTTAAATTCGGACCAGAGATCTTGAGGGTTCGTTGCTGTTCCTCCATCCCCACCTGCTCCGCACTTCTTTGTTCTGTCTGTGTGAGGGGGGGGGGGAAGGGAAAAAAAGCCTTAGACAGGGACAAAAGAATGCATTCTTACCTCCGGTGCCAGTGGAGGTTGCTCTGACCTCCGTTTACTTCCTGGTTCCTCTTTAAGGGGCGGAGGCAAAAGAAAAACAACAGAAAGAAGCCAGGAGAGCTCAGGCACTCTCCGCATCAAATATTTTTCACCATCAAAAAGCAGGTACAAGAAAAGTGTGCTGGGTCGCGCTAAAGTGGGCGGGGTCGCACTTAATTGTCTGCAAACTCCGGAGCTGGTGGGTAAACATTTTTAAGGTCCGGAGCTTGCAGACATTTGCGGCGGAGCTTAGGGGTCGTGTATAAATGCCCTTTGATATCAAGGTTTTAATGATGACATGCAAAGCCCTAAATGGTTTGAGACCTTGCTATCTGTCAGATCGGCTCCTGATGCAGAGTACTGCCCATAGCACCTGATTATCTCAGGCTGGGCATGAGATAAATGGGTGCAGTCACTGAAGGAGGCCCATAAATATTTGATGAGGAACTGAAATTTATTTGGCCCCTTCGCTTCCTGTCTAGAAGAAACATCTGAAGATGTGGCTTTACAAAAAGGCTTTCCCTGGGTATTAGCTCATTCTATCTATTCGCAGTTATCTTTTTTTGCTTCATATTTAGGCCCTCTTTAGGCCTTCTTGCTCTCTGTTTTGATGTCATTTGATCTGTCATCTGATTATGTTTTATTATGCTGTATTGTATACTCACTGTATAGTTTATTGTTCATGATTTGTATTTTGATATTTCTTTGTAGCTTGTAAACCACCCAGAGTAGCCATGTTGCTAGATGGCGCAGTATACCTACATACATACATAGTATACATACATACATACATACATACATACATACATACATACATACATACATACATACATACATACAGAGTCAAATCCCCTGCTCAAGGCAGGAATTCCAGTTAAAGCAGATCTGACAAATGGCTGTCTATTTTTCTCTTGAAGACCTCTACCCTGGCATGCTCATTACCGCCTTAGATCATTGGTTCCATTGTCTTACTCCTCTAACAAGTTGGTTTTTCCTTATCTGTTTTCCTATACCTTCAGCCCATCCTTAGGCTGGGCATTGTACTCTGGTATGACTGGGAAGATATCCTGCCCCTTTTCTATATGATAGCCTTTCAAGTATGCTGTAAAGATTCTTAGTCATCCAGGTGAGTTTATCTGGAAGTTGAGTCACAGCAACTGGACTTCTTTTCTTGAGAGATGAATCTCTCAAAAAAATAAATCCAGTTGCCATGACTCAACTTCCAGAAAGCCTTTTAAGTATTTGAAAGATGTTACCATATCTTCCCTGAGTCTATATTTTTCTAGGCTAAACATGTCCCTGTTCCTTCTTTTCTACACAGGGCTTGATCTTGAGACCCCTGATCATCCTTGTTGTCCTCCTCCAAACTTATTTCAGGTTTTTTTGTTTTTTGTTTTTGCATTCTTCTTAATATTCGGTGTCCTAAACTGGATGCAGTACTCTAAACGAGGCCTGTTGCTGTTGTTCAGTTGTTAAGTGGTGTCCAAATCTTCATGACCCCCATGGACCAGAGCACGCCAGGACCTCCTAATACAAGGGAACTAATACTGTACCTCATGGGATTTGGAGACTATATTTCTATTAATGCAGCCTAAAATAGCATTTGCCTTTTTTGTAGCCATGTCACACTGCTGGCTAATATTCAGCTTCTGAACTGTGATGATTCCAAGATCCTTCTCACTTTTATTATTGCTGAGACAAGTACCCTCCATCTTGTAGCTGTGAGTTTGGTTTCTTTTCCTCTAGGTGCAGAATTTTTATGTATACCTGTTAAACTTCATCCTCTTGCATTCAGCCCAGAGCTGAAGCCTATCAATATCATGTAGTGTTCCTGTCTTCCAAGATATTAACTATTCCACCGAATTCTGTATCATCTGCAAATCTGATGAGTATTTCTTGCACTCCCTTTTCCAAGCCATTAATAAAAAGGTTGAAGAGCACTGGACCCTGGACTGAGCCTTGTGGTGCCCCACTTGAAAGTAAGACTAGATACAAATGAAGAAGTGAACATTCAGTAATTAAAGCTATAAGTTTACTTGTGTGGGTCTGAATATGACTCCAATTACATGATAACTTATTTGTCTTAGATTATTTTCTTTCACATGATCCAGTTTCTAGCTGGAACCCATTCATGATCTGGATCTGTTGCCTTCTAAAATTCTTCTTCTTCTTATGGGGGACCTCTACACTTCTATGCTCTAGCCTCTATACCATATTTTACTATATTTTCGAGCTCCTATAGTCCAGCTTGGCCAAGAATTGTACTTATTCAAAGGAGCAGGAGAAGGATGGCAGTCTAATTTACCCAATAACTGGACTTCCAGACAAATTTCCAGTTGAAGTCACATTGTGGAATTAGACTAAAAAAATGGATGAAGTTTAGAAAATATTTTTAAAAGGTGGGGAAGGAAGGAAAGAAATACAAATGTCAAGTCTCCCCCCCCCCAAAAAAAGTATCTTAATTTCCTTCCCCACTCCTCAAGATCCACAACTTATATAGAAATGTTCTTTGTATTTCATTCTGGCCCATTCAAATTGTCTGTACTGTATTTTAAATGCATATTTTGCATATGTGCTTTTAAATCCTATGCAAAATCCAAATAATATTTGAGCAAATTACTGAGATCTGCATGCAATTTCTAAAATTCAAAAATCATCCAGGACTAGGTCTTTTTATTTTACCCTATGGTGTCAGACTGAACTGAATGATAGAAAAGCCTTCCTTTGTAAAATGCAAAACTCCACACTCATTTCAACCAGTATTTCAACATCTGCTCAATATCGACCCTTTTTATTTGCACTCCAACATTTGAGGAACTGGGTTTTGTTTCACAGAAGTTCAAATAGAAAACAAGAATGGTCATTATTTAAGGGGCTACAAGATCTGGCTTCTCTTCCCCCACACCCCGACTTTCCTATCGCCAACATATATATACATCCAAGGTACCCACTTGGTAAGGAGACGCCCAAATAACATTTTGTTTGCTTTTTCTATACCTACCCATTCTTTGAAAGGCGAAATAAACAGATTTTTAAAGTAAAATTAATTCTGTGTATTTTCCTCTAATCAGGGTGTTACAATTATGGAGCTTAAAAATGTCCGTGCTTTTTTTTGGGGGGGGGGGAATGATCATTTAAACATTTCTTGGGAAAACCTCAGTTGCTTAGATACTGCTAAACAGCTGGTTGATAAGGAAGGGAAGGGACAACAGCGACGCTTAAATTTTAAGATTATAAATCTGAGCAGTGGTTTATTCTCTACTTGGAGAAAGTTCAGTCGAACACAGTTCTCTAAAACATCTACCAATGCGTCTACATGCTTCTATTCGCCACTAGATACAACTAAGTTTGAAATGTAAGACTTGTATCTCTTTCTCCTCTTTTCAACTTTCAAGGGGTTTATAAAAAATTAGTGAAAGCCCGGTATCAGGCGGACATTAAGAACGTTCAAATTAAAATCCCATTGTTTGCAGGAGAAGGACGGGGCCCCTCTGGAATCCAGATAAGCCGTCGTCCTGTTCCTTTTGAATAGGATCGTGCTCTTTTTAAGGCGCTTCAGCCTTCCAACCCACTCCCACTCGCCTTTTTGTGAAGGGACGGGGGGGCTGTCCTACGACGTGCAAAGCGTTGTGTATTTATCAAACTTCATCTTAAAATAGTTAGAACAGTCAACAAATACTCGCTGCAACCAGAGTGAACCATCGCGTATTATTTTGTAGATAACTGTAGTGGCTAATAATTACTTTCTACAAAACTGGCCACGGAGATGTACACAAAAAGGATACTATTATTAACATTAGAATGTTGAAACCCCAGAAAATAATAGATAGATAGATAGATAGATAGATAGATAGATAGATAGATAGATAGATAGATAGATAGATAGATAGATAGATAGATAGATAGATAGATAGATACATACATACATACATACATACATACATACACACACAGAGAGAGAGATGTGTAAGACTTCCGTAGGACCCCCAGAGTTAGTCCCAGGTAGATTATGGCATTAGATAAAGTGACCTTGAACTTTGGATGAGCAAGTTTGAATGAATGCAGTTCCATTTCAAGTTTTGAGTTGAACAGGACCTTCGCCGCACTTTGCTTCCAGGAACGAAGCGCGTGGCTGACATTAATTTCCAACACAGAACCCCGCGTCTTTGTGAGAGTCAGGCGGTGGAGAGGCGAGCGGATTTGCTCCAGAGGAGAGGCTTCTTGGCAAGTGGCCAAGTGCGCGGCCCAAGAGTTTCCCCCGCCTCCCTTCCAGTTTTCATTGGACCTCTTTGCCTAGTCATGAATGTCTGCCCAGTTGCTTGGGAATGGATTCCTTTGAGCGGAGGGGGATTTGCAAAATAAAAATAAAAATAAAAATACCAATATTAACCCAAACGCCCCAAAGCCAAACGAATGCTCCCAGACCTTACTTGAGAGCAAGCCCCATGGAATCAACTAGAGCTTACTTTCGAGTAACCATGGGTGGATTTGGACCTGCTGGCCGCTAACTAACCGAGCTCAATACAAAGCGAAGGGATCTGCCTGCCAATAAACCCATATCTGCAGTGGTTTTAACCTTCTTGGTATGGTAAACAAGCAACAGGGAGCTTTGTTGAAAGAACAGTTTATGTTACTCTAGGATACCAAGTTCAAGTTCTTCCCCGTGTAGGAGCCGGCGCGTACCGACCAGCAAGCCAAATTCTGATTCCAGCACAGAAAATCCTTCAATTATGAAACAGGCAGACAGACAGACAGACCCGTGCGTGTTAACGAGAAAGTCTCTGTGTGTGTTGCGAAAAACAGGAGATGCCTAACTCTACCTTGATGACCCTACAAAGCTTAACAGGCCCTTGCTTATTCTTGATTTTAATGTATATGAGGAATATGCGCGCGTGTGTTACTTCATTTCTACAAACTAACCACGGAGATGTAGACAAAATGAAAATATTAGAATATATAATGGTTTATAAGAATTCTACATTCTAATATTATAATATTTAAGGACTTGCATGATTCCAACATTCTAACGTTATTTTATCTATGTATACATATTCTTACATTTATTCAATTGAAGTAAAGCAGATCCTTTCCTTCTTTCATGTATCCTTTTTGAATAACAGGGCGGACATGACGGTGGTAGAAAAGCTCATACTATAATATATAAATATACTGGTCTGCATGTCTCAGAAATAAACTTTATGTGTATATACGAAAAGAGGAAATAATCTCTTGTGCTGAGAGAATGATATAAATTTAAGAATAAGCAGGGGCCTGCTTAAAATTGGAAACGAAAAAAAAATCGTCTCTCTTTGTTTGATATAAATAAGAGGTGGGCAGAGGATCGGGCCCGGCGTGGACGGCACAAAGGACGAAGCCGCCCGGAGCCGCCGGGCAGATTGGAAACGTGGCCAAGAAAGAGTGACCACGGCCGTTCCAGCAGGGAGGGCGACGCCGTGGCCTCATCCAGAGGTAGAAGAAGAACGAAGGGACCCACCTTTTCCCACTCGAGTCGAATCTTCCTTGGCTTATTAATTTATAAGAAAAGGGATGGGATATCCGCGCTTTGCCGAGGCAACTGGCTTGATGGGTGAGCGAGGGGAAGTGAACGGCAACCTTTCTTGGGTCTCCGTGGCTGTGGATCTCCATCGTGGGCTTTGCAAAGACGCTGTGGAAAAGGGGACGGGGAGCTTTCGCCTCTCCATCACTTCCAGGTCCCCTCAAGAACAGGCCTCCATCGCTCCTCTCCTGCCACGACATTTTCACGCAGGACTGCCTTTGTCCCCGAGCTCCGGCACATACCACGTTCTTTCTCTTCTCTCATCACCCGACCCTTCTTCGCATCTCGATGTTCTGGCACTGACCATTGCCCACTCCCCACGCGGTGGGGTTCGCCAGGGAGTGAAAATCCCGGCCCATATCGCTCTCACCTCCGTCCAGGGAACCGACTCAGCTCTCTACAAAGCCTACGATCCCTCTCTTTCAGCTCATGTTGGGACAGAAGGCTGCCTCAGAACTACGTCTCCGTTTTATTTTATTTTTAAACAAATAAAATAAAGCACGTTTTCATCAGTCCACCTTTTTACAGGAGAAGTTACAGAGCCTGCTTGCTTGTTATTGTCAATTATTTTTAAATTAAACCGAGTTGAATTCACAGGAGAGCTCCCAGGTGGACGGTTTTTACTAATTAAGAGAACTAGAAACGATCTCTGGTGCATCCTTTTCTCTCCTGGCCCCAACACACGCACACAGGCAGGGTCTGCCCTGCTGGTTCTCCTTGCTCATGCTCCCTGCCCTGGTAGGACACTTCGGTAGGACTCAGTGGAGTTAACTTCTGAAACATGCAGAGGAGTAGATTATGGTATTTATTATCTTGGGTGCTTTTCAGGTCACTGAAAATGGGAAGGGACATGAGGTACCAGCCTTGATGTTCAGAATACATCGATCTACTCAAAACTAAGTCCCAGCGCTTATAATGAGGCATAGTCTCAGATAAAGAGTGCAGGACTGCAACCATTTTCTGAATGGTTGCATAAGTTATCCTTGGGTGAAGACATTTGGATGCAGAATGAGTTTAAAATGGAATGTTACAGACTTCCTTCTCATCAGCTGCAAATATATGGTAGAAGTAAAACAATATGGTGGGGAAAGCCTTTTTTGTTGTTATTATAAATAAATCTTGCCAATGGGATATGTTGTTTTGATCCAATTTTTTTTCCACTTGGGTTTTTCTGTTTTTTCAGAGCATGGGAAATTATTTAAAAGTAGGTGCACACACTCCCCTTACTTTTGACTCTGACAAACCAATGTTTGAAGCAGTTTCCAAGGAGGTGACCCTGTTAGTCTGTTCCAGCAAAACGTCAACAATAAAAATTAACGACAGTTGCTTAGAGCTTACACCAGGTGAACCATGTCTGCCTCAAAAAATAAAAATAAAAATTGGTGGGGAGGAGAACAAGATTTTGAAAGTTCTCCTAGGATTTCAGGAGTTTGGAAAACAACCATGCTCCACTCAGTCAACCTTCCCTTGAAAAACTCTGTCTGGAGAGGGGCCCAATTTCTAAAACATCATCATCATCATCATCATCATCATCATCATCATCATCATCATCAACAACAACAACAACAACAACAACAACAACAACAACAACAACAACAACCAGCACCTCAGAGTCATGCAATGCAACATGAAGGGAACACAGAAGGGAAAGGGGGGAGAGGGAGGAACCAAACTTAGTGCAAGCTGAACACTGAGAAAATCTATGCAGAAGCTGCAGTAGAAGAAGGCCAAATGTCCATGCAAATATCTACCGAAAGAATTGCATGTCAACCCACTGAGTAATAGGAAGTGGGATTCCCACCCCATCTGCCCTGCATGGAGACTTGATTTCAGTATTCAAGGCCAGCAAAGCAGAGATTTCCTTCCCTCCCCTCTTCTCCCACTGCCTTACATGGTTTTTAACAGTGTCAGTTTTTTTCTCCAGGTAGCTTCCCAATCCCTCCTATTTGATTTGTTTTGGGTCTGGAGTGGGCAGCAGGAGGGAAACGAATGGTCTTCTCCTGGTGGAAGCAATGAGATCAGGTGGGAAGGACACCACTGGAACCTGACCAGAGAATCCATTTCCATTGACCATCACTTAATTCCCAGGAAATAGATGTGTTATATATGAGAATATCTATGTATGCAAAACTCAAAGATTGTGGCAGTACAAAATGAATGCAGGCAATAACCTCCCTCCTCAAAGAAGATGTAATTAGATAAGAAAGGATTGTTTGATTATGGGACATATATCAGATATGAGATTATCAGACACACTTAAGCATTTGTGGAAAAAGCATTCTGGTGTCCAGTATCCACTGGATATCGTTTTTTGCTCTATAAATTACAGATGGAGATTCAGAGATTAATCAGAGCCAACATTTGTGGATCGGGTAAAAATGACACCATTCCATTTCATTCCTTTCTGGAACCTTATCCACAACATTCATAAACCAACAATAAAGAGCTATGTTGTAGACTATGAAGAGAAAGTAGAAGATAAACAAATATTTATAACTCAGTATATATTCTGGGCTTCTTTTTTAAAAAAACCCTAATTCAATAAGTGAGTAGAATGTTTTGTTGTTGTTTGGGCAAGATTAGCCAAACTTGTGACTGACTGATTCCCTGCCAAGGCACATCTTGGTGGCATGCCTACTCATGTTTCTGGTTGCTTAACAAAGAAGCAGACCACACCTCCCCAATTGGGCACAATTACTTGTGCCAAGTTATGCAAACCTTTGGGGGAGCCATTGTGGAGATTATAGCATGCTTGGAGCCATGGGGGGCACAATTAGAAACAGACAAAACAACAACAACAATTGTAGCATTGCAAAACTAATAATGACTCCTTGATGGATCATTAAGTCTATCCCCCCCCCCAGAAGATGACACAAGGGGAGAATCAAACTCCCAACCTCTGGCTCTCCAACCAGAGATGTCATACCATTGAACTACCCAGCACTATGCCCAGGGTGATACTATTCAGCAGAAACTGGTAAAATCATATATAGTAGAGTCCTCAACCTAAGAAATAAAAGAAATTCCTCATCATAACCAATCCATGCTTACCTCAGGAAAGACTGTACAAGGTGTGCCCTAGAGACTATAAATGCCAATAATGTTATTTTGCATATATTCATATTAGACCCTTCCTCTCCACAAAGCCTCTGCAAGCCAGAACATAGTGAAGTTATGCTAGTTAAACTGTTTGTGGAGAACTGGAGGGAGGAAGGAGGCCAGACCAAAGAGCTGTAGAGTAGCCACCACTAGTGACAACAACACAGCCAGCACTGTAAGGATCAAGATGGCCAAAACCATCAACACTGGTCATCGGACTTAATAAGCATGACACTGTGAATTCACCAAGGAGAGTACCTCTGTATCAAGGCTACTTCTATGACCTCACAAAGCTTTTCAGGGCAAAAGTGATGACCATGGCTGTTGCCATGTTGAAATAGTCTTGGTTCTTCTGGCAGCTGAACTCTGCTACTCTGACAGTATTCCCTGGTCTATGGGAACTGGAGGAGCAACTTATCATAGGTATATGGGTTATATGGTGAGTGTTGAAGGAAAAGTAGTTGTGCCCTAATGTGTGGTGTAACTAACCAAGATCTTTGAGTATGTTATCCTCTCGGCTCTTACCAATGGAAAGCTCTGTGTCCAAGGTAGTTTATCTCTGTCCATCCAGAAGCTGGATCACAGGCAGACAACAGATGACAAACCACACATTCCTCACAATGGTTCCATGTATGATCTTCTGTGCCATCACCAGGAAACCCAGGAGGGTTGGGGGCAGAGGAAGAGCCCTTGAGGTGTGAGCTGTGGATTCCACAGTGATGCATGTGCCGGCTCAGTTCAACTGGCCTAAAAACATTGACTTGATCTGCTGGGCAAATCAGCTGGTCATGAAAGATACAAGCAGCTTTTAATTTAGACCATTCTAAGCTGGGTCCCAGCTTATGCTGCTTCAGTGGGAATGTGTCCGTTGTTTCGGAACTGGATGGACACCTTTGAAAGGATGTCAACATTTTTAAAGCAGTCCTTCAGGTAGCTGGGGTGGGGTCATCTTTTTTTTTAAATTATCTTGCTAAATCTTGGGAATTTATTTCTCATTGCTCCCACCCTCACGCCCCCCCCCAACTCCAACTCCACCACCCCTTGTAGCTTCAGTGTTCTGTCTTGGCTTGGATCAGAAACCTCTCTTTTGAATTTTAGCAAGGTTTAGATCTTCTCCCTCTCCTCCTTTCCCACTACTGGATTCCTTGAACTCTGTTTGACATTTCCTTTTTCAACACAGCGAAACCCGAGCCAGGTGACATAGTTTCTTCCAGATGCTCTGATTTGTATTTTTCATCTCAAGTCCAGCTTGGGAAGTAGAGTTACTGGGGAAACCTAAAACACACTGGCTATCAGTTCACTCCATGGGGATGGAACATTTATGGAATCAAACCAGGAAAAGAGAACAAAGCTGTAGATATAGTTGTTCTTTAGATCACTGGAGGTGCAAATGTGCTATACGACCCACTTAGTTCTGGTAAGTTAGTTCTGTCAAATGTTTTATTGATGGATCTGCATCCTACTTCTCCTATCCCCTTTCAGCATTTTCTTTGGCTGGGTCACATCAAACCTACTCATCCTGACCAATGGGGTATTCTCTGCCTTGCATCACGCTTTGTATGTTTCCCAAGGGAAATGTCTATCCACCTCTCATCCAATAGCCCCATCTCAAAATTCCTCACCTTTTTTATTCAGCTATTGCAGGCCTGCCCAACTGTGGGCTACCGGTAGCCCGTGAAGGGTTCAAAAGTAGCCTACTGGCCATCAATAGAAAAAGGGGAGGGGATAAGTTCTCCACCCCTCCCTCCCCCATCCCAAGGACCACCACTGCCCCAGCAAAGTTCTGGTTCTGCCAGCCCACTGTCTCAGCTGAGTGGGGCAGTTCAAGGCCATGGCGCAGCCCCCTGTTCCCCCCCCCCCCTGGCCAGATGATCGGTGTGCCACTATCTTGTGACCAGCTGAGTCGCTGGTGCAGATTGGAGGGAGGAGAGAGGAGGAGAGGGGCAGGTGGGGTTGCAGGTGTGCCCATCTTCTTTTTTGCAGTGACATCTTCCTTCTTCTTCCCCCCTGGAGAATTCCCTCCATAATGGATTAATTGATTTTCGATGGATTCCTATGGGAAACCGCTGTTCTACTTACAATTTATTTACTTATGACCATGTGCTCGGAAGGAATGGATAAAATTCGTAAGTAGAGGTTTTAGTGTAGTAGCCCTCAGGTACTTTGGGCCAGAAAAAGTAGACCTTGGCCTGTTCAAAGTTGGACAGCTCTGAGCTATTGGATGCAGATGTCTGTTTAGAATTAAAAGACATGGTTCTGATGTCTTGGCGAAGCTTTCTCATATGGTATACGGAAGCTCATTGTTTAACTGAAAACTGCCTAGAGAGACCACCATGGGTTAAGGTGGCCTGCAATTTGTGTATGTGTTTTGTGTTCATATACCCCCTCATGTGTGCATATATGTGCAACCACCTAATAATCCCAACCCAGTTGTGGTTAGAAAAGTTTGGATGCGTGGAAACAAATTGAATGCGACATCTGTTTCAAAGCATTATTTATGATGTGAACGTTGTGACAGCAGTGGTGGAACATGCTCTGCTTTCTCCCCACCTGGAAAACATCCGTCACTTGGAGGGACACAGCCATGAAATATTGCATCATGCCATACCAAACAAATGCTGTAGACCTGAACCACATGGCTCCTCTTTATTTCAATATCGCTAGGAGGAATCCCTTCCCAGTATTGGAGTTGTAATACAGGAGATCATATTTAATGTTTCTGTGACAGAAGTGTCACAAAACTCAAAAGAATTTAAATCCACATTTAGCTTTCTGTATGGTTGGCTTCATTTGAGGTCAACCATGATCTGCTAATCATGTCTTCCTTATATTTTAAAGAAGGTAGATGTGTTTAAGTTAATTAAAAGGTCGCTGTTGTGAATTTTTGGGGCTGTTTGGCCATGTTCTGGAATTTTTCTTCCTGATATTTCACCGTTCTATGTGGCCAGCATCTTCAGAGGGCAAGGAGCTCAGGGAAAGTCTAAAAATCAACAAAGCCTGACATCCAGTAGTGAAAACTACAGCCTGCAGGAAATCAAAGTTCTGTGATTCTCACCCAGCCACAAGCACCAGTGATCAGTTCACACAATAGGACAGCTAATGACACCCATCAACCACAGAGAATGATCACTGCCACCCCTGATTGCAGTGAAACTTCTTAATCCCTCCACCTCACAATACTATGGCTAACATCTATTTTCCTGAATAGAACAAGTTTCCCCTTTCCCACAACTTTAAAAACCCACAAACTCACCCAGTCTAAACCCTAGAGCACAGAGAGAATTCGTAGTTGCCTGAGCTCCTTGCCCTCTGAAGATGCTGGCCACAGAGTCTGGCAAAACATCAGGAAGAAAAACATCCAGAACACGTCCAAACAGCCCAAAAAATTCACAACAACTATCAGATCCTGGCCATGAAAGCCTTTGAGAATACATTAATTAAAATGATCTGCTCCATTCGGCTCTGGTTGACAGAATTGCAGACTGCTTTGGGAAAATCTAGACCAAAGCTTCCAAAAGTTACATTGGGACTACATGTTCCATGTTCTTTGGGGCATTCTAGGAACTAAGGTTAAAAAAAAATCAAAAGCTCCTTGCCTCTGATCTACGAGAAGCTTTAGATCATGGGAATTTAAATATGGTTCCCTACTGAATATTTCAAACTTATATGCCTTTCACAAGTTTGGACTGGCAAATAACTCTCAGGCTAAAGCAACAGCTTATATCAATGTTTCCTAATTGAAACTGGTAGATAACCAAACAAAAGCGAATAACGGAACTGAATTTATGCAGACAGGTATGGCATTTAATTATGAGATTGTGCAATTATCAGTACTAGATGTTTTTAATTATGTGTTTCTGTCTGCGCATGAAAGTATTTGTGATGTTGTAATTACATCGCATTTTACTATATAGCAGAACAATGTCTGTGTGTCTTTTTATCATCACCATCAACAACAACAAATCTCACCTAATTGTAGTAGTAATAGCTGCTTAACATTTATAGAGCCCATCAGAATGCTTAAAACCCTCTCCACGCATTACTGGAGTAATCCTTACTAAAAGATTACTGTAATCCTTTTAAAGTAACCCTTTAAAGAAAGCCATTACCTCTACTGCTGGTAAAACAAAACAAAAACAAAAACAAAACACAGTAGCTGTTTTGAAGAGCAGCACTTTTATTGGATGGATTTCATGGATCAAAGCCCACTTGATTGGTGTGTTTATACATCTTTACATGACCAAGGGAGCATATATAGATAACAGACACCCACAATTATAGCCTTATGTGGCATAAGTTATACAATGGATTTTAGCCAATTAACACAGAAAGAGGGCTATCAAGCTGTTAATGACTTGAATGTCCAAGTCCTGCACATATTTTTTATTCTTTATGTCTATTGTTGGTTTTATTTAATTACTGTGTTCTGTACATATATAGCTATTATATTATTTATGTTCCCACTTTGTAAACCACCCAGAGTGACCTTTGGTCAGATGGGTGGTATCAAATAAATCAAATCAAATCAAATAAATAAATAAATAAATAAATAAATAAATAAATAAATAAATAAATAAGATCCATAGTTGTTGTTCAGGTGAAAGTGGCTGTCATAGGCAGGCTAGGAGAACTTGCAATCCTATTCCTACTCTATTGGAGATTCATCAGTTCAAGGAATTTTACTATTATTATTATTATTATTATTATTATTATTATTATTATTATTATTATTATTATTATTATTATTATTATCATCATCATCATCATCATCATCATCATCACACAGCAAACAAGATAACTACGCTGGATTTTGTATTACCAATCACTAGTCGAACGCTTTCCAAGAAATAATTGAGTAAATAACCTATTTGGTTTCTATATTGGTCAGCTCCTCTGGACACATGTATTTATTTAGATATTTAGTTAGTTAGTTATTTTACCTCACCTTTAAAGAGGAACCAAGGCAGGTTGCATCATTAAGAGACAATATTTAAAGCTAAAAAAAATGTGTACAAATATTTAAAAGGCTCAAGCAAAAGGATCACACTAACAATAGCACAAGCAAAGGTGTGAGAGGTTATAAAGAGCCTTTTGTCTTTAATCTGATTGTCCATACTTGTTCTTTCTTCATCTTCTTCAGTAGCTGATTAAGAGCCTTCTAACTGTGTCTTCCAGTATTATCTCTAGTTCTATTTTGGATTTTCTCATCATTGATTTTTCAAGGTGCAGACTCATCAAGGACTGTATTTCCTGCCTGCACAGCTGTCAGCTTCTCTGACACACTGGAGCCTCTTCACCACATTAAGGTTGCATCCAAAAGGATGTATTGGACCTGTGTTTCACCTGATGCCAATAGATGGCTACATGGGGTCTTCTGGGACTTTCCCATCCAAGCAGAGCTTATTGGCCAACTTCCTTAGTTCCGCCAATTTTTTTTGTTTCTACATCTTGCCCTAGAAATGGATATATGCCCCAAATATGGATGCTGGCATGCGTAGAATCATAGAAGCATAGAGTTGGAAGAGACCTGAAGGGCCATCCAGTCCAACCCCCTGCCATGCAGGAACCCCCATCACAGGACGCCCGACAGAGGGTCATCCAGCCTCTGCTTAAAAACCTCCAAAGAAGTTGTTACATGTGTCAAGATTGCTGGGCTGGACTTTTGAACAACAGAGAGAGTTTACAAGAAATATATCCTCACACTTACCTGACAAAACTGTGTGTGTATGAAATCTTGTAAAAATGAAGTATTACATTATTAAGGGTAGAAATAAATATAGTACAAGTGTGAAGATGCAGCAGAAACCCCACAATAAGAGTATCAGGGACATAAAATAAAAACCCAGAGATGTTATCAAACTCACAACTTTCAAGAACAGTTGTCCAGCAAAAAGGCAAGCCCACATTTCAAAGCATGTTGGGAATGCTCCGTTCCCAGTTTCACCATGGGGAAAGATGTGAAAAGGCCATTTGGCAGGAACTGTGATCTGTAAGATGGCCTGAATCCCTTGACATGCAAATATGCAACAGAAAAGCGCTCCCCTCTGCCTTCCGAGGCAGTTCAACTAGTTGCCCCTTCTTGATCTGGCTTTGGCCAAGAGAGGAGCCTTTATGTTGTTTAAAAAGGGGAATGACCAGAAAATAGAGATGGGCATGAATCGAAAAAATGGCATTTCGTTTCATTTCGTTAAGGAGTTTGGTTCATTTTGTTTCGTTTTTCATGACTTTTTGCAAAAAAATTCATTTCGTTGTTTTGTTAATTCGTTATTTGTTTTTACCCGCTTTTTTCCCAGCGCCCACTGGGGAGAGAATAAGGATGATAAGGATAAGGAGGCCCCTTATCTCCCCTCCCGATCAGCCCAGCGATAACGGGCCACAGGAGGGAGGTGCAAGAGGAGGAGGCTTTGAAGCCACGCTGCTCTGTCCACCTAAGCGCGGCCTCCTTCTTATCTCCCCTCCTGATCGGCCCCGCAATAACGGGCCATGGGAGGGAGGCATAAGGGGGCAGCTTTGAAGCCATGCTGCTTTGGCCGCCTAAACGCGGCCTGCTTCTTACCTCTCCTCCCGGGGCTGGGCTGAGGCTCGGGCCTGCCACATCCCTCGATGGCACTGACAAGGTGCATGCTCCCTCCATGCAGCTCGGTGCGAAAAAGACCCTCCGGACCAGCACCAGGTAGGAGACATCTCCGCCCCCATTAACGAAATGAACCTAACAAAATCAAATTTTCTGGGTTCGGTTCGGTTCGTGTTAAATTTGCCCCTAGGGTCGTTATTCGTTTGTTACATAACAACATGAACAACGAATAACGAAATGAAAAAAAATCATTTTTGTGCCCATCTCTACCAGAAAACAAGGAGAGGTCAAGGAGAGAGTCATGTTCTGCCTTCAGGATCAGAAAGATGTGATTCTCAGTTTTCCCTAACCACAATGGCTTGAGAAACCTGCTCTGGCCACTGTGACAGATGCTCTAGTGATGTCCTGGCTAGAGTACTGCTATGTGCTCTATGTGGGGCTGCTGATGAAAAGTCTCAGGAAACTCAGGGTCCAAAATGCAGCAGCCAGACTGCTGACTGGGGCAGGTTGCAGAGATCACATTACACTTCTATTAAAGCAGCTCCACTGGCTGCCAATCAGCTATCAGGCACAATTCAAAGTGCTGACCTTAACCTACAAAGTGTTGTATGACCTGGGTCCTAGCTACCTCAAAGATGGAATCTCACATTATGAACTGACTCAGGTGTTAAGGTCAGCAAAAGATGCCTTTCTCTCCATCTCGCCACCTTCTCAGGTGTGTCTTGTGGGAACATATGAAAGGGCCTTCTCGGCTGCTGCACCCAAACTCTGGAACTCCCTCCCATCCATCCATCCATCCATCCATCCATCCATCCATCCATCCATCCATCTCTCTCTCTCTCTCTCTCTCTCTCTCTCTCTCTCTCTCTATCTATCTATCTATCTATCTATCTATCTATCTATCTATCTATCTATCTATCTATCTATCTATCTATCTATCTATCTATCTGTTATTTTTATTTCAGCTCTCTTCCCCCATGAACACAAATCTGACATCAGAAATGGCAACACCCAAAAAGCAGTTCTTTTTGTGTGTTCGCATCCGTTTTTTGGGTTCATTCTTATACCGTTATAATCCATATGTCAGAAGAAGTAGACTGTAATCCAGAAATGTTCATATTGGAATAAGCCAGTTAGTCTTGAAACTGCCATAACTCTTTGGTTAGTCTGAAGCAGACTCACATTGGCTACATCACAGAAAATGGCAGTGGTACCAAAGCACTGGTCTTGGCAACTGGAGCTATAGCCCCAAAAATAACTCTCTCAGTCCCTGTACAATGAAGAGCAGAGTGCATCTTTGCTAGCATCAGGGAAGAAAAAAGATCAAGGAGAGGGAGGGAAAAGAAAAAATGGCATAGGAGCCATAAGGAGCCTCGTGGCGCAGTGGTTAAATGCCTGTACTGCAGGTAAAACTGTGCTCACGACCTGGGTTCAATCCCCGGTAGCAGGCTCAAGGTTCACTCAGCCTTCCATCCTTCCGAGGTCGGTAAAATGAGTACCCAGCTTGCTGGGGGGGGGGGCAATGTGTAGCCTGCGCACTGTAATTAAAAATTGTAAACGGCCCAGAGACTACTTGTAGTGGTATGGGGCGGTATATATTCAGTATCTCATGTATTACAGAATAATTTGTTTCCAATATTGAGTTAGAAGTCTTCGTCCTTCTCTTGCATGTTGTCTCAACACCATATCTGGAGATCCCACTTATACATCAGAACACTTTATAGTTTCCCCAGAAATAGTTGGAGGTTAGTTTGAGAAGTACAGGAAATCTCCTCTCTTTTTCTGCTTTCTTTCTTCCAGGGGACAACAAGATTTTGATGCCAGCACCCCTTCGGCATATACACAGCTCTGCTGGTAAAGTGGGGCAGTGTCGCTGCTTAAACTGTCTTCTGATTATGTTTTACACTATTCATTTTTAACTAGGGTTCTGGTTTTCTTTTAATCTGCATTATGATTATTCATATCATGATTAGCTATAGCCACTACGTTGGGTAGCAAAATGGGGTCTCCAGAAATCAACAGACAAGGGGATTTCTGTCTCACATTTATCAGTTCCTGGATAATCATGTTCTAGTATCAAGGGTGAATGTGAGCCAGTGATCTGATGAAAAAGAAATACCCTGTAGCTTGTTATAACAACAGTAGTGGCAGCAGAATGACCAGTGATGGTATGTCCCATGTGTCCACTAAACGTTTCCAGAGCAGAATCCAGCATGTGAGCTTGTGAGGAGGATGAGTCAATAGGGATGTTTTGTGTCAGGTGGGAGAAACAAAAAAGGATGGATGAGGTTGTGTCTGTTGGCTTGAGCTAATTGTTTGTGAAAGATCTTTGGAGCTTGGATTGTGTGCTTTTATTACCTCTGCCTGATAGCTGCTGCAGGGGGTGGGGGGGGGGAGAGCCACTGTCTGTTTTGGGGGCAGAGTTGGTACCTGCCTGGTGTATATTGAGCTCATGGATCAGGTGAGCACAGGGCACTTTGTGTTTGGGGGGAGAGGTTAGATTGAGTGAGAGACCAGAGTTCTGTGACAACACCTATCAAGGACAAAGAGTGATGGACAGCAATGTAGCTACTGCAGTGTACTGCAGTCTGAGACCTGCCTACCCACATTTTGGGCTCATCTCATAAGAATTGTTTGTAGCCAGTAGATCAGATTGTCCTAGAAAAGCAGTGGGGGTGATACCTCTTGGACAGAGCAGGGGAGGAGGTCAGCATTTGGAGACATGGGGCACAGAGATGCAGGTCCACCTGGGAACAGTGTCGTTGAAGATACACAGTCAGTCTTTCTCCTTGGACAGAGATTCCCCATCAAGATGGTCTTGAATTCCCATACAAGAAAACAGGTAAGATTTAATAAGCATTACCAAAGCCTGGCAAGATGAGACTCAGGACAGGGATGCCATGGTTGAAGGTAGAGATGGGCACGACTTAGCGGTATTCCCGTTTCCATTTCCGTTACTCGGTTCCGTTACTCTACGGAAACGGTAACGGGAATTACTCCGCCAGACTTCGAGCTCGAACCGACGAACGAACAATTTTGGTCTGATTTGTCGTGCTCGTTCCTTGCATTGCGCGATCGCGCGATGCCACGCGGCACAGAAAAAAAGTTTTTAAAAGTTAAAAAAACCCGGTTCCTGGCCAAAAAGCAGGCGGAAAAATGCCAGCCGTGCCTCAGGGCACCTACCAGAGGAGTTGTTTCTGGAGGTCCCCGGCCTCCCCCCCATCCCCCGTCCTTGTGGGCTGCTCTGTGGGACTCGCCGCAGGCTCGCAGCCAGCAAAAAGCCCAGTCTCGCTGCCGGCCGCCGCAATTAAAGCGCAAGCAAGCGGCACGGACAGCACAGGAAAAAACTTTTAAACTCTCCCCCCACCCATTCCCGGGCCAAAAAAGCAGGCGGAAAAATGCCTGCTTCACTAAGGGCGCAGGGCACCTACCGGAGGGGTGGTTTCTGGAGGGGGGTCCCGCCTCCCCCCCGTCCTGGGCAACCAGACTCGCCATGCCATGCAGTGCGGGCGGGGGATCCAAAATGGGGCGGCGAACGCAATATTGTTTTTGAAATCGTGGTCCAAAAACACACAAGCACAACAGAAACACGCGAAAATTTATAAACTGCCAGATTTTTCACAGTAGCAGTGGGTTTTTTCTTGCAACAAAATGTCTCTCCTCTCCTCCTCTGTCCTCCATTGATTTTATTTTATTTTATTTTATTTACACCTGCACAATGATGGGCTGGCCGAGTGGCCAGCCATGTGGGAGTGGACGACCATGCAAATTTTTGGAGCCTTTCCACCAATCGCATGGCCACTTGGCCATGGAGACTTCTGGGATGTGCCAAAAAGCCCCCTAAAACCTGCCCTAGCCCCCTAACCCTAACCCTAATCCTTGACTCCTTACCCATACGTCACAGACTGTCTTCTTAGTGGGTCAGAGAGGCACCCAGAGGTGCAACCCACTAGCCCACCGTAACCTTACCCGTCACTAGCCTAACCCTAGCCCTTGCACTAACCCACCTCAATCCTAAGCCAGATCTACTTGCATTGCACTACACACAAGTACGATTCCCTTTTTTGTGAGACATGGCGGTGCGAGAGCCTTAGGCATCACTTCACCCTATGGCTCTGGGTTCACTCACTGGTCTCACTGTCTGCAACTGGTATGCATATCCATATGGCTATGCATGGCATTTTGCAGCAGGCGGCAGCAGGTGAGGAGGGGAGACCCCCATGTTGAGGGGTCTCTTGGAGCCTGCTTCCCCTTCCTAGTGGGTGAGGATAGGAGGCACCCACGGGTGCCTCCAGGAGCCCGCTTTCCCTTTATAGCGGGCCAGAGGAGGTACCCACCCCACAGAGGTGCCTCCAGGAGCCCGCTACCCCCCCAAAAAACCAGTACTAACGAAAACGAGAAAACGAACCAACTAATTTTTGCGAATTTTCGCGAAAAATGGAAACGACCCGAAACGGAACCGGCCCGACTAACGACAACTCGAAAAAATTTTTTTCAAGTCGTGCCCATCTCTAGTTGAAGGGTATAGGTTGTTCAGAAAGAATAGCCATCACAGGGAAGAAAGGAGAAGAGGCATTATATTGATAATTTGTGTGAGAATGAGTCAGTCCATGACTTGGACCTTGGAAGGTATGCAGAGACCATTTGGGTAGAGGCTGAAGGATAGTGAGCCAGAAGTGGCATCACATTGAGGGTCTTCTACAGATCTCCAGGCCAGATGGAACACTTTGATGATGCCCTCCTAGATGAGATTACCAACCCTTCAAAGAGAAAAGATATAGTAACAATGGGGAACTTCAGCTAATCTGATATCTGTTGGAAGTCCAACTTTGCCAAAGAACATAATGTCCAACAAATTCTTCACTTCCTTATCTGACAACTTTATCTTCCAGAAGGTAGAAGGAGCAGGAAGCAAATTAGCTGTCCTGGACCTGGTCTTCATCAAGAGGAAAGAGCTATTCAGTGAGATTAGACTAGATGAGGAACCTCAATAGGATGGACCAAGTCTTCTTGGGAGTTATTATGCTGAGGAAAGCAAAAGGTGAAGGGAGTCGGGTGGGCAATCTGGACTATTAAGAAAACCAGATTCAAACAATAAAGGATAGAAAAGGAACATCCATGATTTAGTGACATTTTAAAAACATGAAAGAGGCTCTTTTCTTGTCTTATATGTTGACTACTGAAAGAGAGCCTCTTAAACACAACGATTTCTGTTAATGGAAGAAAGGTACACAAACATTTTGGAGGGGTTTCTTTCTTTCTTTTGTTCAATTTTTCTTTGCCTTCACCCAAATTTCCTGGGAATTCTTTCACCAAATAGCCTTACAAGCATTCCAATCAACAGCCAATCAGGCTGTCCAGAAAAAGAGGGTGTGGCATTTTGCATCCATAAAATAGACTGCTCTTTATTTCATCTGTCCCATGGACAATGTGCTGAAGCCCTGGTGCTCTCCATCTTGGATTGCAGACTACCTGCTGTGATTCTACCTCTGAACTCCTCCCCATGTTTGCATTTTATCTTGTTTTTTAAAGGCATCTGCCCCAATTCCTTTGGGCTACTTCTGCTGATGTCAACGTGCCTCCTAGGTATTATCTCTAGCGCCTGCTTTGGGGGTCATGGTGTTTCCCCTTCTTTGGCCATTTCCTTTCATGGGTCATTTTTGGTACCTATACTAGACTCAAGGAAGAAAATACAAGACATCAGGATGCAGTTGGGAAAGAAATGACCCCATTTTCTAGTATTTTTGGTTTATGTGGGGGTATTGTACATTTTGAGAGGCAATGGTTAGAAATACTCAGAAAGAAGGATGCAGTTGTAGAAGAGGTCACCAAGTTAGTCTGTGTAAGCATTATAGGTGAAAACAAAATGAAAGTGAAAAGTAAAAAAAAGTTTTAAAAATGTGGTATCACCTTAAAACTAACTTTTATTTTAAAAAAATTAACATGAGCTTTTGTGGACACGCCCACTTCATCAGACAAAGAGACAAGAAGGGAATTCCCAACAGAAAGATGTTTCTTGAAGACTGAGGTCCTGATAGTATAATTGGAAATGATTCTTACAAGAAAGAAAATTGGCAGTCGTTTAAATAAAGGTGAGATTTGCACTTAAAAAGAGCTTTTGGGTTTAAGGGGCTTAATAGAAGCAAGTATGGGAAACTAAAGGACAAGCAAATCACCATGGAAGGGTACAAATATAGAGAGAGGGTCAGAGTTAAGAAGAGAAGCAGAAAATAACAAAAAGGGGGCCCCAGTTGTGTTGGGGACAAGAGGGAAAAGAAGTCATACCTCTGCTGCATGGATGGGACAGAGAAAGATGAATGGACAACAGACAAAAGATAGAAGAGCTACACATCTACTTTGTCTGTGACTCCTCCCAAAAGGAAAACTATGCTGTGCTCAGAACAACCGAAATAAAGGAGGCCACGAAGGAACCAGGGGTCAAGATAACTAATGAAGTGATGCAGGAACCTAGGTGCCAGCTAGCTACTTGGGGAGAGCGGGGTGGAGCCAGGTCTCCAGGACTAGATGAACTGCATCCAAGCTGATAAAAAATCTTGCAAATGTAATCTCAGCACCTCTGTCTAGCCCTCTTTGAGAATCCATGGGCAACAAGTGAGGTTCTGGAAGACAGGAAGTGGATGGTGATTTTTCATGCTCCTACTGCTCCTATTATAAGAGTTCCATAGATAGAGAACCCAAACCTTTGGCAGAGGTGTTGGGGAGTTCACTTTCAAAACAGAAAGAAAGGTATTTCAATGGCATAATAAGACGTTTCCCTTGAAAATTAAGAGGGATACTGAGAGTTCATACAGAGCAGATTAAAAATATGTTTATGCTCTGGGTGAATGCTCATAGTGCTGCCCTTCTTGTTCCAAGTTTTTCTGACAGTAGTCATGATCCTGTTCCCTACTGCTGCATAGCTCAAGTACTCATTGCTTCCAAAACTCAGGCTAATCTCCCCGTGTTCCATGGGAGTTAAGAGGGAGCTGGCATATCTTCGTGTGTGTGTGTGTGTGTGTGTGTGTGTGTGTGTGTGTGTTGCGTCATTACAGTCGTGACCGACTCTTCATGACCCCATGTCCATGGAGTATTCTTGGCAAGAGTACTGGAGTGGTTTGCCAGTTCCTACTCCAGGTGCCTACAGCACCTTGAATTCCCTGGTGGTCTCCCATCCAAGTACTAACCATGGCTGGCCCTGCTTAGCTTCTGAAATCAGGTGGGGTAGGATGTGCTTAGGGCATCTAGAGGATGTCTCAATTCTGCCACCCTGGAGATCATCACCTATACCTGTTTTAAGGTCTGTCTGCTTTGTCATCTACCTACCATTCAATCTGCTCATCTATCTGCTTAACAACTTAAACAGTTAAAACTAAAGGTTATCAACCTTAAAATTTAGCTCAGGTCAAACTTGAATTCTACCTGACTAAAAGTTAAGCAGAACTTGTTTTAATTGATTTTCCCCTCTAATGATTCATGAGAAACACATGGAACACTGAATTTCTTCTTATAGTTCTTATTGTTCAGATATTGAATGGGTATTTATCCCTAAATCCATAGAAGCACATTCATTTCCTCAGACTTTGCTTTGCTGCGTCACGTGTCATACAGTTTTCAGAATAGCTGTGCCATTTTTGATTGGGTATAGTGCCCCCCCCCCAACAAAAGCAGTATTGGTGTCTTCTCTGTTCCTTCAAAGGAAATCTGACTCAATCCACTTTTCCAACACTCTGAACAGAATCAAGGAAATGGGATTCAGTGCCAAGCCACATCATACATGTATGCGAACCCTTCAGTTATGCAGAGCACAATGATTCACAGCCAAGGACTGGTTCCAATGTGCAGGGTTCTCACTTCACTAGCACAGGACTAAGAGAGAATTTGCAAGTGGCCCACTACCATGGATACAACGTTGATTTCATTTTCTCCTTTAAGTCATAGGTCAACACATTCATTTGCAACTCTGGCAGCACATGGAAAAGGTTTTTTTTTTTGAACCTCAAATCTCTAAATCCTCTAATAGGTGGAAATGTGGCCTGGAGATTTCTGGGAGTTGTAGTCCAGATTGTATCTTTCCTAAGTGTTCTGATTTGGTTAACAACCCGTAAATAAAGATTCATTCATAAGTGTTCCCAAACTTCCAAAGAACATAGCATTCACACTGACCCTGATGAAATGGTTCCTGAAAGAAATACTGTGTTTGCACCGTGTAATAATGTATTTCTAATAAATGAGAAAGCTTATGCCCCCAGGGGCTGAAATCATGTTCCTTACTGTACTAAGTTGCAAGTAGCGTAAGCCCATTCGATCCCTTTGTAAGTTTGATCAATTCAATGGGGCTACTCTAGTTGGGACTTAATGTGGTAAGCAACAGGAATTTAGCCTGTGCTACCTAAATAGCTCATTGAGGTATGTGGCTGCCTAATCAGAGGATGGGAGTTCAATTCCCTACTATATCTTTAGGGCCAGCCTGTGTAGCCTTGGGCACTATCCGATGGCACGCCCATAAGAAGGGAATGGTAAACTAGTTCTGAGTGTACCAAGAAAGCAGTGAGAAGGGCTATAAGCTGGCATAGACTTGACGGCATGCAATTATTATTAATGCCCCAAGACTCTTTGGTTGCTTTCTTTGCTATTTAATTGGTGGAAGATTAATCAAATTTCAAGTCGTCATTTGTGTCCAACTATGTGAGCTTGAAAACCCTTAACTCATCCTTAGAACAGACTCGTGGTATATTAGTAGTTTTTAATGATTAAGGACAATTAGTAATTATTAACTTAAGCCTTGGGGTCAGTATCCGATTGCTAGTTCCAACTAGGGTATAGACTCATTGACTCAGTGGGTTTTACATGGGTCTCAATTTACCATTCATCAACTGATTCAATAGGTATTCTAGCTGGGAGTAACAGTAGGATAATGGACATTTATGCAAATGGATTTCCATCTGATGTGATCAACCAAACTGTCTTTAGGATCTAACTGTCTGATGCTTTCTGCTCCTTTCCTTGGTTTTAAGTAAGCTGCTTCCTCCTTTCTATCTTGCTTCTCTGTTCTTCTTGCTAGAGTCACATGCTCATCAACTCCCAAATGTGCATATGCTTTAGTTTGGGAAGGAAGCTGATGGAAAGAATCCCAAAATTTCCATTTGAATGAAATACGGAGGAGTACTCCAGGCTGAAAACACTTCAAGCTGGATACTATCCCACCCCACCCCCCAAAAAAGGAATGAATTGTTTTTATATACGGGATAAAATCCTTTCTCTAGTCCCCTTCCAAAAAGCTGGCTTCAGAATCATTTAAAATAAACTTGGCCAGTGCCATAGTCATTTCTTTGCATGGGTCATGCTTATTTTCGTGGAGAAGTTTAATTCTGATAGCTAAACAAGAGTTGTGCTGCACTGTAAAAGGCTAATGCATTCATGGTGTCCTTACATTTTGTGCAATTGAATCCACTTTATGCTGCCTTTTAAGCAATGGGAAGGGGTAGGTTGAAGATATAGTCCATTGTTCTTGAAGTATCACTGGTTTCACCACAAACTCTCTCCCATGGGTCAATATGAATCAATGCTGAACTTTGAATGGGCTCACTAGGTTTAGACTTTGATGTCAAGCATGACCACTATCAATGTACAGTACTGTCTACAATACACTGTAGAGTAGACGAAAGACAGCATATTAATACATTGCATTGTGAAAATGTAAACCTCTTTCCGTTTATTACATACATCTGAAACTGTGATGTGGTGAGGTAAGAATTGAGTGCTGCTTGGATCTGATTTCGAAGGTACCCCTCCATTCTCTCCAAAGACACAAGCTTTCGCAGCCTCGTCCTAATCACATTTTAAAGAGATTCGTGTGATTGCCCCTGTTTTTCCATGGAAAGTCCCGCTAAGCCGGCGTCGCCCCTGATTCCCCATCTCTGTTCATTCTTAGGCAGAAGAAAGTGGGTCTTGACCTGAGGTTATCTTTGCTAAACTGATGTATTCAAGGCAGGTAGTTGCTAAGCTATTTTGAGACGACCGCATGGCCAGGCTCATGCCGGCCCTTCCCTTGCGTTCAAACCAAGCGTGCAGTCGCGCCCCGGCTGATCTTTCCTCTGCCCCATTGATTTCCGTGGGGAAAGAGATAAGCGCTCTCTCCGTTCTCCCCGTTCAAACCAATAGGCGTCGTCGTCAAAGGCTGGAACCTTCTCCGAAGGCTTTTGAGGATCCGTCAGACACTCGATTCATAGATAGCATCTTGATTACTCGGGGAGTTGGCGGGTTAATGACACCATTGATGCCTATTTTACCGTTATTTTCTTTTTTTTGCCTGCCAGTCTCCCCGATTAATCCTACGTTACGCGCCCCAGTGAGTTATCTCCCGGCCAACTCCAGCGTCGCCTACCGTGCGCGGGATTTGACCACGTGGGCACCGGCCCCGTCACACCTGGTCTCCCAATACAGTCCAGTAGATTCATTAGCCTTGAAGACTGGATGGCCTTTCTTCCAAACCTGGAGGTTGGCGGCGGAGGGCCCAAAGGACCTGCGCGGGCACGGTCAGGTGGGCTCCCAGCATTTCCTGGAGCTGGGAAGGTTTCACTTATGGAAGAAGGGCGCCCACAACCCTAAACCCTCAGACCCATCTCTTGACCTCTGGGGAGTTTTTTTTCCAAGGGATAATTTGCCGAAATATGGTATTCCGAGGTGTTTTTTCCCTCTTGGCTTGCAAGTAGAATTGTAACCTAGATGCCCTAAGCACATCCCATCGCGCTTGCTTTCGGAAGCTAAGCACAGTCAGCCCTGGTTACTACTGTACTTGGATGGGCGACCACCAGGGAATACCAGGTTCTGTAGGCGCCTGGAGTAGGAACTGGCAAGCCACTCCAGTACTCCTGCCAAGAAAACTCCATGGAAATGGGGTCACGTAGAGTCGGTCTCGACTGTAACGACACAACACACACACACACACACACACACACACACACATGTTGGTGGTGGTGGTGCTGGTGGTGGTAGAGGAGATAAAGATCAAAACCCCAGAACTGAGGCGGGAAGGAAAAGGTCACAAGCCTTAGGGAAACTTTCAACAGAAGGGAAAGAAAGTTCCAAACCCTTTCTTCCAGGCCTGACGATGCACCGTTTGGTTTGGTGCAGAAAAAGAGCATGTGTGCCCCATGTCTTCGAAACCTTTTCCTTGCAAGGTTTTAGCAATCAGATTGCGGGGGTTAAAACTGAGAAAGGAAAGAGCTTCAGACGAAATGCAGCTCACCACGAGATTGTACGTCTTTAAAATAACGAGTGTGGAAAATCTTTGGCTAATTTATATAGATAGATAGATAGATAGATAGATAGATAGATAGATAGATAGATAGATAGATAGATAGATAGATAGATAGATAGATAGATAGATAGATAGATAGATAGATTCTAGAGGTGCACTCTAATAGGTTCTTTGCAGCTTCCTCCGAAGGAAGCTGTCCGAGGAGCGCTATCAAGTTTTCCAGCGTTGCGTTTCAACCTTTCTCGTTTGCTATTTTCCTTCTTAAGGGGGTGGGTGGGTGGGTGGAAGAGATAACTCATTGCCTTTCCATTGCTTTCCCGAGCGATGGCTGTTAAATATGTTGGCGACCGGAGACGCGCCAGTCTTGTAATGAGAAAATCAGTTCGGATGATTTCGCTCCGGAGCCGGCTAGTGCCGCCCAAAGCAAAAACTCAGCCCTATGAAAATTATTTCCTTGGGACCCAGACTGTAGGCTGGACGAAGAAGGGAGAGTGGCTGCGCGACGCAGCTGCGCGTTAATGAATTCTTTAAACAGAGACCCGGTCTCCAAAGGGATCTGTGGTGGTTGGTGAAGCTACACCCTCGGCATTCTTTAAAAACAGTGCAAAAGTTCAGGGGAGGAAGAACGTGCTGCCGCAAGGAAGGCGCCAACCTCAGGTCGCCCCTCCACCATCCCCTCCCCCGCGAAAATAAGGTCTCTAAGTCCCCACCGGGCCATGACTAGAAGCCCAGGGCCTAGATGTGGTTCTGTTGCAATACAAATTGCTCCATCCACAGGCCTCGTGGAAAGCATATTTTTTTAGAAAAAGGGGGTGGGGAGAGATTTCTTCTATTTCCCCACCACGGCCTGGAGCACGTCCTGATCGCCTGGAGGGGGGATTAAAAAGCTCTGCTTTCAGAACTACTTTTAAATAAGTGGTGTGTCTTGAGCGTTTTTTTCGCAACAGAATTACATGGAGACAAGCCGGGGGGGGGCAGTCTTCAGAGTCAATAAGGGGGGAAACACACGCAAACATACACACAGAGAGATATACTTAATAAAAGCGACAGAGCCGGACAGAGAGAGAGAGAGAGAGAGAGAGAGAGAGAGAGAGAGAGAGAGAGAGAGAGAGAGAGAGAGAGAGAACAGCAGGTACACAAGTGGTTCCTTTTTCCAGATAGTCTGTCCTGAACATGCTGGGCTAGAAATCTGATCGGAAATAATCTAACTTTTTTTAAATTTTGACTTAGTGCAGAAAATATTAAAAATCCCAAAACAGCCAAAAACTAAAGTTATTTCCTTTTCAGCCTTGATTTGGACTATGGGATGCTTTGGGGCAAATTCTACAATCTGTTTTCTTTGTTTTAAACAGCCTGCTTTAGGGTCAGTGCACAAGTATGTTCCATGAAAACCTCAGCTCCACTTTTGAGCTTTCCTTCTGAATACCAGCTGCATACACGCTAAGATTTTTTGTTGTTAATTTTTAAAGTGCTTTTTTTTTAAATGTCAAACTTTTTAAAAAAATATTAAAAAAAATTTTTTTTAAAAAAAAATGTACTCTTTGTCCTCTGGCAAGGACAAACTGCAGCCTCTAAATGAGATACAACTGTGAAGATGTGACTGCACCTGGCTACGCACAAATATTGGAAAGCAAGTCCTGTTAAAATCATCAGGACCTGCCTTTTGGTAAACGTGGTTTCCCCTAGTCCAGGTTCTGAATGATGTAGACAAACGTCCCTTCATTGGTACCCTACAGTACCTGGCAGGTGACTGTGTGCTTCTAGCAGATGTAATAGAAGTGCCACTTTCTATTAGTTTCTGAGTGGCTTTCGTACCCATTTTCGTACCTATACTAGGGAAGGCTAGCGGCTGATGTGCCTCAGGAAGCCTTCCCCATTAACTCATTATCTCTTTTGCCTCTGTTGCTCTTCTTAGTATACATATTCCTGAAGGTCTGCTATTTCATTGCCTGTCTTTTATTGGCATTATTTGTATTATTCCTATTACATTAATAGAGTTGCATAGTCTGAATGCATGTTTCCTATAATGATGAACTCTTAATATCTTGGCTCGGTGACTCCTTAGAGAGGCAAGTAGTCTAACAACCTAAATGAAAGGAGGCGGAGGGCAGGGTGGGGAAGCACAGAGTACAGCTGGATCAGGTTAAGTACGTTTTAATTTATTTGTTTGCAACAGCATGCAACCCAATTAAACACTAGCCCAGGTTGGCTTTGCCTTATGGGTATAAATATCAAATAAACTTCAGCAACAGGGACCAAAGAAGATGCCAGAAGATGCAAATAATTAATGAATTAGGGGGAAGAACATTCAAGAAGGTTTAGTGGCTGACTTTCAGATGCCAGATAGGGAAATGAACAGCTCCAAACATATTCAGAAGAGTAGGAGCACATTTCAGGATGGCATCCAGCAGGACTATGCATGCCTCCACGGTCTTTTCACCCATGAAATGATGTATTTCATGGGCAGTAGCTGGTAACGCTCACCACCACCCCTTACTGCCCTTAGTACAAATCTGACCAATAAATACTGCCATGTCGAAATGTCAGCGTAACTGGGCTCTAAAGAGGGACATTAGTCCAAGCAGACGCTAGCTTGGATTGGGGCCCATCCTTTTGGCTATAGTGGAGGAAGCACGGGATTACGTGTCTGCCAACACAATCCCATGGATGACTGAATCAGGAGGAAGTCCCATTAAATGCCATGAGTGTGACCCCTGTGTTAGTGGGTGTTGGACATCAGTTTTGTTAAAAATAATTGAAACTAGAAAGGATTGTTTTTTGCTACATTTGAAAAGAAATGCCTAGTGGGATTGTACCAAGTCAATAACTAAATGAAGGTGTAAGGAATCAAAGAGAAGCTTTCTTAAGGATCACCTCCACCAAAGTGGAAAAATCATCCGAAGTTCCACCATTTATGTCTCCACTTCAGTTAGCCCCAGTGAGTTCAAGGGAGATCCCTCCTAAATGGGTGGGTACAAGGGCACAACCCATGTGTCTGCAGACCCCACTTTGCCTAATGGGTTGGGTTACAATGTCCCATCATCCCCAGACAGCAAATGGGCATCAAGATGTAGAAAGCTGATCTGAAAGCTAAACCGAACATAATAGGGATTGTGCTGGAATGTGCCTATTGTGGAATGAGCTTTCCCAAGCCAAGGTGGCAGGCTGTTGCCTGTTTCACAACTCATGTCACACAAAAAACCTGTTAGGCTTCTAACACCCACAAATCTGCTGTGAAATTAATCCCAGTCAGCTCAGTGCAAGCAGCATTCAAATAAATTCAGCCCAGAGGAAGTTCAGCATATTTTAACAGGATTTAACAACCCTATATTGACTCCCATTAATTTATATACAGTGATACCTTGTATAAAGGAATTGGTTTGTTCCAAATGAAATTATGTTAAGCAAATTTTCCTTTATACAAATTTCCCATAGGAATGCATTGAAAACAGAGTAATCCCTAATCATGACTATTTTTATGTTGTATGGCAGGCCTGGTAGCCCCCTGAAGGGTTCAAAAGTAGCCTGCAAGCCATCAATAAAAAAGTGAGGGGATAAGTTCTCCACCCCTCCCTCCCCCCATCCCAAGGACCACCACTGTCCTAGCAAAGTTCTGGGTCTGCCAGCCCACTGTCTCAGCCGAGCAGGGCAGTTCAAGGGCCATGGCGCATTGAAATCTGTTCCCTCCAGAACAGATTAATTGGTTTTCAATGCATTCCTATGGGAAACTGCTGCTCTACTTACAAAATTTTTTACCTTTGCGCATGTGCCCGGAACGGATAAAATTTGTAAGTAGAGGTTTTAGTATAGTAGCCCTCAGGCACTTTGGGCTGGAAAAAGTAGACCTTGGCCTGTTCAAAGTTGAACAGCCCTGTTGTATGGATTCACCCCATAGAAGATTCTTTTAAGCAAATTTCCTCTATCTCCTGAATTTTTTATGTTGTACAGATTTTGTTATACAAGCTGTTTGTTATACGAGGGTCCACTGTATAATTTTCTTTTTTTCTCTGCATTTCAGGTTACTTAAGATATCAACATAGATAGACAGACAGACAGACAATTAGATGATAGATAGATAGATAGATAGATAGATAGATAGATAGATAGATAGATAGATAGATAGATAGATAGATAGATAGATAGATAGATAGATAGATAGATAGATAGATATCTTATGTGCATATTCATTAACAATTTATGCTGTTAATTGTATGGATAAGCAAAAAGAAGAAGAAGAAGAACTGTAATTGCCCTAAAACAATTGCTTCTAAATGAACATACAGTATTATTTTATGCTTGCTTGCTAAATTAGGTCACAGCCAAAATTTTAGCCTGAAATTTTAGATAACAATAAAGTCTGTGTTGTCAATATTTGTATACAATAAGGTCTTGAGACCTTGTCTCCCTTTTGTACATTTGCCAACAGTAGATGTATCTGTTTTAAAGTGCTTGGGAAACACATTCAATAAAAACAAGAACTCTCACAACACCTTAAAGGCAAGTAAGTTTTATCAGCCATCAGCTTATGGAGCCTTGGCTGGAATCGACCAAAGCCAATGCCAAATACAATGTGCTAGCCTTTAACATACCACAAAACTGTCTTACCCCCACCAGCAAGCAGAAAAAGAACAACTTCATAATCTTGTGATGATAATTGTGATTTTCAATTGAGTTGGTCTCCTTCTCCTGCTTTTATAAGTGTTGTTTGAAACCAAATGGCAGGGGGAAATGTGAGGAGAGGAGCCATGCGATTGGATGGGTGTTGCACAGAAAGACTCAACAGAAGATGAAGCAATATGACAAGATGAAGATGAAGGTGGAGGTGGAGGTGAAGATGGGGAAAAGAGAGTAGATGCGGGAATGCTTTTGGTCCTCGAGCAAAAATGTTAAAAATTGTACATCTCAGAAATCTGAAAGTTGGTAAATGCCAGTCAAGAAACAACTTTAAAGGTGGGTTGTACAAAAATAACCCACAGCATGGAATAATGTGTTTGGATGCATGTTTAAATGTTTAGACATAGATATGTGGGACCAGAAGTATATCATCAGGCAAACACAGCAGAGTATGGACGCTTGCGCCAAATTAAGAAGAATGAGAATCAGCTGTTGTGAGTTTTCTGGGCTGTCTGGCCCTGTTCTGGTAGTTTTAGGGAAACGTCAGGAAGAAAAATTTCCAGAACACAGCCAAACAGCCCGGAAAACTCACAACAGCTCTCAGATCCTGGCCTTGAGAGACTTCGAGAATACATAGAACGAGAACTGCTTATTTGCTTTTCTCTCTGCGGTTCCCGACTCAAGTTTAAATGCAAGGTGGAAACAAAGGCTCTCTATCGTAGGCATCACAAATCTCTACCCCATGAGATTAGATTAAACGGTACTGACTGCAGGAGCGGACCATTCACCGACCTGGCCCTGGGCAGAACGGAGAAGACAGAATCCAGTATGACGGCAGTATGGCCTAGTGGCAGTGACAACGGTAAAGGTAACGGTAGTCGCAAGGGTTTAAGGAGACGCCACTATTTTCTCCGGTTCACCAGGGCAAGGCAGCTATTTTCGGAGCCTCCATTTCTAGAAGGCCCGTCTTAAGGTCGCTTCCAACCCCCGGTCACGCCTTAGATGAGAGGTGTGTGTGTGTGTGTGGCTTGGGGGTTGAGGGCGGTTGGCAGTGCCAGCCATAAATAATACATACCTCAGCCGATGTCTATTGCACGCCGTGCGCGCATTCCGGTTGCATAGCTCAGTGGCCGGCTACAAATGCTGCAGAGCGCGTAGGGAACGGCTTGGGAAGGAAAGTGAGCTGAGCGTCAACTTGGCAGCTCGGGTTTCAGCTGTCCGCGGGATGACCCGGTTACCCGAGCCCATGTGCTCCCTCCCGGAGTGCGCCAGTGCGATTCCTCGAGCCATATTTTGTGCCCGGCATTTTCGCCCTCTCTATGGCCTCAAGCCGGTTAAGGGAGCCATCGCCAGTCCGCAGGTCCGCCGCCCGACCTAAAAGCAAATACGCAGAGCGATCATCAGCATAAATAAATAAATAAATAAATAAATAAATAAATAAATAAATAAATAAATAAATAAATGTCCATGGGGCTTCTTTCTGGGGAAGAGGGTTCTCACGCTTGTACTGACAGTCTCTCTCTCTCTCTCTCTCTCTCTCTCTCTCTCTCTCTCTCTCCTTCTCAATCTCTTTCATGCACATGAATACATGGCAAACAGCACAATACTCCTTTTTCTTCCCTCCCTATATGCGCAATACATTGGACCCTCCTATAACAAACGGTTTGCATAACACAAAATCTGTACAACATAAAAAATTCCAGAGATAGGGGAAATTTGCTTAATAGAATCGCCTATTGGGGCGAATCCGTACAACCATAAAATGCTCGCGATTAGGGATTACTCAATGCATTCCTATGGGAACTTTGTATAACAGAATTTCATTTGGAATGAATTAATTCCTTTATCCAAGGTACCACTGTAATTTTCTAAGGATACAGTTTTCCAGGGTTATCCTCAGCCTGGGTGAGGGCAGGATTTTCTACTGAACCGACCCAAACCCCGACTGGGTGATGATAGTGATGACCCGTGACAGACACTTACTAAGGAGTAAGGCAAGGAAAGAGATGGCGCCTTGTGGTTTGAACGGAAAAGAAGAGGTCGAAGCACAGCATTTGTAGGGATGGAACGGCCCAGGTCCCCTTCTCTTCACGGACAAGGAGAGAGCCAGGGAAGCTCCTACGCCTGACGCGCCTGACACGTGTGGGTGGAAGGCGCAGGCAGTTCTTTCGTCCGGGGGGTCCCTTTGCCTTCTCTGTGTTGCAATGGGGTGACGCAAGTGGGTCTGAAGGCAGGGAAGCGCACTTCGGCTTTTCATTGACCCACAACTGCAGGCAGGAGTCCGCGAGGGAAAACTTTGGCTGAGTTTTGACACCAAATTTGGAGAGTAATGGGACATTTATTTGTCCACCACACCTTATAATTCAGGAGGGGAAAATGCATCTTCTTAAGAAGAAGGGCTTAAGAAGGCATGCATCTTCTTAAGAGAAGGGCTGCCTGGGTGTCTGTCTATCCGCCGGTCTGTCTGTCACTGTGTCCATCGAGCGCTTGAGATCCAGTAAGTTAAAACAGAGGAAGGTGTGGCCATTTATTACCTCTAATTGCTAGTATGCTGGGTGACTTAACGCCTCTATTTTTAAAAAGCATTTCCCTTTTGATATGCCAAAGTGATCCTCATTTTATGACACCCCGTCCCCTAAAACTCTATCATCCCGGCGAGAATCTTAGAAAGATTATCCACACAAACAGATAAGAAATGCACTAGGAGACCACGGAAGTGAGAGGGAAATCAAAGCGGTTGCTTTCAGCCTAAGGTGGCGGCGGCGGGCTCCAGGTGGGTATTAGGGAAATGGAAGTCGGATTGTGTTAATTTGTTCGCTTGATGGTTTTAGCAGGCAATGCTGCCGAATTAGAATCAGCATGTTTTACTTCCGAACTTTTCCGGAGCTTCAAGAAATGGCTGGACAAATTCTCTTTGTCCCTTAACCACCACCACCACCATCCATATAAATCCTAGAACTCAAAAACAGAGTAAAACTTTCCCCGAGAGATCTTGGCAGACTATCTTGTTAAGGGAAGCGAGAGAGAGAGAGATTTATCAGATACAGTTCAACATACAGTGTACTGTACATCCATCCCACTAGACACAAAGGCGATCGCATCTCCTTGAGTGGTTACCTTTACACCTCAGAAGGACATCCGTTTTTGACATCAACGCTGTAACCCTGAACCCCTTAAGGTGGGAGTCAGCCCTGCCGAACTCACTGCGGTTTACCCCGGAGTAATAGGTGCGATTTCTTTGTTGCCCGAAAGCCATTCTGGGAGCCAAATGCGTTACCCCACAGCTCTATATGTAATGTATATAACCGTAACATTTTCATGATCCTCCCAGGTACACACTCCGACTGCGATTCTCCCATGAAGATTCGTGTCGAAGCCCCATAGCTCGTCAGGATGGGAGGGCTTCCTGGGGTCGGATCGCCGGGCATCCCTAGTTTTCCCTCCTCCAGAAAGATCATTTTTAAAAAAAAATGGAGAATCAGGGAAGCGTCGGAAAGCAGAGAAGTGCTGCATACATACCTGAACATCACTTTGGGTGGAAAGAAGGGAGATTTCTTGGGGCCGCCCTAGGGATAACATGCAGAGGGTCTTTAATTGTTTTGCCTTCCCATGTGTCCGTAGGCTCCAGTGGTTTGACAACCAAGTGAACAGAGGGGATATTTTGTTGGGGGGGCATTTTTAATAAACCGATCAATAATAATAATAATAATAATAATAATAATAATAATAATAATAATAATAATAATAATAATAATAATAATAATAATAATAATAATAATAATAATAATAAATTCAAGAGCATCCTTATTATTAAGAAGGGGATGTGAAAAGCTGGCTTGGTCTCACGAGTTGCCTCCGACAACCCTCCCCGCCCACATGGGGCCGAGCAAGAAATAGCTTTGGCTGTCCCGGTTTGTTGAGACCAACAACAAGGCCAAAGGGCCTGCACCCACTCCCCTCCCCCGCCTCCTCCACTACCACCACCACCACCACCTCCTCCTCCTCCTCCTCCTCCTTCTCACTTGTGTGCCTTTAGGAGGAGAAAGGCCACCGCTTCTCTTAACTTGGAAATGAACTTGGACTTCCGACCAGACAGGGCCCTAAACCGAAGGGGATTATTTTTATTTGTCTGCCTCTGAATCCTTTCCTAGCGGGTAAAGGGGTCCATTTAAAGGGAGTGTAAAATCATCACCGAGAAAAGCCATCGGAACTGAGAATATTTAAAGGGCAGGACAAACACACATCATCCTCCCACCCCCCCTTTTTTTCTGGAACGTCCCCCTCCCCTAGTCTTTTGTCCTGAAAAATCCGCGCTTTAAAGCAAGGGAGAGGTAGAATGGGGAGGGGAGTGTTGCGAGGTGGGGTGGGGTGGGAATTGTGAACACGAGGTGAGGAGGGAAGAGGGGACAGGATGGCACGGAGGGGCGAGTTGACCTCCTGCCTCCCGTGTGCGGTGACTGCGCCTCCATTGAGCCCCTGCCACCGCCTTGATCACGCCGGCCCGCTGGAGGGAAGCATCCGATTAGAGGATAAAGGGTCACTGCCGACCACCCAGAGGTATTTATTCGCACATTTATTTATATAATCCATTTCCAACAGCAGTAAAGCTTTGAGGAAAGAAGCAGAACAGAATCCAGAAGAACGGAGGTTGGCCGCGGGATATAGCTGGGCAGGGACATGATTCTCAAAGTGTGTGCCATATAGATTTAGGTAGCAAAAATTAGATGGGGGGGAAAGCCAGAGAGATGATGATGGGGGAGAGAGGTGATACGATTTTATGTCATAGTCCTTCCTTCTGGGGTGAGCCAAAGAGGCGTTAAGGGAGGCGTCGAGATGGCTTATTGCTCCAAATAAATAAATAAATAAATAAATAAATAAATAAATAAATAAATAAATAAATAAATGTTTGGGAACGGGAAGCAACCGCAAAGGGAAGTTGGAGGGAAGCATCCCGTCACCATATCGCCATCGCCATTTGTATTATGGTTCTTCTTTATTATTGCCGCCATGTTGTTGGGGTGGATCCATCCAATGGCTGTGACGTCCCGGCCGTTTCTTTTCATGGTAGCCATGGACGTTCGTCCCACTGGAGCCCAAGGACCAGCGAGGGACAAGTGACCCAAGAGTGACCTGCTCTCCTCCTTTCTACTGGCCTTCCAGTGGGTGACATTTTGCAGGGACTGTAACGGATCCGCCTAGAAAAGCAGCGGGATGCGATTCCCTAGCTACCCCTTTATCGAGGTCCCTCCGGATTCTGTCATCTCATAAGGAAGAGAGCGCGGGGCAGAAGGGGAGACACACAAGGCCTGGATTTCTACAGCACCGTCTCTTCCCGTGCGGGCACCTCCCGTCAGGCGCCCGGGGATTCGGGGCTCCTCCGAAATGTGGCTGCTACCCAAAGATCCAAGCACAGTGACGATTTGAGAAGAGGTTTGGGCATCGTGTTCTGAGCTTACCCGGCTTCCTGACTCCAGCCCCTTTGGTGTGACAGAAGAACATGGGCTTACCCTTCCTCCTGTATCTTGCAGGGGTACATCATTTACCTTCAGGTATCCATCCCTACCCCCTTGGAGAGAACCCAGAACAACTCTGGGAAGTTGATACCAATTCAACTCTCCAGGGAAGGAAGCAGGGCCATTAATTTTCTCCAAAATGGAATGAGAATGTTCGCTAAGGCTTAGTTTTCTACCAAACAAGTTTGAGCACAACCCGAAGGAGGATCTTTTTTTAAAGGCCTTGCGTTTAAACACCCAAGAAATAGTTCCTGAAACAACACACACACACACACACACCTCTGTGTGCGTGTGCGTGCGTGTCTATCTATCTATCTATCTATCTATCTATCTATCTATCTATCTATCTATCTATCTATCTATCTATCTATCTATCTATCTATCTATCTATCTATCTATCTATCTAAAGAGATAGAACCTTGGCTAATTTTACCTTCTTTGAAGGATAAGCTATATGCTGTTAATTCTAACATTGTGTTATAACAGGGCTCGCAGCCACCCTGTGCAACTCCAAATCTCTGTTTTTTTGCCTTCCAGTTAATGAAATGAATGTGTATTTTCCTTGCTCTTCCATTCCATGCTTATTTATTATATTCTGGAAGGAGGGGCTTATGACAATGTAACCCAACAAACATTCCTGGTGGCAGAAGTGGGAGAAAGAGCGCACAAGGAACAGGTTAGAATTTGCATGGCGTTTTCCCGCAGTGGGTGTCAGGCAAAAGGGCTCCCCGCCCCATGCCAGAGACCGACTTTTGTGTGAACCACTGTTTTCAAAGGCCTGCCTGCCTCACAAACAGTCAAAAGACAGGGAAACATCTCCCTGCTGTGCCCATATGTGTGCGTGAGTGTTTGTGTGTATGTGTGTCTTTTCTTTGGCACTTATGTGAACAATAATCCTTATTTCAAGCAAATCATAGCAGGAGGTTTTGTTCAAGTTCCATCACATCATAGAAAATTGTGTGTGTGTGACGTCATTACAGTCTTGACTGGCTCTTTGTGACTCCCATGTCCATGGAGTTTTTCTTGGCAGGAATACTGGAGTGGCTTGCCAGTTCCTACTCCAGGCACCTACGGCACCTGGTATTCCCTGGTGGTCTCCCGTCCAAGTACTAACCAGGGCCGACCCTGCTTAGTTTCCAAAATCAGACGAGATCAGATGTGCTTAGGGCATCTATGCAGTGTTTTTGGTACATAACAGATTAAGTAGTGCTGTTCTCCCAAAGCACAGGAAAGCAGTAAGGCTCCACTGCTCAGCCCTGATCCCTAGGTTGGATGCCCACAATGTGACCCTTGGAGAAGGCTCCCCCACAAATAATCTGGATTTAAAGCAGACAGGATGAGAGCTTGATTCAATCACTAGCTTCATAGGCAGGGGCTAAATAGGACCAAACCTGGATTCAGCCACCTTTCCACCCAATGAACTGTGCTTGTGTAGACCTTCCTGGACTTTTGTTCTCCGGACCCAATACACAGATGTAGTTCTGGTGTAACCCAGCTCACATGAAAGGCCTCCATTATTGTGACTTAAGATCCAAACTTGAAACAGGCAAACAAAGCTTGCACCTGGGACAAGAAAATTGTCATGCAGCAGTTTGCCCCATTAAACTCAATTATGCTTACTTTTGAGTACAAAACCACCCAAATTGTCCTGTAAGGATGGAGTGTTGACAAACAGCTTCAGCTGAACTGGGTATGTTCATTTCTCATTGTCATGTGAGAGGAGTGGACGAAATGGGCAGCTAGCTCAGAAATTATTTGAAAACAGAAGAAAATGGCTTCAGGTCTTCTTGTAGGATCACTTCAGGCTGGTTTGTGGAATTATGCTGGATTTCCTGGAAGAACCTCCAGATAGATAGATAGATAGATAGATAGATAGATAGATAGATAGATAGATAGATAGATAGATAGATAGATAGATAGATAGAGAGAGAGAGAGAGAGAGAGAGAGAGAGAGAGAGAGAGAGAGATTTTGCCTCATGTTCTGATATCTCTGCAGTTTTCAAAACCTACCTTTAACAAACTGGAAATAGCCTGGAGAGCTCCGAAAGGGTGTTGTTTCTAACTAAGGTTTGCATGTTGAATTCCTTACGTTTCCTCACAAATGGCAATGTGTTTTCTTTAATGAAAACTATTTTAAAGTCCACCCCCTCTTTTCATAATTACTTCCGACGCGATGCAACCAAACTCATTTTCAAAATGGATTTTGCTCTGAAATATGTGTCTATGATTTTTCCCTCTTCCTCCTGTAAAAGTGGGCATAAATCACATTCCTGCGGTAGTTGGGGGTGCATTCAACACATTTGTTCCACCACAAGAATTAAACCACTTAAGTCATCAACAGGAAGCAGTGCAGGAGATGTACTGAGCAAGTAGTAGAAGCCTGACAGGTTATTGGGTCTCCTTGCCTTCTGAGGCTGCAGTCCTCGGTGTACCTACCTGTGAGTAAGCCTAATGGAGCAGAACAGACTTACTTTCCTGGAAGCATGCACTGGGCAATATTGCTTTCCGAGAAGGTTCTGATTCTAACACAGGATGCAACTGTGTCTATAACACAACGATGAGAAAAGAGGTAGGAAGTATTTTCTGTATGAGCAGCCTTTACAGCAGAAATCTGATCCTTATACATTCAAGGGAATTAATTCCTTTATTAGTGCCCTTGTAGCCAGATGGGTGGTATATAAATGAATTAATGAACAGATAAATAAATAAATAAATAAATAAATAAATAAATAAATAAATAAATAAATCTTTTCTTTCTTTCTTTCTTTCTTTCTTTCTTTCTTTCTTTCTTTCTTTCTTTCTTTCTTTCACTGGTCACCAGAACTATTGTAAACAGATCTATGTGGTTTGGTCTTGCCCTAGAGATAGAAGCTTCCTTTTGCGTTTTTAAATTAATTAATTCAGTTGAATTGACTCGTGCTATCAATCTGTACCTCCCTATCTTAGCAAGATCAGCCCGTTTAAATGAGATACTGCTAAGCAATTTATGAAATGAAAGGCTTTTTAAGACAAGGGAGATAAATGAAGAGGGCAGCAAAGGCCTGGAATAAACCTGCTGGTTAAGAAATATATTCTCAGTCCCACCCCACCCCCAACCCCAATAACTCCCATTTAAAATATTAAAAAAATACTAGGTTTCTAAGTGAAGCACTGGCTTCTCTCTGTTTGGCCTTATTTATTTTGCAATTTCACCAACCCAAATTTAAAGTGAATGCTAATTTCCAGGAGCATGAAATGTCCAAGTTTTCTTGAGTTGCCTTCAGCGCTGTTTCACCACCCACCGCAGTTTTCCTCTCACGATCTGCCACAATAAATGGAATTGTAAAGTCCAACTTTTAATTAAGTCTATATTTCATTGGAATAGGAATTGCAAATGGGCTTACATAAAACCGAGAAAGATCCGGGTTCTCGTATTATTTACTACTTTTGTCCGCTTTCCTCAGAACGCACACCTTTTTTTTTCAGACTAAGAAACAAAGAAACCTTTCCTTCTTGGGCAACTGAAGGCATTTTCTTGGCAACAATTTTAAAAAAATAAGCCTGTTGTCTGAGGTGCTGCATGACTCAAGGGGCGCCTCTTCTCTGCTCCCGATCAACTTCTACATTTTCAAATAAGAAGAAAATCCACCAGAAATGTGGTGGGTGTGATGTCCTTTGTTAGGAGTCACTGGTGTGCCGCATCAAAAAATAAAAATAATTTTAAAAAAAAAAAAAGGATTCCCAAAATCCTATTGTGGGTCCATGAATTGAACAATCCTTTGGTTTGCTTACAGTCAGCTGGCTCTGAGCTGCCCAAAACTTCTTCCCTTTCCTTCACCTTTCGGTGGAATGAACTTTATTACCTCACCGAACCCTCTTGGGCTCTGTGGTGTTTCAAAACAGGGTTTCATACGTTCGGACCTCCCTTCTATAAGTGGCCTAAAAATAAAATAAATAAATACATCACATCTGCCCACGTCCTCGTGCACGAAGGTATTTATCTGAGCTGACCAGAGCCTTTCCTAGCAATGGCCTACCGTGTTAAACTCAGGGGTTTCCCAGCGCCTTCGACGGCACATGTGAAGTTCATTCATTCCTTTCCGTCTAGACCCTAATTGGGAGCTGGTTTGTCTATTTTGCCTTGACCTTGGACTTCGGCCGATTCCCTTGCCGTGGTTGCAAAAGTGAGAGCCAAGATGGCTTGAGACTCAGCAACCAACACCCCCCCCCGCCCCGCCCTCATCCACGCCGTCGGGAAAGCGTTAGTTTTCCAGAAGGCAAGGGAGCGACGACTAAAGACATTGTTGAAACGCCGTATTCTGGATGGGGTTCTTTGTTGGAGGTCTTGCTTGAATTCCATTTTTTTTTTTTTTTGCTTGGACGGTGGCATTTTAGGGATGGAGCCAGCTCTTGAGCGGAGGGCGGGGAAGGCTGCAGAGAACAGGACAGGAACCACTTGAGAGGGCATTGTTCACTTATTCATTTTTCGGGTTTTCAGTGCAGACTCGAGTGTGGTCCGGAGATCCCGATCTAATGGGAAGCTGTTCCGTGGCGCTTCCAGGAGTCATAGTGCCTTGCCCCCCCCCCCCCAGGTGAGTGGCGCGCTTGGGCCGGGTTGACCCTTGTTATCCTTGGCAGAGAACTTAGAACCTGGACCTCCACCTGCCTTCTCCCTTGGATTGCCCTAAGCGACGTCCACTGAGTTGGGAAGTGATGGAGGGGGAGTCTAGATGAGGAGGCATTTCACTGATTTCAGTGGCAACTCAGAGAGTAATCCTGTCCACGCTTGCATGAAAGCCAACCCTTGAAAGCAGCGGGGTACACTTCTGGAGAAACCAGTTCTATTTACACATTCTATATGACTGCGATTTAGCCCTGTGCAAGATTGATAAGATGCTTCTATTTCCTCCCTGCGAAACAATTCATTGTTTCCTCCAGCATTACCCCGTGATCCCCGTGTATGAATGCATTTATTTGTCAAAGACATCCTTTGTAACAGGGGTGCGGGAAAGGCAACACAGTACTTGGAATATCTTAATTCTGGAATATCCTCTCTACATTCTCCATTTAAATTTCAGTTGTTGTTTTTCTTCATCCATCTACCAAAAAAAAACCCTACCTAAAAATGAACAGGGAGAGAATTTTTAAACGTGGGGGACCTTAGTAAATAAATAAATTGCTCTGGCCAGATGTGGAGCGTATAGGCATCAAGGTTTTTGTCTGTACGCCTATCACGGCCATCAATCTCTGGCAGAGTAGCTCCCAATTCTTCTATTTCATCTGTGTAATTATAACGCATCCATCTCCGATCCTGTTTACGTTGTATAAAAGTGAGTTGCATTTATTGTCCTCTATGAGCAGGCACACACAAATCAACATTGAGAGCATTACATCTAACTCACAGAACCCTTCAGCAACATACATTGTTGCTGCAATATTTACTACTGAAGTATTAAACATTAATAACATAATATCAAAATATAATCACAGCCCCTTTAAAACATTCCCTGTTGGCTGAGCACGAAAGATTAAGCATTATCAGGCTGGACTCATCCAAGGGAGCAAACCCTATAAAGAACACTGGAACGTTTGGAGGCATCTATTACATTTCTTGCATTCTGGCAATGATTTCTCTCTCTCCCTTCTTCCCCCCTTCTACTTGTATTCCTTTATTCCCCGATAACAACCTGACCGAAAATTGTAACCGCAGGGCAGGGGAGAGAAGAACAGAGATATGCTTTTGAAACAGACAGACAAAACATTTTGCAGAGGGTCATCATTAGTGAAAAATGATAAACAGAAAACAACACAAAAATCATAACAGATGGGTCAAAATAGATACAGCATTTCTTCCATTATTATTTTAAAAAGCAAATAATAAGGGGCGAGTGGTTTCAGATACTTCCTTCGGTGGAAAAGAAAGGTAAGTATCTCAACAACAATTCTAGGGAGCAAATGGATCCGCCATTACATACATTTTAAAGCCAACGGATATTAATCTCACCATTCACTCCGGAGACCAAAAGAGGCTGAGAGAAAATCAATTTCCTGGGCGATAAACGTCCAGATTCCTTACTTCCCGTAAGATCCAATAGCTGATTCCCAGAAACGGGAAGGGGGGGGAGCGCATCAAGCGGATTCTTAAGGATTAAAATAAAAACACCGCGTTCACACATAGGCGCGCACACATACACACGGTGCCATAACATACACGCTCAGTTGCTTTCGACGGCCAGTCGGAATCTAAATAATCTTCTAAAATCTGTGAATTTTAATAAGCTTTGCTATATGTCAAATATTCTTTTGATCAGAGAAACTGCTTCCTGCCTACCACCTTCCTTTATATTATTCTTAAGATTACAGTAACTAGGTTTCTTCTCCTCTCAACCTACCTCTGCTCCCCTGGCTGTTCACTGATATATAAGGGGGCGGGAAAACACCTCATGATTGACACTATCCAGCGATAATATACTTCCTTTCCCCCCCCCCCCAAAAAAAAATGAATTTTAAAGGAATGTTTCCAATTATAAGTTTTCCTGTTTAACGCTGAGGATTTTTCAGGGCACTGGAATCCTGGCAGGGCAAGCCCCAATCTCTTTGTGTCGGCCAAATATTGAGCACTCACCTTCCCCTTATTTTATTTCCTCACACTCTTTAGAATCAATGGGTGTCTCTCGTTGCCTTTAAGGATTTCTTTTTCTGCTGCGCCGAGGGAGCCAATGGGATCCCTCCGTTCTCTTCCCAAAGCCAAGCGGGGCCAGGTGATAGGGCCAGGGGAGGGTCACGTGCCCGCGCTCACAACAACGCGAGCGATTTACGGGTCACGTGGTGCGGCGGATTTCTTAATGAACCGGACCCATTCCGCCGCTTCTGCGCATGCTCCGGCGTAAACAATATGTTGGGGAAATTAGGTGTCTCTCTCTTTGGGAAGTCGAGTTTTAAAAAGCTCGGGCAGACCATGATATGACGACTTCACTGATCTTGCATCCACGCTGGGCGGATACCTTCATGTACGTGTATGAGGAGAACCCGAATGAAAATAATCAGAACAAAATCTCAGCCATGGAAGGGATAAGTGGGAACTGCCCAGCGAACCACTGCAGGGATTTAATCACTCACCCGGTATTGGGTCGTCATTCCAGCACCATTGGGACTCACCAGAGTTCTGTCTACACGGATATACCTGCTCCAGATGCCGCCAGGCAGTGCCCGGCGCCACCCGCCTCTTCCAACGCCACCTTGGGCTACGGCTATCCTTTCGGAGGCAGCTACTACGGGTGCCGGCTGTCCCACTCCCACAACGTGAACTTACAACAGAAGCCTTGCTCTTACCACCCGGCTGAAAAGTACCCCGAGCCCAGCGGCTCCCTCCCCAGCGAAGAACTCTCCTCACGGGCCAAAGAATTTGCTTTTTACCCCAGCTTTGCCAGCTCCTACCAGGCCGTTCCTGGCTATTTGGACGTATCGGTGGTTCCAGGTATCAGTGGCCACCCTGAGCCGAGACACGACGCGCTGCTTCCCATGGAAGGCTACCAACACTGGGCTCTTTCCAATGGTTGGGACGGGCAGGTCTACTGCTCCAAAGAGCAGTCTCAGTCTACCCATCTCTGGAAGTCACCTTTCCCAGGTAGGGCGATCTTGGAGATCGACTTCTGCTCCGGCATGATCGCGTGCATATATGCTCTGTAATCCAACCGCCCAGGTAAAATCGACTCCTGAACGCTTGCATGGGCACGCAGGGGAAAGAGGGAGAAACCAAAACCACCGGGTTTGAGATCCAGCTGCGCACCTTGGAGCTCCAGGGTGGTTTCACAGCCAGTTTGGCAGTTGCAATTGTGTGTGTGTGTGTGTGTGTGTGTGTGTGTGTGTGTGTGTGTGTGTGTGTGTGTGTGTGTGTGTGTGTGTGTGTGTGTGTAGACCGTGTGTGCTCGCGCGCCTGAATGGGTCCTCCACCTCCTTCTTTCCTGGCTGTTTTTGGCTTACTTAGCTGGATCTCTATCTTTCTTTTGCTTTGATTTATCTGAAAAGGCATTTGAATATTTTAAATTAAATTTCTCAACCTGACAGGAGTTCCTTCTCCCTCCATCGCTTTTTTCCTCCCTCCCTCCCTCCCTCTCTCTCCCTCCCCGTCTCTTTCTGTCTCCCCGTCTTTTAAGACGGCTGGGCTTTTCGGAAAGGTACAGTAAATCATATTGCAATTACAGAAGTAGCTGTCAAGTGACATGAATCTTACAAATGAACCGAGTGGGGGGAGAGAAGAAGAACTAGGGCGATGCATTCGCCTCTGGTTAGAAATCTGGAATGAATGGCAGGCTGGGAGTAACCCTGAGAGTTGGAGTGCTTCGGGCTTATCTGATTGCTTGCCACTTAACCGGAGAAGAGAGAGTGAAAGCGGGGCGGAGAGGGGAGAGATGAAAGACCAAGGAAAGTCTCCTTTGCTCTCGGGGTCCCAACCTTGCAAGCGAGATGCAGGCCCCGCTGAATGATGCGAATGGAGGAGCTGCAGCCAAGAAATTAAGGATAAAATAGGGGGAAGGGACTGGGCGGCGGGGGCGGGGGCGTCGATTAATTGGGGGGCCAAAAACACACATTTATCTTGATGATACGGGAAGATGGGGGGGATGGCCCATCACACAGGACCTCGCTTGCCAACAATGGCTGGGTAAAGCGTTGCATGATGGGGGTTTCCCTTCCCGTAGGAAGAAGAATCAGAGCTAAACGGGGGCGGTTGCGGGTGGGGGGGGAGGCCTCTCTAGTTTTTACCGTGTTTCAGCCACGAGTATTAGTGCTCTGATTAGAAAGCCCAAAAGATCCTTCTGTATGTTATGACAAGGGGCGAAACCCCAAGGAGGTCTGTGGGGTTTTGCTAGACCGGGTATCTGGTGTTGTGAAAAATCGTTCTCCGTGTGGCTCTCGCCCGCTTTGGGTGAAAGGCAGAGGAGATGGGGGAGTTTTTATGCCCCCCCATTTCTCCTCATTGCGTGGAAAGGCGGAATATGCCTTAAATGAATCTCTCCTCGCCCTTCTATCACACAGAGACACCCCCCTTCCTCCCTTTTTCTTGATAGGTCATGTTCACAGAGCGTCCGAGCTGTCTCCAGGTTTTGGTCTCAATACTCTCTTGGGGCCTTAAGAGAATCCTCAGAACAGAGGACTCGGACCTATCTTTTAGAGTTCAGGAGTGGAAATATAAACGAGGCAGCTCCCCCCCCCCAATGGAAGAGCAACACGTTCGGCAGAAAATAAATTGGAGAGAAACAACAAAGCAGCACCCCAAAAGGCTTGCATGTTATGCTCACAGTAAGCTTTCACCGGTTGTGGCCCACTTGGTCTGATCCGGGCTGCCGACCATGATACCTTAAGCCAAACAAAATTCGCTCTTCCTCAGGTTGCTTGGAGAATCTAGGTTGTTTCTGTATCGGTAAGAGCAACATGGCTAGTCCATCGGGTACACACACACAAACACATACCACACACACACACATGTTCCAAATAAGTGTGTTTCTCCTCTTTTCTGTTGGGGAACACAGCGGCTGGAATTAATTTTTATTTGGATATATTTTCACTTTCTCCTGGTAGGAAAGCTCTCGTCTCTCTTGATGTCGGCCTTTTGTATTACTAAGGTTCTGCAAAATCTTAAAGGTGCGGGGTTTTGTTTGTTGGTTTATTGGCTCGGGTGTGGAGCCATAATCCGGCATCTTTAGATCAGGGATCCTTGGAGCGGTCAAGAGGTATAGTAAGAGTGGCTTGATGCGAGAGTGATTACAATTAATCATGGAGAATTGGCAATGGACAGCCTTAGCATAAGGGGCTATTAAGGAGAAGGCTGAATGCGTTAAAGGTAATGAGAATCCTTGATTCCCCAGTGCATTCTAGAGTATGTTCGGTGGCAAAAAAAATTCTGAGCAAGGGACGGCATCATTAAGAAAGCAGAATTTCTGCCCCTCCCAAAATAGCTGGGGACCCCTCCCTTTTTTTAAAAAAAAAAAAAAAGATAATGTTGTGTGTGTGTGTGTGTGTGTGTGTGTGTGTGTGTGTGTGTGTATCTATGTATCTTGGTCCTGTTGAGTTCATTTCTTGGTTTAGTTGATACCTCTATCGTCTTTGACAAAGGAGGTGAACAGTGAGTAGGCTGAGGTCCCTCAAGCTCACAGATGGTCCTTCTGTTAACAGGGGTCAATTGGTGTGGAGTGCCTAGCAGGCACGCGTGCGCGCACAGGCATGCACTCAGAAACACACACATACACACACACACAAGGAGGGCTACTTCTCCTACCCACCCACCCCCGTCAAGATGAGGTCTGGAATACGCTGTAGTCCTAAAACGAGCCTAATTAGTGAGGTCGCCTTGGCTAGCGAATGCCCTGCATCTAAAGGCGACTGCTGAAAATTCACTGGATGCTTAGAAAGGCAGCGAAGCGCTGGAGTTCAGCCTGGGTGTCCATTTTTTTTTATTTTTACTAATTTAGGAGGTACCATTCGGCGGCCCTGTTTGCCAAATGCCTGATCCGTGACTTGGTGCTCTTTCTTTATATCCGTCCTGCACAAATATCGCCTGGAATAGCATCACTTACCCGTCCTAATGTATTAATACCTTCCTCAGCCAGAATCCTCTTCTCCCCCCCCCCCAACCTCGCCTTGCTCCCCCGCTTTTTCTCTCTCCCCTTCACTCTCTCTGGTCCTTCCCTCCTCTTTTCCCGGCCCTCTTTCCCTCTTCTGACATGGTCTCCTTGCCCTCTAGTTCTCTCATTGTTTCTCCATAACTGCCCTTTTCCATAAGCTCTTCTTTATTTTTATTTTTTCCTCCCCTCTGTAATTGCCTGGAAGAGACGTTGTCCACCTAGTTACAATATGCTGTTTGATATAATAGACACCCTCTCTCTCTCTCTCTCTCTCTTTCTTTCTTTCTTTTTCTTTCTCTCTCCCTCCCTCCCTCCCTCCCTCCCTCTCCCCCTCTATCTCCTTCTTTTTTTTTCTTTCCTCTTCTCCTGCTCTTCACAGATGTGGTACCGCTTCAGCCAGAAGTGAGCAGCTATCGTAGGGGTCGAAAGAAAAGAGTCCCTTACACGAAAGTCCAACTGAAAGAACTAGAAAAGGAATACGCTGCCAGCAAGTTCATAACCAAAGAGAAGCGACGACGGATCTCGGCCACCACTAATCTTTCCGAGCGCCAGGTCACGATCTGGTTCCAGAACCGCAGGGTGAAAGAGAAAAAGGTCGTTAGTAAATCTAAGACACCTCACCTGCACGCGACCTGACATAAGAAGCCCTACAGGAGGGGGGGCGGGAGGGCGGGAGCAAAGATGCATTAAAAAAATAAAACAGGAGGAGGAGAGGGGGGGTTGAAAAAAGGAGAGAAACAGGCTGGCATACAAATACTTTACCTGATAAATCTGTATAAATATCACACGCATTGGACTCTCTGATCAATTCGCTTATTTAAAATAAAAAAGAGTCAGAGAGCGCGAAGAAGAACGCCCACCCACCCACCAAGAAAGGAGATGAAGAATTAAACCGCCATCTTTGGTTTATTCTTCTGGTATCGCTGTGTCTTGAACTGTGAATCCGGTGGCCCTAGTTAAACATCCGTTTTGACATGGGTTTTTTCCCCCAATGTGCACATTTAACAAAGGGAGAGGAGAAGTGGGGGTGGGGGAGAGGGATTAAAAATAATGCAAATATGTACATTTGCTACGATGGGATTCTAAATGGTATTTTGTAGTCTTGTATAATCGCCCGCCTCTCCCCGCCCCACCTCTGGTCGAATATCTCCCTTTTCTTTGGCTGTTTCTGTCTATGATGTTTTAAAAAACGAATAAAGAAAGTTATATACAGAAATATATATATATATGCGTGTGTGCGTGAAGAAATACTCACCTTGGCTCAAATAAAAGGTGCCCTGAAAATATTTCCTATGCCGCCGTGATGGGGTGGGGAAGGGAGGGGGTACATAAAAGGAACCTGAACGAAAAGTAAGGCTGCTACCCTGAATGTGTTGCTGTTAGCGTGTTTTCTCTCCTGATTTTAGCCTGTATTATTTTAAGCACTCCCTTCCACCATGTTACAACGTGGAATTCCTAGGACCACGATCCAGCCTAAGAGAGCCACTTCCAAGTCTGCTCTGTTCTTCGTGAGGGCGGGCAGGGAGGTTGCGGAATCCAGCAGGTGCTTAACTTTTCCTTTGGCTTAAATGAGATTTAAATGTGTTCAGCTCTGGAGGGCTCATGGCCTTAATAACTAGTAGTTTCACTTTTCTGGAATATGTTTGATTTGTTATTCTTGTTGTGTGCTTGTTTTCTGATTCGAACCTGGAATGTTTATTCTCCATAGACAGTATGGAAACTGCGCGGTTCTCTCTCTCGGTTGTTCGTTTTCGGTTTTTCCCTATTATCTTTCGACTCACAAAAGCCGTTCGTGTTCTTTCGCCATGTAAAAGCGATCATTTTTTTAAAAAAAAAGAAGAAGAAGAAAGTTGTCTTGTATATGTATATAATGTGTTGTCCGAATGATATGTACTGAATGCAGAATACATTTCTTAAAAATAAATCTCTGGTTTTTCTTTCCCTCCCCCCCCCTTGGAGAATTATACAATGCCGGGCATTGCTTTTGCCTACATATTCGGTGGGAGTCAGGGGGTTGATTTCCCCTTTGGGGAATTTTATTTTATTTTATTGGAAGGAAGGCACAGATTAATGAAGGCAAAGCCATGATTCAAACTGATTTTTAAGAAAAAGAAGGTTCTAGTTCTTAAATCCCTTCTTCTGGAGAAATCTGCGGGGTTACTTCCGATAGAAACCATCATTCCACCACCACCCCCTTAAGTGGCAAAAATGTGCCTAGATCCCATAAAAGGGTCTTAACTTCCCTCCAGTCTTGATAAGCAGTAGAGATCTGTGAAATAAAACCGATGAGAATGTAGGCCCCTCTTTACCCCACCCCCCACCCCCAACATGGTTTAGAGACCGTAGAAATCACCCGGTGGAGGTCGAGAACGCGTGGTTCTTTGAACTATGTGCACCGGAGGTATCGCTCAGTGGACGGGGCGTGCAGAAGACTTCTCCATTGCTGTTCCAAATGGCGCATGGCGAAGGCGAGGAGGGAAGCGCCCGGCACAAAGGCAACTCGTAGTTGGAAGGATCCGTAAACCTCGGGGACTCCTGGGCCCGCCTTAGACCAGAAAGTTATCTATTTTAAAGCCTTCTATGAAATCCCTCTTGGCTCCAGTTACTTTCGCCCTGTAACCTGACGGCCCCATTATTCCAGCCCAAGCCTGTGGCCCTTCGGCGAGATTGGAATTCGGAATAAGCAAAGGGGCAACAGAGCTGCTGGGCACCATGCCTGCCGTCTCCTTACCTCCTTGTTTAGCCACCAGTGGCACTGATCTCCGTGGGGACTTGCTTCTGAGTAAAGAGGAGTTAAGAATCGAACTGTAGCAAGTCTTGAATTAGTTAATTAATAAATTTGAGGGAAGGGGAGAACGATGATAACCAGGAAGTTCCTTGGGGCCACAATCCTCCCTGCGATTGCCTGGACGTAATGCTCAGCTAGCCCTAATCCCGTCCGATCTCGCCTGATTTCGGAAGCTAAGCAGGTTGGGACCTGGTCAGTACTTGGATGGGAGACCACCAAGGAATGCCAGGTGCTGTAGGCGCCTGGAGTAGGAACTGGCAAACCACTCCAGTATTCCTGCCAAGAAAAACTCCATGGACACGGAGTTAGGAAGAGTCGGTCATGACTGTAACAACACTTTGCTCTAATTAAATCTGCTGCACACAAAAAAATCACAATTGAGTACGCTTTCAAAACACTGTAAGTGGAAGCTAATGTTGGTTTAGCTACAAAGAGTGCCTAGGTAAGGTGTTGTCCATGTGCAGCGAAGAATGTTCATTCATTTTCCAGCAGGCTGGAGAATGTTCCTTCCTTGGCTTATCACCAAGCCATGGCAGGCGAATAAGCAAAGAGGTAGATAACCCATATCTTGCAGCAGAGGTACCTGCAGTCCCGTGTATGTCTTTTAAGGGTAAATTTATGTTCTCTTTGTAGCCAGGGAATCGCTTTGTGCGTTTTCCCCTCATCTCCCTATGGAGGCTACCTCTGGATCAACATCAGAACAAGGGCAATAGGAAAGCTGAACTATACAGTACAACAACTAGTTTAATTAGGCATCGGATCCCCCCCCCATCTTTGGTTTATTTATTTAGTGAGTGAGTTTGTTGGTTGGGACCCCTTCACAAGAATGACCTGTCCCTCTCCAATTCTAAATCTATTATTTATTTATTTATTTATTTATTTATTTATTTATTTATTTATTTATTTATTTATTTATTTATTATTTTAGAGTATTTTTACCCTGCCTTTCTCCTTGGAAAAGGACCCAAGGCGGCTTACAGTAATGAGGGCGTCATTAATCCCTTTAATGAGGGATAATATACAGTCCAGTACAATTAAGACATGTTCAAGTGTTGAGAACAGGGAATTGAGGGACATCTTACAGCACTAAAAGACATTACATTAAAGCTACAAGAGAACACGAGCAGTTTAAAAGAGAGTAAAATTCCATGTAAAAGTTATGAGTGATGGAAGCTAACATTGAAAAACATAGTGTCAATGCAATCACACAAGGTAAGGCCAGACTGGTCAACTGAACGCTTTGCGAAGGAAACAGGGGTGTTAAGGGTACTTGCCTCCCCCCCCCCCCAGTAGACTGATTGCAGGCACACACTAGGGATCTACACATTACAAAATCAAGGCATCTAAATCAACAAGCCTGGATTATCGGCCAAGCGTTAAAGGCAAGTAAGAGGAAAGAAAGTTTAGATCCTTTTTTAATTCCTCTCGCAACCCTTGTCTAATGTCCTCAGGCAGGCTTAGGGTCTTGGAATCTCCTATGAAGACATTTCTAATCTAGACTTGGCACTTTTGTGTTCTTGAGATAACCACACGAGGGGCTAGCAATACGCAGACAGGACCTCCTTATCCCTTCAAGGCTCGCAAAAGAAGTAAAGGGCACAAACTCCTCCCTTAAGTATAAAAACTATAAATATCTATTTGGGTTGAGTGTTTGGTTTTTAAGGCAGGTAGAAGGAGGAGGTGGGTTTTTTGGGGGTGGGTGGGTTCCATTCTGTTTTCCTAGCCTCATTCTGGATTTTGGGTTTGACAATGGTCATCAAAAACCTGACACGACCTTGAGATCTGTCCAAGTCAGGTTTGGTGGAGATTAAAAGGCATAAAACTCTCTTCAGATGGAATGTAGGCCCCTCCAGTTCAATTTAGCTAATTGAATCCTTTGGGCACGGATGGGGTGTGCTTGTAATAGGTTTAGTCTTATATTTCATAAGGGGAGTATTTAAACCACAGTTTTGTGCTTTCAGAAGTTCCACTGATGACCTCTCTTCCTCATTTTGCCAGGCACATGGACCAAAAAGACCAGCCTGATTTTAATGGGAAATTCATGGGACTTGGCTTTTCACTTTGGTGGGTATCATCCATTGCTTATAAGAAAACCCGCAGGTTTTGAATCACGTAGTTTTGGGACACTGTCCTGGGCAAAACAGATGATCTACTATTGAATAAACTCAAAAGTGATCCTCCACAAACCAGTGGGACGAATGTTCCTATTCTAAAGTAAGTCGACATGAGAGGAAACCAGTTGGTTTTCACTGAGCATTATTACTCTTGCCTACTGTATTTAGTGTCAGGCCTAATCATCATGTGCGGGGATGAACATGAAAGCCAGCACAATGTATTTGGCACAAAAGGTTCAGCAGCTGAATTTACAGTCAGAGATTAAGCACAATAATGAGCGCATGTAGGCCGTTTTGGTTTCAGTCTCATTGATACCAACTCAAATCTCTTGAGGTTGTTGCTTTTTTAACCTTCCTTCGGACTGTAATTCTCCTTAAATGAAGGATTTCAGCTAACAGAATTATCGGTAAGACTGGCTCCATGTTGTTGTGTCAAGTCTTGCTGTTACTATTTTGCTCCCCCCACTCCTCTTGTTGTGTTTGTCTCCCAGGAGGGCAGTGTCCCTCCCTCCCTCCTAAAGGAATATTTGGGAAAGGGAAGGGGAAGTTGCAATGTTTCCAAACACACCAAAGCAAAAATGTTGTAAAACAGAAGTTGAAATCTGAGTCTCCATCTGCATATCCTAAGCATATTTACCTCGAAACTCAGACGTCCTTGACAGCAAGGATTGGAGTTGACAGCTTCTCTTTGGCCCAAGCCCTTCTGAACTTTTTAGCAGAGGATGGGGATAAATTAGGTCATGAAACCAAGCTTTGCTCACCACACTCTTCTCTACCCAAGCTGAGAAAGGCTGCAATCCTGCATGCCAGTTTTAGGAAAGCAAGTCCGGTTTTTTGGCCAAAATAAATGTATAGGATGGCGCTCTGGGTTTTTCTTAAGTTGCCTGCCTGGCAAGCGATGAGTACAATCCAAAGCAAGTGAGGAGCCTACGCTAATTTTAAATAAATGGCTCTGAAACTCTTAGCCAGGTGATTCACACCCTGTCTTTGAATAGGCCATCACAGTCTTGCCTGGGAAAAGTCTCCAGTGAGTTCAAGGCTGACCTACTCTCAAGCGAGTGTTCTCACTTAAGCACTACATGGTGTCCTTGAGCTTGTTAATTTCAATGCAACTTGCATCCCATAAGGGGGGGGAGAGAGGGAGGGTGTTTTTTTCTTCTCACCCACTTAGAAGGATGCCGGATCCATTGATTCAGCAGATACCTCCGGATCTTCTTGGGAACTGGTTTTGAGGAATTTATAAAGCCAACAACTCCACACCAACCCAAGCAGAGAGATCCACTCAGTTCACCTAATTGTAAAGCAGCTTCCCTTGCCATAACTCAAAGAGGACTCCTGGTCTCATCTAAACCATTCAGTGACAGCTCGGTGGGGATCTGATTCTCTGTGTGCCACTATATCACTTCTCCTCCAGTACATTACTATACACCCATGCACACCACAGTCAATGTCCAGTGAATCATCGTATCACACAGTTTACTTAAATGTAAGGCTACTCCCTTGCATTCCATGGCGCTTGGCATAGAAATGGGATATTTCTACTGCTGTTCCTTATCTTGGCTATTCAGCTCCATTTTGTAAACCATACCATTCTCTCATCACTGTAGTCCTGTTATTACCTGTTCACATCAACAGTGCAGTTCTTCAGACCTAAGTCCCATTGGATCCAATGTGATTTACAAGCAGCAGGCTAGAAACCAAGGTAGAGAATTATATGATACACACACACCCTTGTTGAATGGCAACTTGTGCCTGGAATTCAGCAACATGCGAAGACACACACAAAAATGGGTGTGCAGCCTTAACTCTTATATGCCTTTCCTTGGGTTAGATTTTTGGACTGCAGAAAATTTGTGCCACACTGTGTTAAGTTAGTTCTTAATATGCTGCTGAACTTTCTCTGTTACACCAGGACTCAAGTCCTAATTAGGGAATTGTACTCCAGAGAGCCATAGCATATTAAGGAGCCAAGAATGAGGCCAGAAAAATACTCCTTTTGAGGTTAGTGGAGTGGTTCTGGAAGTACTTGCATCAGTGGAAGTTGGCTCTTGATTTTAATGGAATGGGGACATTACATGCAAGGCAAATGTATGTGAATAAAGAAATGATACAGTCAGAATAATCTGACTTTTATTGAAGGGGATAACTGTAAGCACTTAGGGGCCTAACCATCTCCTGTCCTTCCATTTATTTTGTTCTTCCCTTCTTAAAGACCTTTCAAGAAGGATAGTGGTTGGAATAAATCAAAGAATGTCCAGCTTTCTTACGGAGGTGCAATACTAGGTCCATTCCCTTCATTCTTTTTCTCTCGGCTGTATAAACTTTACTTCCTCTCATTCTCCTTCCTCTTTTAAACTTTTAACAAGCACCTGTGATCATAAAAAGAGGAGCCTCTGTCTCTTCTAGATATGTTGGAAAACAGAATTAATAGCACAGACCTGGGGGAGAAAGGGAAGTGGGCATTTTTTAAAAAACTAAATGCAAACAAATTTAAAAGGTCAAGGTCAAATGGGTTGGCATAGTCTAAAAAAGTTTAAAAAGGAGAGTACCCTCAGAAACTAAATCATTCAACAGAAGCCAAGTTTGCATGTAGTGAAATGAAGATGGCTTGCGCCCAGAATTAATATTAATATTTTTGGGGGTGGGGGTGGGGGTGGGGAGCAGCTTGGCCGTAGATCTCAAGACAGGGAAGGGGGCTTATCTTTTGTGCACTAGGAGAGGAAGCCTCACTGGGGACAGTGGGCCTTCTGCCACTAGAGTTTATGGTAAGAAATGGCAGGAGCCCCCTAGGTTTATAGATATTGGGCAAGATCGCCCCGTGATGTCACTGCAGGGTAGCCTTGACCGTGACTATGCCAACCCATTTGACCTTGACATCACCAGCTTCCTGTGCCTAATACTCCACAAGTCTGGAGCCTTGTTCTTCTACCAACACTCCAGAGTTGCTCTTCTCTAACTGGTTCCTTGCTTCTCATTACAGATAAACAAGGTGTCATTTTCAAGTCTAGACAGGCGGCCTAATGACCAACAATAAAGGCTTGAAAAGGAAGCTTCCCAAGTTTAGCCTTTTCTTTTCTTTGTACCAAGGCTTTGAGTAACCTCTTAACTACTGCCTTTATAGCAAAAGGAATCCTCCTCTCTCCACCCTTTCCCCCATTTCCTCCCTATATATCATTTGCATTGGGAGATTTGCACACGCACCCCCTCAGTCCTATTTTCATAGGAAAAAGAAGAACATTGGTTTCCTATCACAAAGGTCTATCCCTGAAGCAACAGTGAAATCACCTTATTTATCTACCCAGAAGTAAAGCCCATTGAGTTCAGCAGGGCAGAGCTCAGGGCTAAGCGAATACTATAGGATAGCGGCTTTAGTTGCTAAACATGCCCTGTTCCCTATATGGCCAGAAAATAATTCCTGAAATCAATATACTGCTAAGGAAGAGGATGGGTGCCAGTACTGTCCTTGGAACAATAGGGTGCTGTAATACACACTCACACACAAACTAGAGGATGGTGAAATGTGCAAAATCTGCACACCTAATAGATGTGATGTAAATATATTATCTTGGGAGTCAGGATGTCTGGAAAAAGTTCGAAAGGTTATTTTATACAGGAGATTCCTTTTTCTTTTTCTTTCTTTCTTTCTTTCTTTCTTTCTTTCTTTCTTTCTTTCTTTCTTTCTTTCTTTCTTTCTTTCTTTCTTTCTTTCTTTCTTTCTTTCTTTCTTTCTTTCTTTCTTTGGCCCTGGTTGCGCAGTGATCAGTTTGCAAGATAAGAGATGCCTAATGATTATTTTGCTTTGCAACTCTAGCCTGAGCCTAAAAGAGGCTTGTGAAAGTAAGGATCCAAAGAATTTTGGAACCAGAATTAAGTCCCTTTCAGGTGACCCGGATATATATGCACGCAGGATGGAACATTATCCTCCTCTCCCTCCCCCACGCAACCCCCCCTAGAAGCACATTGTGCAAAAAGGCAGAAACTATACAATCGAGCATTATATGCAAAAGGTATAGACAACGCCAGCGAGAGAGAAAGTGTATGTCCTCCCCCCACCTCTCTCTGTTTTTTTTTTTTAAGTCCTGCGCGTCTGAAAATACAGGCACCGGTTTGCCTAATCCAGCAGGAGAATGATAGCCTCTGCTGGCAGTATTGGGGAAAAGGTAGCTGCATCGTTTGGATTTAACTCTTTAAGGGCATACGGGGAGAATCTCCCGACTGAGAACTCGCCTTCTGATTTCTTCGCCAAGTTCAGGCCAAACAAACACCAGGCATTTCAAACGGAGCCATGTCCCAGGCCAGTCCTGAGACGGGGGATTCTTTCAAAAGGATTGGGCGTTCATGATGGCCTTTCTTTTGCTTGAGATATCCCACCCGATGCCCCCTTTTTTTCTCTCCGCTTGCTTCCCGCATCTCATGAGAAATATCCAGCCCGCGCGCTGTGTCTCCTTATTTATAAGAAACGGGTGATTCCAAACAGGATGGTTCTGCCAGCCTTTTGTGCTCGCCTCTAATACTGTAGATTCAAGTTCCACTTTTAAATAAAAACAAAATTCTGTTCAGCACAGTCTTGTTCAAGTACGGGGGAAATGTATGCAAATCTCGATAGATAGATAGATAGATAGATAGATAGATAGATAGATAGATAGATAGATAGATAGATAGATAGATAGATAGATAGATAGATGTAATTGAATCTAAATTGGAGAAATGAAGCTGTTCAGCTACAGGAAGAAGGCAGTTTTTTGTTTTGCCTGGTCACATATTTACAAAAGAGATTTTGAGGCAACGACAATAGGATGTAAAAATAGGGTGTGGGAAGGGAAGCAGAAAGGACTTTGCTTTTTTAATGCTGCGGAAAGGAATTTTCCAGAAGGATAAATCCAATGGTGTCTTCTTGCCATACCCCGAAAGGTTTTCGTAAGTGTTCTTTTTTTTTTTTTAACGATGCTTTAATAAAGTGATGTGGAATCACTCACAGGCCTGCTGTATTCTGAGCTTTGCTGCTGCTTCTGGTCGTGATTTAAGAAAGGCAAGATGGTAAAGCGCTGTGGATGGAATCGGCCGATTCAATTAAGGTTGGGAGAAAAACTGGGGGGGAAAACTGAGAGTGTTAAAAAGTATAAAATAAAATGTGGGGGAGGGGGGCTCAAAAATGCTTTGTTGAGGATCTGAGAAATGCTGAAGGCAGCATCTGAACAAAGCTTTGCTAGGAAAAAAGTCCGAGGTGGAAGACTGAGCGGTCCCCCCCCCCCCACACACACACACACCGACCCCCGTCTCCTCCAGATGAGGGTTTTTCTCTTTCTCTCTCTTTCCCCGCAATAGCTGGTGTTCTTTCAAGACAGTCATTTGCATAAGATGTAGAGCCCATTTAATACACTAGACAGTGACCTTGAACTGGCTAAAGAGCCTTCTCAGCTCGGATCCGACTTTTCTCAGCGCGCCTCTTTCCCCCACCCCCCACTCCCGCTGGAATTCTTGGATCCCTAGAAAAACCGAGCTTTCTTGGACTCCAGGACGGATCCTTCCCCCTCCAACACGCGAGGTGGAACGTTGGTGAAACCGTTCTCCTTCTTATTGCTCTGCCTTTTGCCTTCCTAATAGCCTGCAGGGGGGTTATTGTGGCCTTCTTCCCGGCTCCTGGTGTCTTTGGTTCCTGAATCCTGGGGAATTTGGGTGGAATGGCAAAATAGAACAGTGAATAAATACAAGTCCAGGCAGTATCGCCTCTGCATTTTCCGCCACGAAAACTGAGCGTGTCACATTTATTCCTTTTACCAAGGGCGAATATTCCATTATTATGCCTCGTTTACATTAGTAAGATACATTATTCATGAGAAAGCCTTAGTCCAGTCTTTGGAATGGTTCATTTTAAGGACTGCAGCAAAGTAATTACATCCGTTGGCAAGTGTGAATAAGTTGGATGGATTCAGCCCCACGACACTTTTTTTTAACGTTTAATTACGATAAGATTTCTCCGCAAAACTGGCATCACTTTTGGTAACCAATCATCCCATCAAGGAAATATTGCTAACAATTTACTCCCCTCTATATTTCTTTTTTCTTTTGCTGCTGCTTCTTCTTCTCTTCTCCTTTGGTTCTTTGAACCTATCATAGATTTATTTCAGTGTGAGCCTCTGTAAAGGGTGCAAGAAGAGGAAATGATGACAATAATATAAAGGGTAATAACAATCCTAATAAAAATAAGAATAAATGTAGGTTTGGGTTCACCCCAAAAACATATTGATGATGCCTTCCCTGACCATTCCGGTTGCAAACTTAAGATGCTTCAGTAGCTTAACTCTCAATAAAAAAAAATCAATGAAACTACCAAGGTCTAAGGTGTGTAGTATTACTGAATGAGCAGAGGAACCGTAGATCACAAATAATACTTCACATTTTATTTTGAGTGGGAAGGTGTTTAGAACACTGCCGTTCACAATAACTCAGGAGCGTGCGGGTTTGCTGTTCTTTTGTTTTCTTGAGAGAAGGAGGGGGGGAAATATTTCTATACAATTAGTATCTGTTTTGCCCCTTCCTCTTTGATATGATTAAGTACATGTAGGTGAGGAGGATTGAATTATCTCCTGGAGAGCTCTGAGAAAGGAAGGTAACTTCCTAGTAACTTCCACCTCCAATAAGAGGACAAAGCCATCCGTGCCTCTAAACCCATAAAATCGTCCAGAGAATGTAGCACATATTAAAAAGAAATATTTTTACGACTCAAATATGTATGCAGCTCAAAGTGCATACAGACTAAGCTATAAAACCGCTTATAAAAAAAGAAAAAATAAGAAAAATAAGAGGGGGGGGACGGCTTAACCAATGCAAAATATATCCGTTGAAGCTGCAAAGTCCCAGGCACTGCTCTGTTCCACCTGAAGAGGTTCAAAAACGTACTGACCTTACATAGGGACGAACTGACTGTGATCATCTGGAGACAGAGTTCTTACTTCAAGGTATGTCCTGGAAAAGGTATCTATATACATATAGGTGTATAAAAGTACACACCGTGAAGGAATGGGGATTTACGGGGAAGCTGGCCCTTTAATAGAACTAGGGAATAAAAGTGTTTATTTGATTAGCACGTGATTTTGCTCCTTCCCACATAGCTGGGGGAAACCAAAGTACCGAGCGTGTCGGGAGAAGGCGAGTAGGCATTAATGTAAAGGAAGCTCAGCATAATATATTCCGAGGAATTTCAGAATCTTGGATTTTTGCCCATCATAATAGGACTTTTAAAGGGGGGGGCGATCGCTTTTTATTCCTCCCTTTGGTTTGTTTATTTTTTCCGGGGTGTCGCGGAATGCCTTTGAGGAGTCCTTCCAGCAAATCGGTAATTACCTATACATGAATATTTACGGTAATTTTTCCCCGCCGAGTCTAGTAGTCTTGTAAGTTGGTGGCGGGGAAAATTCCTCCGTCGTTCTTCTTACTCTTCTTTTTCGGGTTGGAGGGCGGGCGGTTAGGAAGACGCAGCCAGGAGAGAACTCTCCCACCCCGAGATCAGGTCGCTCTCCTTTGTTCTCTGAAAGATTCAGGACCGATTGTCGCTAAACCAGGGTGCCCTGTTAAGGTCCCTGCCTGAAACCGAGGGATCGGAGGCAAGATCCGCCCTTGGCGGCCACCTTTTCGGCAGGACCAAGCCCTTCAGGTCCTGCCGAAAAGGGCAAACCCTAAACCCTAAACCCCGCCCGCCCTCCCGTTGCAGCCCAATCTCAAACAGCACTGCTTTTAAAAACACAACCACACACCACAACAGGATTGAAAGAACTTCCAGTGGGTTCCACTGCGTTCACATACTTACGACAGGTGAGACAAGAGGCGGAGGCGTGCGTGTGCGTGTGTGTTTGTGCGCGCGTGTCCCAGTTTCCTTTGTCTAAACATTTCCACCCAGAAAGCCCAGTCACTCAGTTAAAAAGCTAGCGAGAATGAAGGAAGAATAATATGTCCGCATTTTTCTATGGTGGAATGGGGGGGGGGGAGAGACCGCGAACGCCACCCTCTTTCGGCCAGTATTTATCTACTCGCTTTTTGTTTGCTTGATTTAAAATAAATATGTAAGGCTTTCGGCTGACGAAGAGAAGCACCCACCCGTCGGAAAGGTGGAAGGGTTGGAGCGATTTAAAAACTCTTCCGCCCTCTCATCTGTAAGTATGAGCCTGTTGCAGTTAGACTCATTTGTCTCCTTAAAGAGCCTGTAAACTTTATATGACACACAATATCTAATAGTAATTTATTGGGAGATATTGTAAATTTCGACCGTTTTAGTTAATAAAGGAGCTAATTAATGAGAAAAATTGCTTAATTTTGCCAGCTGTTGAAGGGACCCTAAACCCAGCTGGGGGAGACGGGTGTCATTTCTTTTTGGAGGGGGCGGGGGGGAGGAAAGATGTAGATTCCTGTATTTTACAATTCTTCGGGTTTCTCAGGCCTGTGCTTAAAGGCCGTCGTTTTATTTTATAAAATGTTTTATGATTTTTTTATTTTTTTTAAAAAAAAGCTTATTAAAAAAACCGAAAGGCAGAACTTAATATTTTGTTTTGTCTCAAATTACTAAAGGTGGGTGGCACCCTTTCCTCCAACGCAAGTTGGCGCTCACGTGACCCCTCCGGACCAATAGGGTGGACCTTTAGGTTTAACTATGTTTAATGTCAGATAGCAATAAACTAGAAGCTCTTGGTCAGGCCCGCGGAAATGGGCGAACATAATCTCCTTAATCCTGGGTTTGTGGGACCGTTGGTGAACATCCACACGGGAGACACCTTCTATTTCCCCAATTTCCGAGCCTCCGGAGGACAGCTACCCGGCTTACCGTCTCTCTCCTACCCAAGAAGGGACAATGTCTGTTCTCTATCCTGGGCTTCCTCCGAGCCGTGCAACGGATACCCCCAGCCCTACCTCAGCAGCCCCGTGTCCATTAACCCTCCCTTCAGCCGAGCCTGCGACCTAGCTAGAGTGGAAGAGAGCAAGTGCTACTATAGGGAGGCGTGCTCGGAGAACGCGCCCCTCAAAAGGGAAGAGAGGGTTAGGGACAATGCACTGATGCCCCTCGAGCCGGGCATCCCCAATGGAATGAGCGGCACTTTCGGCAAATTTGACTATCCGGCTGCTGCTGAGGCGATGCCTCACGATCCCCCTTCCTGTCAGTCTCTGGAGTCCGACTCCAGCTCCTCCTTACTCAATGAAGGGAATAAGGGCGCCACGAGCGAGCCGACCACAATGGTGTCCCCTCTCAACCAAGGAAGCAGCCTTTCCAGTGGGGGTAAGAAAGAACGTGCGACCCAGGGGGAGGAAAATAATAATAATTGATAATTAAGAAGGGGGGAAAAACAGAGGGGGGGAAAGGGCGAATTTATGCAATGCCGTCTTTATTTTTGCTTTTCTTCTCCTTCTTCTCCTTCTTCTCCTTCTCCTCCTCCTTCTCCTTTCCCCCCTCTCTCTTCCTCCTCCTCGCACGCTGTCTGCCTGGGCTGACTCGTTCGAAAAGTCTGCTCGAGACTCTTCGCTGTTACAAATTCCATGAAATTAGCAGCTGGGCTGGGAGCAGGTCTATTTGTGCCGAGGCCGCTAGGGGTAGCACTCAAATGCCTCGCGCTTTATTAGGTGATGCTTCTTTTAAAAGAAAAGCCTATAAACATGTAAATATCCCATAAAAAAAGAGACCGAGATGGCCGAGACAGACGGACGGACAGACATTCCATGGTTGTCTCTCGCTCGCTCGCTCGCTTTCTCTTCTCAACTCCTTCACCCCCCGCCCGGCTTCTCAATCTTTCTAACGATCCCGCTGCCATCCAAATTCTTGATTTGCCGCTCGCTGCGCGAATGGCTTTGCCAATAGTTAAATGGGGATGTTGTCGTTATTGCTGGATTATTATTATTGTTGTTGTTGTGCTTAATAGTAATAGTAATACTGTAGTAATAGTAATAGTAAAAAAACAACCACGTTTTCGCAGAAATATGATGGTAGGGCCCTGGTGGAGGCGGGTGAGTGGGTTGGTGGGAGACTCAACTTTTCGGAAACCTACCGGTGCCCAGCTAGAATGGGCATTTCAGGTGAAAATCTGGAGGCACACGGTCCGAGGGAACTTGGTTTTCAAAGCCATCCAAGCTCTGGGACTCCATAGATCTCTACATCTCCACCCTTTAACTGAAGCACCTTTTTAGAGAAAGAGGAGGAATCCTTTCCCATAAGCTCCCCCTTCCCTTTGCTGGAGGCCAGGGCTTCCAGGAACCAGGGCCAAAAGTGCCTCTAGGATGGGCAGGGGGGCCTTCTTCTCCCTCTGCAAAGTCTATCTTTGGGAGGGTCTGAGGTTCTTTCCTCCCCGACGACGCTTCAGGCGTCCACCTCCCTCTTCCAGTCCGCACTAATGCCTTTGGTATTTTAATTGCCAGGTTGCCCGCTAGACGGTACTTTAAAGCCTCTGGATACTTCTGGAATCTCTTACTTGTCCTGATTTGAACCGCCAGGCTGCCGTAGAGTATTTTCCTTTCCTTTCTTTTCCTTCAACTCTTTGGCCGAAAGTCCAGCGGTGGGCTTTCCTGGCTTCCCATGACAGTGAGTGTAAAAGGGGAAAAGGCGAGCCAGATTATCGGAACCCCAGCCGTTTCGATGACGGCTGAGTTGGTATGCCTGAGGCAGACGCTCTGGATCTTCCGATCTAAAACGCAGATGGAAAGGGCTCTCCCTCTCCTGCCTGCTGGACGGAAACGTGAGCCTCTCGCAGTGGCCCAGAGCTAGACCTTGAACGGTGGGTGGAAGGGAGGATGGCATTGATGCTGGCTTTTGAAACGTTGTCCCTCTCTCTCCATCTCTGTTTCCCTCCCCTCCCCCACCTCCCCACCACATGCGTTAAATCTCCTTTCCGTCACACTGTTCTTAGGTGCTCCCTGGTACCCGATGCACACAAGGTCCCGGAAAAAGCGAAAACCTTATTCTAAACTGCAGCTAGCGGAGCTGGAAGGGGAGTTCATGGTCAATGAATTCATTACTCGCCAAAGAAGGAGGGAGCTTTCAGATCGGTTAAACCTGAGCGACCAGCAGGTGAAGATTTGGTTTCAGAATCGGCGAATGAAAAAGAAAAGACTCCTCCTGAGAGAACAAGCCCTTTCTTTCTTTTAAAGTTGAGACAAGTCGGGGTTGGGTAATCACAGAGACTCTCTAAGCCTTCATCCCAGCTGATGGCCGCCCGACTCCTACCTGGCTGGTTTAGAGTACCTCCCCCCCTCCCTCCCCTTTAAACACCAAACCCAATTCAGTATCCTTTTCAATAGTTTTAAGAGCAGGCGGGGGTGTCTGTGTGTCTCTGTGTGTGTTTGGTTTAGAGAAAGAGTGCGACGCAAGGATGCCCCTTTCCTCTCCTGGACCTTTACGGGGAGCCCCGACGGTGAATCCGGACCACTCCATTCATCAGCTTGGGTTCCTATGGCCAACCAGGATGCCCTCCGCCAGAGCTGAGTTGGTTCTGAATGACAGCGTTGAGCTCCCGGCAAGAGGACGCTCCTCTCTGGCCTGCTCCAAGCGCTCCCGCAGGTAAAACCTTTGAGGGACTTCTCCTCGGCTTGGCAAGGCAGCCGCCTGGCCGGCCTAAGGGGCCGCTCTTCCTCCAGCCGATGGCCGGCTTCGTGCTTTGGGATTTTTCATCCTCAGAAGTCAATGCTTAAGTGGATGTGGCATTCATCTTAAATCAACTGTAGCCGTTCTGATGGAGAGTGGCGAGCCGGTGTTTTATTTGTCAGCCTTTATTTTCGAGACCAGCTTGACGAAGGACTGAGTTCACCCGTTCTAAAACAGAGGTTAGCCGAATGTGTGAATGTGTAACCATGAATATCTCAGATTTAGGGTGGAGGTATTGAGTGGAAGAGAGACAGAGAGAGGGGGGAGGGAGGGAGGGAGGAAGGGAGTGCAATGCTTGTGTGCGAGTGTGTGCACATAGAGGGGAAATAGAGGAGGGTTGTGCATGGATGTGCGTGTGTGCGCTCACTTACACACATGGAAGCAGCTGGATGAACCCCCGCCCTTAGGAATTGTGGGGGGTGTCTTGCTGCTACTCTAATATAATGTAATCAAGAAGTGGGGTGGGACCAGAGATAACTAGCTTCTAGACTCTCCCATTGATGGGGGGGGGCGCCATCAAGGCAAATATCTCTGGGAAGACAGCCCTCTGTGGGATTACTTTCGAGTCAACATGTCAAATGTCAATCACCCCCCCCCCTTTTAATCCAGCAAGCACCTTCTGAAAGGATTTGCCTCGCTTCTCGCATTATTTTGCTGTAAAGGGAGTCTTTCAGAGGCTGTCTCTCCCATCCTAGTTGAAAGAGCAGGCTGTCTGGATGGGCCTTCCCTTGCCGCTTTCCTTTCTCTCGCCTCCTCGCGCGCCCCCAGCCCACTCTCTGCAAGAGAATGCTTAAAAATATTTTCACTTTGTTTTTTCATAGCAAGTCCGCAGAAGGAGTCTTGGTGCTGCTTATTATACTGTTGTGTTTATTGATGATCGAGGTGATGGTTAAGGGGCTGGGCATGCCTGCCTTTTTATATATAGTAACTGTAATGGCAGCCCCCTTGGAGCTAATGAATAGCTCTCCCCCCCCCCCCCCCCCAACCCCAACTCCTGAGATACAGTCTAACATTAGCGCTTTCTTGAAGGGTTGCTGTTTCCGAAATGAAGGAGCCCGGAGGTTTTTCCTCCCTTTTAATGTTGCTTATATTTTGTTAGACATTGACTTAAAGAAGAATTAAAACAACAAAGACGGCTGTTCTTCAGGAATCAGTCCATATGCGCGCGTGTGCGTTGGCGCTCTTGTTCACGCAGGAGTGTATCTGTCCCTGCCGAACACAAACACTCACATACACATACACATGCACATGCACAACACACACACACACACACACACGCATATATCAAGGCTATTTTCATTCCTGATTTTTCAGAGGCAGAAGCTGACGGCTGCGAACATTTAAGGGGGGGTTGTCATTTTAATTTCACTCTACACACATTCTCTCTCTCTCTCTCTCTCTCTCTCTCTCTCTCTCTCTCTCTCACACACACACACACACACACACACACACACACACACACACACACACACACACACACACACACACACACACACACACACACACACAGGAGGGGGAGTCGGGGAAGAGGGAGAGAGAGAAAGGGACGTCTGGACACCAGATTGGCCTTATGGGGCTACTGGGTAAATGCTACCCAGCGCTCCTATTTTTCTTGGGGCTTTCCCTCGGTGGAGGTTTCCTTAGAAAGCAGCCCTTAACTAGAAGAGAAGGAAAGCGTCGAGCGAGATTGCCCTGCCAATCCATCGCCTTGTTATGTACACCTTCCTGAAGAAAATAAGAATTAGATTTCCCTGCCCCCACCCGCAAATCTCTGGCAGGCCCGGCCTTTCCTTAAATTTCCCGCTGATTCTAGTACCTGGGGCAGCGCGGGAGGAGGGCGGCGGCGGTGAGTGGCGGGGGGGGGGCGGTCAATGAGGATGATAGGACAAGACTCACACCACCAAAGCCCACCATACATTTCACTCGGGAATAAGTCCCACTTGGGCTTTTTGAGCTGGGCTACAAAGCCCTGCGGTCATTCCGTGAGTTCGGTCTCTTCGTGACATACCTTTTGGGAAGGTATGGAAGGGTGAGCCGGGGCGGCAGACAGGCTGAGAAGTGCGCGGGGGGGGGGGTCAATACGGTCGAAACCGGAGTTTTGCCACTACAGGCTTTGCTTCCTTCCCTTTATATCCGAAGGGATGGATTTTATGACAAAAGGCCGAGCTTTCTGGGGAAGACTCGTCACCACGTGCTTCGTATCCCGGCGTTCACGGTCATGGCCGGTGGCGCTGGAATGCTTTGCCTTTACGAGCTGAAGCGGGCGCCGTCTTCGATTGCCTCCGCTTCTTCTCGTCCCCCACCACCTCTCCCCTTCCAACCCCATCTCCTCCGGGTGGGGGAGCCTTTTCTTTCGGCCAGTTCCCCCCACCCCCACCCCGCATGGCTGTGTCAAAATCCCTTCTGCTGACTCCCTCCGCCGCCCCCCCTCCAGATCCCCTTTCGGGTCTGAGTGGCAGTGGGTGGGCAGGCATTAAGGAAAGCTACCCCCTTTTAAAAAAAGAGCAGGCACTGCACACACACACACCCCACACACACAATATTTACAAACTAGGAGCCCAGCCCCATTGATGTGCAATAATCCAGGCGCGCGCTCCTTTTTCTCTACTCGCGATGATCGTAGGAGTGCGCCCGAGCCCGCCAGCTTGTGGGAAAGAGGGGATAAATGTGGAGCGGCTCTCCCTATTTCTCCAAAGAAGGGTCTTTTGACGAACCCGGAGATCGCTCTCTTTGCAACAGATCGGTAATCTTCGTTGACGACGGTGCCACCGCCCGTTGTGAACCAGCTTTCTTGTCTGTGGGTAGTCTGGGTGTGTAGGTTTGTTTTTAAAAAGAGTCGTTTCCGATCCAAATGGCTGGCCTGAGCCACTTCGTATCCATGCAGTACATTATTTAAATATATAAGGGAATACATTTGGGGTTGGGGGTGGGTGGGTGGCCGATGAGAGATGCTCCAAGGACCAGCGTGATCCGTGTCGTCCTTGATTGTGGGACCTTAAAAATAAAAATACAACCCAAAGGATGGGTAGGAACTCTTTTGCTTCCCACACAACCACCGCTCAACCTCCCTAAGCAAACCTGTTAGAGTGACCCACCGGTCGGTTCCAAAAGTCGGCATTCGGGTGGGGTGGGGTGGGGGTTACCGAGTGGGTTTCTGCAGACTTTTAACTTTTACCGGGCAGTGATAAGGAAGGATCACACTTACATTCGCCTCAGCTGAAAGGGGTTAAAAAAGAGAGACATAGAGAGAAAAAGAATGGATGGATGGATGGATGGATGGATGGATGGATGGATGGATGGATGGATGGATGGATGATGAATGAGAGAGAGAGAGAGAGAGAGAGAGAGAGAGAGAGAGAGAACGCGACACTTTCCTGCTAATCTTTTCGCTGCTGAAAGAAATTTCCATCTACAGTGAAGAGGGAAGAGGGAGGACCATAGGACTTGGGAAGGCAAGATTCTGGAGCATTGTCTCCTTGGCCTTTCATAATATGCGGGAGGCAAGGCTCCGACGGTGATTCAAAAAACAAAAAAAAAAAAAAAAAACCGGCACAGAGGTGGGGGAGCAGAAGAGATAAATATTGAAAGAAAGAAAGAAAGAAAGAAAAGAAAGGGGTTGGGAAACAACAAATGAAGAAGCTGAAATATATGCAATATCCTCGTCCAGATTGCATCAAAGTATTATCCCGTGTGAATTCTATTTGTCTTGTGTTTTTAGTCCCTGGTGTCCGTGGCTCGCTTCCTTGCTTGTAAATCTCTAGCCTAGTTTGCGTACTGTTGTTAAAATCCATCATTTGCAATATAGTCCATATGTAATGTTTCTTACCTCAAGCTATTAATATGTAGAGCCTATGCAACTGTCTGTCATAGCACGTTCCCCCCCTTATTATAGTCATGTAAAAAGTTGTTTCACAACAATTATGATGATGATGATGATGATGATAAGGATAAGGATAATAATAAATTGAATGTATTATTACGTGATTTCTCATAATAAATAAAATGGCTCAGACCTCCAGTTGCTGATTTACTGTCAAATGAGCAGGAACCAACAAGGTTAATAAAAAGGAGAGAGTTCCCCCACCCACCCATCCTCAAAAGCATCCAATGAAATGTAGAGCGTGTTTTCTTTTTTAAAAAAAATTAAATGGTTGTATAAAATATCTTGTTTAAGAAAAAGAGGGGGTGGCACCCATAATCACAAAAATTCGAGAAGATCAGAAAAGTATATTAGTCTTGAATGTTAATGTTTGAACTGGGAGGGGGGTAGAAGGGAGGGAATATGTGGATGGGCTTGCATGCAAATAGAACGGCTGATAATTTTTTTTATCCTAATAGCCCCTTTCTTTTAGAATAAATGATTTTTGTGGGGGAGGGACTGAGAGGAAATCAAGTTTAGGGAAAGAATGGAAAGATAAAGAGTGAGCACACATTTTTAATATTTTCTTTAAAAGAAGAACAGCCTGCAATTGAAAAGCAGCAGCAGCGGCATCAACAACTACATTCATCTCATATTTGATCCTTTGATGTGTCCGCTTCCTTGCTGGGGTATTGAGCCTGGTGATTTGCTCTCGATTCCGGCTATTTAAACAAACTGGAACTTACAAGTAATGACGTGGTGTAGCTTTGGGATCCATCGTAACATTTGGTGCCCCCCCCCAACACACACACGCACGCACACACACACACACACACACACAGAGAGGCAGGCACGCATGCACGCACCTCTCCAAAGATCGAAAGCTGGGCTGGAGTGAGGTATATATGCCGGAGAGAGACGAGTCCGCAAAAGCAAACCGAGAGCCGCAAATCGCCTTGTAGAATCTCCACCGATTCTGTTTCTAATGGACGGAGGGGTGAGTAAGGTGGGGGCGTCGTCTTTTTATTTGCCCGGCTGTTTCGCCCAACAGAGGCCTTGATGTAGGGCAGAGAAGGCAAATGAGGTAAAGGCGGGCCCTGCCGGCACAGGGCGACGGGTTGCTGAGAGGTGGCCCGTGGTCCTCTCGCCTCCCCCTCGCGACGCCCCCTTCTGAACAAACACAATATTGACGCTCGGAAAAAGGACGAGGTCGCCTTGCCTGGACTGTTCCATGAGCTTCGGAGGTCACCAGCCCTGAGAACTCCCGAGGAAAGTATGGGGAGTGAAAAGGAAAATCGCTCCTCGGTAGAAGCATCCAGCTGCATCCAGTGCTGACACCAGCTCCAGGTTTGACCATGTAAGGCCGTGTAGCGATCCTGTGTGTTGGGATGCGTTTGCATTATGAGATTAATGGGAAATTCTGGAAGAGCTGGAGGGTGGGCCTTGAACCCACGAGCTGGAGATAAGCGCCACGGAAACCTATAGAAATTAACATTCAAACGCTAATCTTCCAATAGGTCTTCTGGGAAAAGAAGCTCAGTAGTTCCCCATATTAAGAATCAGGCATCCCTAAACTTGTATGGCAACAGTGATCGTTTCAGAAGTGGTGGGAGGGTCTCTGCTTGACATGGATCAAAGGCTTTAGGTGAACTCCCCACTGGGCCTATTGTGTGGATGGGGTTCATTACAAGAGAAAGGAAACAGCATCCTATACTTCTGCATATATGCATGTTTTTAATGTAAATTAAATAAATAAAACAATTGTGTGCCTCCAAGTCAATTCTGACTTAACAACGACTCCTTCCAGGGTTTTCTTAGGTAGAGAATAATCAGAAGTCGTTCAGCATTCCCTTCTTCTGGGGGCATCCTGAGTCTGAGCAGTGGGCCCAAGGCTATGCACGCTGGTTCTTGTGAGATGCACAGTGGGGAGACTGAGCTTCCAGCCTCTGGCTCTGCAGCTAGAAAAATTCTGGCTGCCTAAATTTATCCATCTATCCTGCCAGCTATAGGTGTTCTTACAGTATCCTTATTACTACTGCCCAATAGGGCAGACCCATTGATGCAGTGGGATTTACATATGCATTGACTTGCCCTTCAGAAATTGATTCAGTCCACCTACTTTCAGCTTGGACTAAACAATTGGCCATTGGTTTGAGCTCATGTTCCTCTGTAGAATGTAACATGGTTTAGCTGAGGGTTTTTCCCTGGTTCTAATCTGGATGCAGCTATGAAATTTCTATGAGATCTTAAGTAAAATGCCATCTCTGTACCTTTGCCCTTTCCAATTTATAATGTGAAGGTAACAACACTGATCTACTTGACTGGGTTACTATAGAGATATTACTACTGAAATGAAGAATGAACACATTCTCATAAGAGCTATTGAAAGTGATACACACTTACTTAGGAGTTCACACCAATCAATTCAACAATATTTACCTCCTAGTTTAAGAGTAGAAAACAGTGAAGTGCCTCAGCAGAAGTCCCTTCTTTCCAAAAGGGAGTTGGTTTGGATCCAGTTTTAGTCGTACACCCATTGAAATCAGTAGGGTTTAATTTACCATGACCTTGCTTTCGGTGGCTCTGCGCTAAGCATGGCTAAATATGGAACCAACGGGCTGTCTGACACTAGGGTACCCCTCTCTCTGAATTCCTCCTCAACCCTCTCAAAAGCTGTCATTCACACAACCATTAACTCTCCCTTGGAGATTTGCCCTTGGCTTCAATAGGATGCAGCTTTCACTCACAAAGGCAAACATTGCTTTTTTTAAAGCCCCATTTATTTGAATGAAGTATCCCCCCCCAAAAAAAAATCATTTCCTCTTGTTTCTCTGGAGTTCTGGGGGGGGGAGCTTATTTCGTTATAAAAAAGCTTTGCACCAAGGAGTAGGCTGTGGGACTATGACCCGCAAGGCTGACTTGTACACAGTGGCATTAATTGTCTTGAAAAGTATGGAGTGGTTCACCTTGAAGAGGGAATGCTTGGTTCCAAAGATGCTTAAACACTCACCCAAAAATAGATAAAGCCTCGTGGCGCAGTGGTTAAATGCCTGTACTGCAAGTAAAACTGTGCTCACGACCTGGGTTCAATCCCCGGTAGCAGGCTCAAGGTTCACTCAGCCTTCCATCCTTCCGAGGTCGGTAAAATGAGTACCCAGCTTGCTGGGGGGGCAATGTGTAGCCTGCACTCTGTAATTAAAACTGTAAACCGCCCAGAGACTACTTGTAGTAGTATGGGGCGGTATATAAGCAGAAAACTTTGCTTTGCTTTGCTTTATTTATTACCAGTGAACGACTGGACAAATTGTTGGTTGCAGTAAAGCTGTACATTGTTCCTAAGCTCCGGACCACCCGACCGCCCTCTCTAGCAATATCTTAGTAGTGTAAAATATTTTGTATTTTATATATAAAGCTGACTTGCCCCGTATTGGAAGAATTGTGAGCCAAAGCCCTGTATTTTATCTAGGAAAAAGATGCAGTTTATTCTTTGGGTGTGTATTTCATGACAGTTGTTCAGTAAAGGGAGATATTGCAATACAAATTATCCAAGGCAGGATCCAAAATGACCCAAGGACACCTTGGCTGGTGTTCAGGTGTCTCAGGTAAGTTTCACAAGCATCACCCGTCTGCTGGATCAATGGAATGAAATGTTCTTTCTTACGCAATTTACACATCAGACTATGAAGCCTGTTTAGCAAAGAGCAGTACATACCCGAAGCACCACTGCAACCTGGGTGATCCACAGAAGAAGATGAATGTGTCCTTGATTAGTTCTGCTGGACCAAAGGGTAGAGGCAGCGACATGCTACCTTGACTATTAAAATTCAAAAGCATACACACCAACAACTAGAGTTGATGAAAGAAAATATATTTTAATTGAATTTGATTGATTTTTTTTAAAAAAATCCTCCCATTCTTCATACAGATGAGCAAATGCAAAATGAACACCTTTGACCTGTCTCCCCGCTCTCTCTCTCTCTCTCCTCCCCCACTCTCTCTCTCTCTCTCTCTCTCTCTCTCTCTCTCTCTCTCTCTCTGTACATACAGGCGCACATACCACCTTCCTCTGGCAACCAATATTTCTCCCCAACACACACACACACACACACACACACACACACACACACACACACACACACACACACACACACACACACACACACACACACACACTCCACATTAACCTAATATCCATTTTATACATCTGTAAACTTAGTCTTTGAAATGAATTCTGCCCGGCTGCTTCCTGCGAATTCTTCATCGCTGGTATTCTGAAGCAGATAAAATGCTGTGTCTCTCAGGCTTCCCAGGGGATGTCTTCTTTCGTGACAAATGGCCCCTCACGGGGGGGGGGGCAGGGGGGGGGGGGTGTGATTGAGCCTTGGTTTTGGACTTCACGGAGGGAATCTGCAGCGGCCAAGCAGATTCCATCTCTTGCTTCGCCTTGGCATTCATCCTGTCAAGGCTCCTGGCCAAATCAACAGCAGCAGCAGCAGCAACCGCAGACTACATTCTTGGAGCTTTAACCATGTTGGACCTTCCTGGAGGGCTCTGGCAGATGGTCAAGCAAGCAAACAAACAACAAATATGAGTGTGAAAGGCATTTCAGTGATTATTTCTCTGGCTCGTTTGCCCCATCGTGTGTATATAAAGCACTCGTGATAATCAAAGGTTCTTTTGAAAAATTAAAAATTAAAAAAAAACATCCTGTAAGGACACCGAAGAGCCTGGGGGATCAATAGATAGATATCAGTAAACATGTGGCTAGGATGATGGTGATAAGGGTGGGATCCAGATTTTTATTTTTATTGCTGCTGCTAATTAAAAGAACCACCCCCTACATATGAAGAAAGGTGATCTATAAATAAGACAAATAAGTAAAACAATATATAGTGTAGATAGATAGATAGATAGATAGATAGATAGATAGATAGATAGATAGATAGATAGATAGATAGATAGATAGATAGATAGATAGATAGATAGATAGATAATTGTGCTGATGGTTGACCTTAAAGATGGACATGGGGTCGCGAAAAGTCCGTCAGGACTGTAACGACACAGCACACAATAACTATTAAGCAGATAAAAGAGAAGTAATATAGCACCAGTAATATCAGTAACAGCAGTAAGCAGGATTTGCTGAAAAATAACAAATTAAACAGGTTAGTCTATCCTACAGTGATCAATTTTATCTTTAAAATGCTGAATTTTGCTTGGAATAACAGCATCAGTATTTCATCAGAAGAAAGTTTAGGCTCGGCATGCCCAGTGACATTCAAGGTGTCGAAAACAGTGTCATTTTGCCCAAAACCTCAAGAAACATGGAAATGCCCACTGTCTCGTTAGGGGGATTGTCCCCTCTAATTTCATGTTTGTTTCCCTATCAGTCCCAGGATACAACAGATCGCTACTCTTTGGCCACTGGCAGGAGTAGGACTGGAACAAGTCCAGGAAGAACCAGTCCAGGAAGCCATCAGCCACCCCACTGGCAAGTGGCCTGCTGGCAGCCCAATCCAAAAGCACGTGTGTGTGTGTGTGTGTGTGTGTGTGTGTGTGTGTGTGTGTGTGTGTGTGTGTGTGTGTGTGTGTGTGTGTGTGGTGAAGATCAGTCAACAAGATGCCTGAAGACCCCATTCCTACCGCCTGGGCTGCCTATAAAACTGTAGCCAATTGTATTTGGAGTCTATGAACTGGCCCTGTTTTTATTTTATTTTATTTTTTAAAGTAACTTTATGGAGACTTTAGGCATCGCCGGTGGTTATTTTTGAGCAGCCACCCCAACTGGGAAAAGAGAACTATGATTTCTCAGATTCAGATTCTTATCATTATTAATTTAGAAGCTGGTTCTGGTCAAGCCAGAGGCACTCCCAGCGAAGGAACCCAATCTCTTATCTAGATCCAGAAATCCTCTGAACAAAGGAACAGAGACAAAAAAGCACCCCAAAACAAATAACAACCCTTCTCGATACTTTATCATTCGATTCAATCATTCGATTCAATCCCCCCCTTCCTTGAAGGACCATGTGCCACCGCCATCAATATGCCAGAGCACCTTTTACGGAGTATTTTCTCCTTTTTATAAGGGCGGTTCATAAATACACAATAAAGACAGAGTGGGAATAATTAGCAATGTTTACCAACATATGCCACCCAGGCCACCTTTGAATCCCTCTTTATACTCTAGGATGGGGGAAATGAAACGGAATACGAGTAATTAGTTTTAAAGCAAAGCATTTCAAATGGAAACTTATAGGTAAAACCTAATGAACTGCAGAAGGGGTAAAAAAAATCTGATTTTTATATGACCTGGTAGGTAGCAAGGAGACGCAGCAATATTTTACTGTTGAGAGAATAAATTAATTAATATGTCTGTAGCAACCAACAGCAGTGGCTCCATGGATGGCTGCATTTAAACGAGATATATGTATCAAGCCTCACTGGTGTTGTTAACAAGAGTGATAATAAAGATGAAAAGGATAGGAAAGATAAAAAGATCGGTACATTTATATTCCTTGCAAGAATACAAGGAAGAGTTTGCCTAGCTTTTCTGACTGGGAAGGGATTGTTTCTGTGCAGGTACGTTCATTGACTTGAACTGACCAAAGATTTATAGTTTAAAAATCAAACAAACCTGAGGCGACTTATACGTAAGGATTTAAGGTAGGAACCGTCCGAATAGACCCCTTTCAAAGTATACAAAGTTAATCGCGGCTCCCTCGTATCACAGAGAGGTGCGCTTATGCTTTACGGCGCCGTCCATTTCCTTCATAGACGAGTTTGCTTCTGAATTCTCTCCCTGTTCATTCACAATGACTCGGCTACAGGTCTTCTCCCTCCACCGTTCACTCCCATATGAAATAGGCGTACTTACAAAACCTTAAACAGGTGCAGAAATCTTCCCCGATGGAATCAGAGGCGTTTACAGCCCTGGTCCTATCTACTCTTGTTAATTTCCATCCTGAATAAATGCTTAACTTGGTCAGGATGGAGTCTTCGCAGTACTACTGGGAAAGAATTGAGAGCTGATCAGCTATAAACGAGTCTCCACTCCGGGCATGCCCCCCAAAGTCAGGAATCTTATTATTTTTCTTGGGGTGGAATAGAACCCTGTTAGCAGGTGAGAATCTGCATTTATATTTGGCTGGGACTAGAGCAGACCGGCTAAAAATAATTCCCCCTTTTAATACCGTCAGGTGAGAGCCTTTGTTGCTGGTATAAAAGCTGTATCTGAAGACATTTAAGCATTGTGGCCAACATTAATCTTCCCAAAGAAAGGGAGATGGGGCGGGGTGTGGAGCATTATTTTAGCAGTTGTATCTAAGACTTCTCCAAACACATGTTTAATGGAGATGAGTTCCTAATTACAGGGCATGGGGAAAGGCAGACAATTCTGCCACAGTGCTATCAATCCCTTACGAGGCTGTAGGTAGGAGGTTTTGTGGAAAGAAATTATTATCCGCATCTCTGTGCCTCGGTGTGAAAAGGGAAAAGGGTGCCTAACAGTAATAGTAAAGCAGAAGAAAGACTTGCTGACTCCTCTAGAAAGGTATCGGAGGCCGTCCCCCCCAACACACACACACAGCTCAAATGAACAGAAGGCTGCACAGCATTGTTTAAAAACATGCACATTCTTTGTTTCAAGCCTGTGACACCCCCCCACTCCAAACTCCCCCATCCAGAAAGAAAGAAAGAAAGAAAGAAAGAAAGAAAGAAAGAAAGAAAGAAAGAAAGAAAGAAAGAAAGAAAGAAAGAAAGAAAGAAAGAAAGAAAGAGATTCTACCTTATGCTTAAAAAGGAGACAGGTAGGGGAAAATATTCATATGCTGTGTGGATATATTATCTGTTTATTGGCTGACAGTGCAACTGGTTTCGTTATCAAGCAAATCAGCCATAACAATGATCACAGGAATAAATATATTTATCTGGGTTCATATTTCAATCGATGCACTTGTACAAGTATTCACTAAAACAGGAGCTTGCGGGCTTATTTCAAAACTTCCCCTTTGATATTAAATAAATCAAACGGGAGTCGGGCCTTTTTAAAGGATGTTGACGGCTGAAGTCTCAAGACTAGATAATGCATGCCTAATACAGTATTTGCAGACAAGTATTTACAGTAAGTGTTTCCAGCCATTTGTGGGGATCATTGTGCATTTTGCAACAGTGCTCTATGCATGTAGGCGCTTACTCCTGTGCCTTCTCCTTTCCTACACGCAAAGGCCCTGTAGTGTTTTGCTTGGGGCAATTTTTTTAAAAAAAAGGATGCATGTATGCATTGTTCACTAGACACACACAACCAGCCTGCACCCCCTCACGAACTCAAAGATACAGTTATAAAACAATTCTCGTATCTGGCCATGCCCCAAAGTCAGGAATCTTGTAAACTACCACCACGCCTGAAACTCAGGAATAAAAGGGTCGGACCCGGGCAGGAGCCGCAGGCGCTCAGTCTGCCAGTGAAGTCTCCCTCACGTACATGAATTGCACTCCCCCCCCCAAAAAAAAAAATGAAGGCAGAAGCGATCCAAACCTTTTCAAAAGACGTGAATCGCTCGGTTCGAGAAAGATTGGGCAAAAATGTGAAACAAATTCCGCTTGGGTAGATTCCTTGTTACGGGAGGAAAAAGGCTTTAAATGAGAGTGGTTTGGCTCCAGCGACCACGGGATTGGGATCCCAATCTTTCTTTCTTTCTTTCTTTCTTTCTTTCTTTCTTTCTTTCTTTCTTTCTTTCTTTCTTTCTTTCTTTCTTTCTTTCTTTCTTTCTTTCTTTCTCTAAAGAGGTGGTGCCCCTCTGTCCCTAGAAGCCTGCCCTGCCAAAATGTATAGTAAATCATAATTATTTAAACTGTGAGCAGAAATAACCTCTTTTGACTATTGCACACACACAGCGAGAGAGACACGCACGCACACTTCTGCGCACGAAGTGCCAACCTGAACTCCCCACGTGAACAATAAAGCTTTATTTTAAGAGTTTTCCGGGACGCCCAAAATCAATATTTCCAAAGTAACGCCAAACCTTCCCGGTATTATTTCAAACTTTTGTCCTGATCATTGTCAGCATTCACATTCATTAAACTGCCCTTGCCGGACCAGCAAATAAATGGGCCTCCCCCCCCCCACACACCCACCATTCCTTAAAAAAAGAAAAGAAAGCAAGAGCTACCCTTGGTTTCAAATAAATAAAGCTTTCCATTCATCCCCAAGTCGGGGAGAGACTCCCTTAGTTGGTAACCTTTCGGATTAAAACGAGGTTGAAAGCTGGGAAGAAAAGAGGATGAAAAAGAGCGAGGGAGATGGAAAGAGGGCGATGAGAAACTGGACGAACGATTTCCCTAAAAGAAGAGCTGACCACCGGCCACTGCCCGCCCGACCCCTCCCGAACTCTCCACCCCCCCACACACCCCCCACACCCCCGCCACTACTTCAAGGCCATTTTCAACAACAGTACCCACCCCGGTCTCTGCCGTCTGTAGCCACCACCGGCGGGAGGGGGGGTGCTGTCACTCTTAGTAGTAGCCCTCTAATCCGACATGCTAAAGATGGCAGGGGCCAGGGCAGCGGGGGTGTGGAGTGGGGGGAAAGCCAGAGGCTTTGTTGATATCTAAGGACGGATCCTTCCCCTCTCTTTTTCCCTCCTCCTCCTTTCCCCCCATCCCACCCCACCTCGCCCCAGAGTTTAAAGAATATTGTACCTCGTTTGCTGCAGCTTAAAAAATCAGCAAAAGATCTTAGCAATTCAGTGAGACTTTGCCTGCCTGCTGCTAATCTCTCTTTTCCCCCTTCTCTCTCTCTTTCTCTCTCTCTCTCCCTGTCGGATGACTACTGTTTACAATTGTCTGTCTGGGTGGGCGGGGGCCGCCATTACAAAGTGAAGGTCAAGTTAGCATCCTACCTTATATGGTATACGGCTGTCCTTCCATTTTGTCACAACAGGACGAAATGGGCCTCGTATTTTCTTACCCAAGTAAACAAATGGGTCTCTCTCTCTCTCTCTCTCTCTCTCTCTCTCTCTCTCTCTCTCTCTCTCTCTCTCTCTCTCTCTCTCTCTCTGTTTCCCCCCTACCTCCCCCCCACACACACACTTTTGGACTTTCTTATTTCGGGTGGGGTGGGGCTTTTCTCAGAGCGGACGATCAAGAGGAAGCAGGGGTGGGGTGGGGTGGGATGGGTATGGAGGGCACGACGGCTTGGGACGGAGATCAGATCTCCTGAAGATTATGGTTGCTCCGAAAAGTTCTTTTTTTAAAAAAAACCTCAAACCCACCCCCACCCCCCTTGGACTGCAGACTTCAAACAAGTCTTCTTTCAGCGAGACGCAAACACGTCTGCCATGGAGGAAATTAAACGTCATAAAGAAAAGCCCAATTAGGGTTTAATGTCTCAACATTCCCGTTTCCTCCAGAAAACAATGAAGCTCGCTCGGTAAGGAGGGGCGGTGGTGGAAAGAGGTCGGAGGGGGGGGCGGGGCGGGGAAGAGGGGAGAAGGAAGGTTTTGATTTTTTTTCCCCTGTCTTAAAGATGTAATCCTGAAGTGCAGGCGGGGAGGAAGGGACGGATGTGCGTGCGGGTGGAGGGTAGAGAGAGACCCAAAAGCCAGAAATTGTGAGGAGAAAAGAAAGGTGGGAGAGGGAGATACACTGAGAAGCCTTCCATAGCCGCGTGTGCATGAGCATCCGTGCACATACTTCGTATGTACATGTGTGTGCGCCTGTATGTACAGAGAGAGAGAGAGAGAGAGAGAGAGAGAGAGAGAGAGAGACGCAAGGTCCTACTCCAGGCAGGCCTTAGAGCGCTCCTAACATCTGCCAATGATTGAGGGGAGAGGGGAGTAACGAGCGAATTGGTGACTGGGTGGTCTATTAAATACATAGATTTAGGCGATAAGGTAGTATTACGGCTGGATTAAAGGGCGAACGGGTGGTGTGTGTGAGAAAACAGGCGGCCGTGGGTGGAATTCTGCGTGAATGAAGCGTCCCATTTCCGCCCCCTGCGGGGAGAGAGAGAGAGAGAGAGAGAGAGAGAGAGAGAGAGACCCCTCCACAAGCTGTTCGTGGGTTGATCACTAGAATTTCGCTTCCTCTTGAAGAAGCAACGCTGCTCCTTGTGAAAAATGGCAGGAGCCCTTTGACGGGGATGGAAAGAGAAGTGGCCTCAGACTACCATGACAGCGTGGCCATCCCATAATTTAAGTTATTTCTTACACACGCACGCACGCACGCACGCCACCCAATTTCGATTTGTTTTCCCCAATTATCCCCCCCTCCCCCGTTTTTGGCAGAAATTCTTTGTGGGCGGAGGAAGAGGGGAAAGAGAAAAATTAAACAAGAATAAAATAACAGCCACACGCAGGCGTGCTTGAGAGTAATAAGCCCCGAGGAAATTAGTGGTAATTACAGCAATAATCCAGCATATAGCACCATACTGGGCCAAGTCGTTATTCGCCTGGATCTTCCAGCCCTTTAGTACAGGTCCAGAGTACATCCCGTTGCATATATTATGGCATAGGGCTCCATGATCTGGGTATTTATATTGCCCTGATGTTTGGCGCATGTGTGCATTGGGAGTTATGTTTTGTTTTGTAAACTGTATTTTTATGCGATTGGAGAGGAGAATAACATCCCTCCAGACTCCGATCCTTTAAAAATCAATGAGCAGTCCGATTTTCCAAGGACAACTTCAGAAACTACTTGATCTAGTTTGAGCGTTTATCTCTGTGTTTGTCTTAGTAGACTAAGGGCAGATCTGCATCTGTGTAGACCTTTTCTGCTTTGCACTTCCCCGTGGTAACTTTGGTTCTGGAACCTAACCCTCTCCTATAGCTTCCTCTGCTCTCATTTGCCCTGCAAGACAGAGGAGAGTGAGAAGGAAGTGGGTGGTTGGAGGCAATGGGATAAAACAAACAAACAAACAACCCTAGATTTTTAAACATCAAAACAACAACAAAAGAGCATCACCATTTCCACACCAGATTTGGCTTTTTCTCAGTCTCTCACTGTCAAAATAATTTTGCCTTGTCTCCTTCCACTTGTCATCCACTTGAAGTTTTTTGTAAGGGTACAGTGTTTACAAATAGAAGATCAACCTCTGCATACGTTCCTGAATTCAATTCAATGGGACTTAACTTTTTAAGACGCTTAGTATCATGCTGGTAGCATTTAAGAAACCACTGAGAGTGGTACTTTCAGTCTTGCAAATGCCATGCAGTTTTATTCCTTCCTTCCTTCCTTCCTTCCTTCCTTCCTTCCTTCCTTCCTTCCTTCCTTCCTTCCTTCCTTCCTTCTTTTACTACGTGCTGGACAATGAAATTCACTCACTGTACCTTGTGGGTTAATGAGTATGCATAATTTTCGTCCTAAAATGGGTTTTACATGCCAAAACTAAAAAGCAAATTCTAAAAAAAAAAATCCTGCACCAAGCATTTACCACAAGAAAATGGTAATGGAAACATCTCTGTGAGTGTGTTTGTGTGTAAATGTGTGGAGCTAGAGATGGAAAGATTATAAATGGTGAAAGAAAGAAAGAAAGAAAGAAAGAAAGAAAGAAAGAAAGAAAGAAAGAAAGAAAGAAAGAAAGAAAGAAAGAAAGAAAGAAAGAAAGAAAGAAATTAAATGTTTTCATATATATTTCATATTTTAAGTACATTGGATATTTTGACTGTATAATGTACTTAAATAGGCAAATACATGGTTAGAAAACAAACTATTAAAAACGCACTTGTCTTAGTCAAGGAAAAATATGTTGTCTTGTGATTTTGTCCGGAGACTAGTCCCGCTATACCCATCACAATTTGAATCCTATATGGAGAAACTCATATGAGTTGTATTCCAAATGCCTTTGAGTACACATTAAGCCACTGTAGATTTTAATATTCGTTTTGAGTGATAAATACATGCAATATTAAAGAGTTAAAAGTGGTAAACACCTGAAGCTCGCCACCTTCTCTGGCATACACATTAAGCTACATTTTTAAAGTATTCTGTGCATTTTTGGAGAATTTCCCTACCCTGTAGAAAACTTAAATCATTTATATCTAACTTTCGCCAACTGTACTGGTACTAGACACACAAACACGGACAGATCCGAAAGATGCCATATCTTTCGGATCTGTCCGTGTTTGTGTGTCTAGGTACTATAGGTAAATTGCCTGTGTAATGGGTATATAAAAACAATACGTGAATCCGAGTAATGGTAATGTTTTGCTCAAACCCTGGACGCCAAATGATGCAAGGAGTTGGGCCGTCAAGTCCCTTTCGGAACTTCGTGCTCCTATCTTGAGGGAGATGTACATTTTATAAGGAGAGGGAAGGAACGGTAAATTCGCGGCGCGCAGGCGCACAGTCTCTCATGCAAACAAAGGGGCCGATATTTCATAGCATTGCCAAAAAAAAAATCCAAAACCCAACAACCTAAAACCCCAAAAACAAACCAACCACACGCTCTGAAGAAACGGGCCATCCTTCCAACGGGACTCTTCTGTGTGCAGAATGTCACCACTTAACTATCCTAAGCATCCTGTTTCATTTTATCCTGAGAAATGTGGATCCTGGGTCAGATTCCAATACAACTGACCTAAACTGAGGAGGGGAGGGAGACAAGCTATTGAAGATCTGGGGTGGGTGGAAATTTTTTTTTGTCTCTGTCTATCCCTCCCATATAAAAACCTTGAGACTTGACTTTGATCAGGAATATGTCTGATAGGAGCAAGGCCGCCTGCTTGATGAAATGAAAGAAATACAGTGATCAGGTGTGCTTTGTGGGCGCGACTGAGTGCCTTTTACCCCCCCCCACACACACGCACACACACACAACACACTCCTCACATATAAACAACCACAAGGGAAATGTTTCTTGCAAACGTTTTGCTACTTATTCACATGGGCAGCAGCGTCTTTCTTTACACCCTCTTACAAGGAACTGTCCGGACAAAAGAAGTTTTGTTCTGTTTATTTATTTATTTATTTATTTATTTATTTATTTATTTATTTATTTATTGATCCATAATCTGGAGTCATGCAGGGGGTAAATGATATTTTTTATACCATCCCCTCTACTTTCCAGACAATAAAGCATCTTTGAATACACCTACTCGATTCTCTGTGTCTACCTTGCTTGAAAAAGCATTTAATATGTTCAAGGTTCTAGGTTTGTTTGTTTGTTTACATAGTTTTGGCCAGAGACCTTGCTGCTCAATGGCTGTGTCTCGCTTTATACAGCCATGATACAAGCATGTGTTTTGAAACCAAGCTAGCTGCTTCCACAACTTGACTTCTTTGCCTCCTTAAATTTGGAAAACAGAATAAGCCATGGGGAAACTCTGAACTTGGCTTTGTAACTTATGCATGCATCTCTCTCTCTCTCTCTCTCTCTCTCTCTCTCTCTCTCTCTCTCTCTCTCTCTCTCTCTCTCTCTCTCTCCCTCTCCAACTTTTCTCTTCCTGTCTCTGGGCCAGCAGTGTCTGAATATATCTGTTCAAGTGTTTCCTTTATCTACCATGCTTCTTCCGATTGATAGAGCTGACCTCACTCTCCTTAAACCTGCCAAAATCCTGTTCACATTGACTTGGAAGTATATAACACGTAAAGGGGAGGTGGTGGTGGTGGGGTTATTCCCCCAGCAAACCTGCTCAGAAGAAAGCTTAGAGTCAGGATGGACCCAGTCAAACTTGCTCCAGAGTAATATCGGAGTCACTAAGATTTCATAGAAGATTTTGCTTCAGGATTCCTTTCAACGGGTCAAATATCATTTCTCGGCAATCTGACCAACTGGTGATAGTTGGTGCTTACACCAGTATAAAGGTTGTAGAAGAGCCTGGAGCAAAGCGACCAAGCTAGGGCCTTCCCCTTCAATCCATTTAGGCCACTGTGTGTTGACTTTGTGTGTGGCTGGGAAGATTACCGCTTATCAGCTTTTATCTTTATTGGGTCCACATGATTTTGAACTTGCAGCCCTGGCTTGTGGGAGATCTGAAACCTCTCCTCCCCACCACCCCTTTGAATCTTTTGCAGCTTATGAAGTCCTCTTTAGTAGGCTGGCTTATTTCCAATTAAATTTATCTTTGCCGTTGGGGGACCATAATATTTTCTAAGAGCTTCCTACTTGTAGCTATTGTCTCTGGCCCCGGATTTCCCGAACTCAAAGGCAGGGGAGGGTGATCTGTTTATTGGCTAGGTTTGTAGTACCCTTTGGCTTGATTTAAATACATGAGGGTATTTTATTTTTCCTTAGGAAGTAATTACTTGACTGCTGGACATTTTCCCCCCTGGGTGGTGGTGGAATCAGTTGTAGGCTGTGGTCCCAATAGTGTTTGTTGTGCATCAGCAGCACTGAAAAGCCGGAGTGGGGGGTCCTTCCACCGATAAGTAGTGCAGGGTGTGATTTCTAACTCACAAGTTTTGAGCATCAAAAGATGTTGTGGACGCACAAGCATGAGGAAATGGCAGCATGAATTGTTTGGGCAGCTTCTAAACCCCATCACGAGTGATCTCCTCCCTCTCCCCATAATAATCACAATTCATTTAGGGATGTAAGCACAGGTTAAAATTGCCGGTCTTCTTCCCGAAAGCTTTAGGAGGGGGGGCAATATAAATAAATAAATAAATAAATAAATAAATAAATAAATAAATAAATAAATAAATAAATAAAAATATTTTTAAAAGGGGGGGAGCCCAAATTTCAGTTTGAAAGACTGGAGTCTGTGTTGTGCCTTCTCCTTAGAAAACACTTTTGGCGATCATTTGGATGGTCAGAAGCCGCTCAAAATTCGGATTCTTCTCCATATTAATATATTGCTTTTATATGTATTAGAGAAAGCGGACTGTCCCTATGCTAAGAGTTCTTTTCTTGGAAAAATGTTGACCAGGTCGGACCAGGAATTTGATCCAAAATTTACACTGTGGCACTTTTTATTTATTTCTCAAATGGGGAAAGGACCAGAGAGAAAGAGGCAGAGAGGGAGACTCCTTTTTTTGACAGGGGGGAAAGGTTTGTTGGCTGTGCCCAAATCTTCTCCGAACATTATATAAGTTGGTCTTTGATTGGCTTTAAAGTACACAAACAATCAGAAGTAATGGACTCCTGCCACTCACCACCGTGTAACCTGGTCGTGGCTACATTTTCCACAACTCTCGCAGAGCCGAGTTCTTTGAAAGTGCATTTCAGCCACTCAGAAAGAATATCTCCTAGAACGTCTTGCTTAAATGTACCTTTTTTCCGCCTTAGTTTTGTTTGCCTTTTCTTTTTTCTGTTTTAGCCCAGCAATGCTAGGATGTGTTTTAAGGGTCCTGATGACTAGATCAGGCAAATGATCCGACCGCCCCAGATGGAAATTAGTCGCTGCGCAAGCGATGGAGTGTTGAAGTACACATGATAGCGGCAAACAACCAGGAAGGCTAAACATGCATATATCTAATTACACATATGAAGCCTTTCGTTAGGAACTGACATAACTGTTTCCCTTGACTGTTCTCTGTTTCCTTCTTTTCTTTCTCCGTCTTCAGAAGCCCATCTATCATCCTAAGAACTCTGAAGAGGCTTTTGAAATCTCTTTTTCGGAACTTTAAAAAAATAAATCTTTGCCATTGAAAACCCATTTTAAAAAAAAAAGCCAAGCGGTGGTTTTTTTTTCACAGTTATGATCAGCTTTGAAAAATGAAATATATCTAAGATTAAAGAACTTCTCCAACTCCACAGTTTATTTGGCTTATGCTCATTGGACTCCACCCACCAACACACACACACACACACACACACACACCTTTTTATTCTTTCCTTCTCCCCGCCTTTTTTTTAAAGTGGAGACCAAAAGGAATGTGAGACTTCCAGCCTTCATTCTTCTGTTTTATGGTAGTCAAGGAATTGACTTTGGTGGTTCAAATTCAAGTGCTGTGGCTCCACAGCTGTCTTTTCTGTGCCTCTTCGCAGGAAGCCGACAAATCCTATACTTTAAACCCGGCTTTAAAAAACACAACAGCGCTTGGGCCTTCTGGAGCTTATATCTACCTATTAAGAGCAATAAATTATTCGCACACCTAGAGGAGAGATCCTGTGTATATATACACCCCACAGGCTTTCAGCAGCCACCTCTCGAAAACCCTTCTGTGCGCCACCAATGCAGTTCACTAGGACAGAGAAGTTAATCTGCGCGCCCCCCCCCACACACACACCCATCGCCGCCACGAAAACAGAGAGAAGAGCGGCTCAAGAGTGGGAAAAGTGCTGCTCACTTTGGAATCGCTCCTGCAGCACCCTTCCTGACCCACCCCTACCCCGCACCCCACCGCCGACAGGTTCCATAGTGCTGGCATTAGGGAGATGGGAAGTAATGGCCCTCGTAAACAATATATTTATTAGTTTGTAGTTAGAATGAATATTGCTCCCTCGAAAGATGAGGGGACGTCTGCCTGACACTTTAATTAAAAGCGGTGCCTAAAACCTCATCCAACTCGTAAAAGCAGACCAAAGAAATTTATCCTCCTGAACAACAAAAAAACAAAAGAGCCCGTCTTTACAGACGTCCTACATGGTTTTTCCCCCTCAACCTTTCGGCCGGGACAACCAGCGGTATGGAGGAGTTTGGACGAGGAGGCGCATTTCTCTGAACACTGTTGGGGAGACACCTTGAGGAAAGGGAGGAGAGAGAGAAACCACAACTCCTGGAAACCTAAGGCAGCGGTTAGTGTGAGGACAAGGTTAAAAAGACGGGGCGTGGTGGTGGTGGTGGTGGTCAGGTTGATCGTGTTGCTACAGAAGGATTGGGCCGAGTCGCTACCGTTTGGTTTGGCCGGAAGGACCTCCGCTAAAGCCACTACCCTCGAAACATATCTCAATCGACCCACTGTGGTTTTGAAGGCTAAGCCTCAATGCCAAGTGCACCCCAACCTGCTCCCCCACCCCCCACTCTCCCCACCCCACCCCAAACCCACCCCGCCCGCCTGCCGCTTCTTTTAAAAGGTTTTGATCTTCTACTCAGCCACGGGGCTCCTTGTGACCAAAGTGGTTTCAAATTTTCCACATGCATACAGGGAGCAGCAACTTGCCTTTGCGTTTCCTGGTCAGTCCCGGCTTTTCTAAAGGAGACTTTCAGCCCTTTTCTGAAGGTTTTGAAAGGAGCCTCCTTCTGCCTTTGCCTGGAAGCCCGCTCTACCTGCGGACTCAAACCACACGCCCCCTTAATCTGGACAAACGGACTCCCATAAACGAGAAGAAATGAGTTTTTAAAAGAGAAACCTGGGAGAGGGCCGGGATGAGATCATCTCAGGGCTTTCTCTTTTTGTGTCCTAAGTTGCTAGAACGGCATTTAAAACAAACACAAAACTTAAAAAAATAAATAACCACAAGGACTTCTTTAAGGCTTTTCCAGTGGAAATGCTTTGCAAAAGCCTTCGCCTTGCAGGAGACGACTTCTTCCCCCAGTTTGTTATGATAAGTCAGATGGAGTTTGATATTTGTTCCCCTGAGAGCAACACGAAAGGACGGGCTATCACTAATCAAGTCATTTTAACCTACTGATGCTGTGTGAATTTCGTTATGAGGCTTTTCAACTGTCCCAAACTGGAGCCAGCCATGGAGGCTCAGGCGAGAGGATTCTGTGTAAACAAAGCCAAGTTGCCGGGGCGTCTCTTTCCCATTCAGACCATCGCAGGTCTTTGAACAGAGTAGTGTCACAGAACGGAACAGGCAATGGAAGCAAAGAGCTTTTAAAAATATACTAAAATAAAATAAAGACAGGAATGGGAAAGTGGAGAACAAAGGGCCAGGTTTTAAAGTATACAGGGCGGAAGAAACATTTGTTTTACACATATCCCTAAGATGGTATTAAAAACAACAACAACTAAAATAAATTATTACCCTTTAAGGAACAAGACAGGCTTGAGCGTGTGTGTGATATGTCAGCCCAAGATAACCTGATGGAAAGAAGTTATTTTTTGAAAAAGCACAACATCTTTCCCGCACTCCTATGGCTATCCCCCGCCACCTCGAACAACAGCCAGTATTCTTTATACGCCTTTGTAGCTTAGTTATCGGAATCATTACTGCAATAATACTGTTAGAAGCATGAGAAAGTCACAGGAAATAGTCCACCAATATTCCTGTTTCCAGTGGCACCATCTTGGAGAGCTATGGAAGGAGGGAATCCCACCACCCGCACCAAATACGTGGACAAATGACTTTAATAAGAATCTTGATTCCCTATCTCCCTTCCCTTTCTATTTAAGTTGTTGCAAGGCATTGTGAACAGGCATTGATTGACAATAAACAGCTGCATTAAATATTCACCATACCACTCTTACATAATAAATATTTAAGCAAACGTTAAAGGAAGCTTTCCAATGCTTATCAGCCCTCGACTTAATTCACTGGTTCGATGCCTTGATCTGTCATTTCTAATCGTCACATATGCTCCAAAATCATTTGGACAGGCCTGGGGGTGGGGGTGGGGGGACTCAGGTTTGGTCTTGGACACATCTCTGGAAAAGTTTTCACCTTCTGTCCCCTGGTCCTCTCTTTGATAGCAGCTAATGTTCTGCTTTGCAGGTACAACCTCTGTGTACCTGAGAAGCAGATTGGGGCAGCTGGGTCTTCAAACTCAGGTTAAATATCATGAATAAATCTTATGTTACCTAGTTCACTGCACCTTCCCTACCTAGCTACATAGCTACCTACCTACCTGCCCACCTGCCTACCTATTCCAAAGTTACCAGACACAGAATCTGTGAAGAGGTGGTCCACACTCCAACAAACAAGATGTTGAGAAATGTTTGAAAACTTACTGAAGAATGTTTATCCGATCCTCTGGGCTTCTAAGAGCTGGATCCACATATTAAAAGGAAGAAGAAGAATTAGAAGAAAGAAAGCAAAAAAAAAACCGGGGGGGGGAGAGTTGGAATGTGCCTTATCACGCCTAAAATGTAACTAGCATGAGAAGGAACAATCACGTGAGAAGTGGAGAAAAATACAGTTAACACATCTCTTAGGCCCTCCCCCACCTCCCCCACCCCCGAGCTACCCCCACCCTCCCCCCATATCCGAATCCCCTGTGAACGACTGAAAGCAAAAACCCAAATAGGAAAGAGAGAGAGAGAGAGAGAGAGAGAGAGAGAGAACTCCACAAGCCATCCCTGGCTGTCTCTGCTTTGAATGCATAGGAGGGGTGTGCCTGGAAGAAAATGAATACAAATCTGCCATTGATTTTCATAATGTTTCTGCGGTGTTTGAAAACCAATCGTTTGAACCTCTGAGATCTTACCTAAGTGAACCACTCCTACGCTTCTAAGTGCTCCAAACTGATATATGACAATATCTACTTTGGATCACGTGTCCTGGCGCGAGCGACTAAGACGGATAGCACGTCATCTCGCCTTCCCAAATTTTTCCCCCTCTGCACATCGGATCCAAAACATCTATCTATAGGAGCAAGAAACGGGGAAAGATGTTTAACTCCGTGAACCTGGGCAACTTCTGCTCCCAGTCGCGCAAAGAGCGGAGCGCGGAGTTCGGCGAGCGAGCAGGTTGCGCTTCCAACCTCTACCTCCCCAGCTGCACCTATTACGTCCCCGAATTTTCAACTGTGTCCTCCTTCCTGCCACAGGCCCCCTCTCGCCAAATCTCCTACCCTTACTCCACGAACCTCTCGCAAGTGCAGCCCGTGCGAGAGGTCTCCTATGGGCTAGACCCCTCGAATAAATGGCACCCTAGGAGCAATTACGCCTCGTGTTACTCCGCCGAAGAGCTGATGCACCGCGAGTGCATCCCACCTTCCACTATGACCGAAATGCTAATGAAAAACGAGAGCGTGTACAGCCACCACCACCACCCCAGCTCCAACCATCCGGCGTCCACCGGCTTCTATTCGAGTATGAACAAAAACAGTGTCCTCCCACAGGGCTTCGACCGGTTTTTCGAGAACGCCTACTGCTCCTCTGCCGAGAACCCGCCGGAGGCTTGCTTGCAGAAGCCCGAGAGCAAGCTGGAGACCGACTCCCAGCCCAGCGCGCTGTCATCCCGTGGCGACCAAGGCGGAGGGGACCCGGAAGACGAGGAGGAGAACACGAACCCGGGCTCCTCTGCTTCATCCGCCTCTGTCAACAAGGAAGGGAGCAAAACCAGCAACGCGAGTAGGTAGAGAGAGCTGTAAATGGAAAAGGTTAAGGGACTAGCCCGCTGTTTTGTCGGTCAAATTTTATGTGGAGTTTTATAAGCATTCAAAGGATTTTATTATAACCTACAAAGCTCTTTCTTGCAACGGGAAGAATTTTTACGATGGGAAAGGCTCTTTGAGAAAAATGGAGATGTTAGGCGCAGACACAGTATCTCAGAGTCTGTGAAATTTTAAAAGCACACCATGGTGACAAATATTAACTTTGATCATGAACTTACATGAGCATTTTAAAAGGATTTGGTCCCGGGCTTTGGAGGGTAAAAGGCAATTGGGCAGAACACAGCCTTTGCTTCCTGTCCTCTCGAGGAGGCTGTGAGAGATGCATGTGGGGGTGGGCGCGGGTGGGGGTGGGGGTAGAAGGGTTCTCCCCCCCCCTCCACCCTTTGAAAATGCAGGTCCAAATTTAAATGTATATCTGTGCTGTTATCTGTTCGGGGAAGGGGAAGTTCAGCATTTTCGTGTCAACCAGGAGGGTTATTTTGTTCTTTTTCTCCGAGAGGGCATCCTTTTCTCTGCCACACTTAGGCGGAACGCCTAAGGTTTTAAAAATATAAAATATATTAAAATAGGATTTTGCCACTGAAAGAGTTCATCTCGCCTTTTAAAAAAAGCCAAGCGTGGGAGAGTCAAATAGGAGAATGTTTGCTATTCCAGGATTGATAGTTATAGGATCTCAGAGCCCTTTGCATATCCCCTATGTAGAGGGAAAACTTTTAATTTTTGGAGGTGTTTGTGTGTTTGTCTGTGTGTGTGTGTGGGGGGGGGCTTAATCGAAGTAATTGATCAAGCAAGTGTCTTTCCTGGAATTAATTTTAATTCGTATATAAACTGAACATTAAATGCTGTATGGAGTTTCACACATATACGGATGGAAGGGGACACAGGCAGACACACAGGCATGCATTTCATATCATATGCAAGGCTTTTCCTCCCTCATGCCTTGGGGAACATTTTGTTCCCTTTTGGAATGTTCATATCTGTTGCTTTGGTTTCCTTTATGCATGTTTGTTTGTCTCTTTCTCTCTCTCTCTCTGGGTGTTTGTATATGTGTGCATGCGTGCGCATGCACCATGTACATGTGGAGGGTGGCCTTCCACTTAATCAAAAACGTATGCAGGACCCTAATGCCTGGTTCTCGGAACTCCCCACGTTGCTTAGGACTGCCACTGCTGTAGACAAGAGGCAGCAGCAGCAGCAGCCGTGGACTCGCAGCCGGAAGGCGGCGGCGAGGCGGCGGCTGCCGCTGCCGGGCTGCCTCCGTGGACTCCAACCGTACACGCGCCTCAACCCGTTAGTGGTTGCTGTAGGGCTCCACTTTAGGAGCTCATACGGAGAAAAAGCCCAAAACAAAGCCCAAACGAGAGTTGGGGAGGTGGGAGGGGGTCCTCTATTACAAACTGCACAGGAAAGACCATCTGCTTGACGGCTGCCTGGTGTACAACACAGGCATTTTCGGATGTTGCACAGGGCATGGGATGTGGTTGCGGAGCCGTATGAGGAACTATACATGTGATCTCTTGGATTGGCGAGGCGTGGTGGTGGGGAAATGTCTTGCTACTAGGACTTTGTTGTGTCACTCGCGTAATTATTTTCATTCCCTTCCGGTTGTATTTTTTCCTCTCCCTGTCCCCCCTCCCTTTCTCTCTCTCTCTCTCTCTCCCTCCCCCCCCCGCCAATTTCCCTTCTTTCCCTCCCCCCCCTTAAAGGTGCCCCCCGCACGAGGAAGAAGCGGTGCCCCTATTCGAAATTCCAGATCCGAGAGCTAGAGCGAGAATTCTTCTTCAATGTCTATATTAACAAAGAGAAAAGGCTGCAGCTCTCCAGGATGTTGAATCTCACCGACCGACAGGTTAAAATTTGGTTTCAGAATAGACGGATGAAAGAAAAAAAACTAAGCAGAGACCGCCTGCAGTATTTCTCTGGAAATCCCTTATTGTGAACCTCTTTTGTAAAACAAAACAAGAAAATTCTTAAGGAGAAAGCAAGTGTTCTGAATATGAAGAAGGAACGTTGGTTTGACTGTGAAACCTATGAGCAACCCTCAGAGTTTTAGACCTTTGCCTTCTTTCCTTCCTTACAACTGAATGTTTGGGACCTGTTGGGGGGGGCGAGGGAGGCGTTCACAGAAAAGAGTCACTTATAGGCTCCCTCGCCCCCCCTCTCCACTACTCCATGATCTAAACGTTGGAAAGGACTTGAATCCTGTCTGGACTTGTAATTTGACGTTTAGTGTGGAAGAACTGGAATTATTTCGATTTTTTTTTAATTTTTATTCTCCTTTCTCGTCACCCTCCTCGCTACTACAACACCAACACCACCAACGCCACCAACGCCAACACAACTCATCCACCCACCCAGTTTAAGACATCGATGCGCGGTGGGAGAAAAATCGCCGCGCTGTGGCCTGAGCAGTATTAAGCTACTTGTCCTTGTTTTGATACGCAAGTCAATGATCTGTGTCAGCAAAAGCGCCTCCCAAAGACTCCCTGGCTTCCTTTGGGAGGAGGGCTTTGCGCGAGTGTGCCTGCAGATGTGTGAGTGAGGGAGTGTGTGCCTGCGTGTGTGCGCGCCCTTGTGTGTATAGGCACACGTGTTCATCCTTGCACACTCAGTACACCCCATTTGGGCTCCACTGCTAGACATGCCAAGGACTGCTGCTGGTTGAACCCCTATTTAATTTACCTGCCCCATTATTTAGCCCCATTTCAGTGGTGGAATATCAACTCGTTTCCTCCTGACTCTTATAGATGTATACATTCTGTCTGCGTCCACAGGTTTGGTTTCTTCCCCACCCGCTTCCCAGCCACCTTTTCTCTGTGTCTGGGCACAGGGTATGTGTGGGAGAGGATTGGGCTGGGAGGACGGGGAAGGGTCGACAATAAATTTGCAATAACTGTCTCTTACATAGTATGTAAATGTGTTTGCCCCTCTGGACATTGGAGACCAACAGCAGGAGGAAAACAACAACAACAGCAGCAACAACAACAACAACAACAACACCGGAACAACAGCAGCAGAAACAACAGAAACTGCAATTATAAATAAATCTTTGTGTATGTAAAGAAGTGAATCCCAGGAAAACTCTGTGAAATTCTGTGGCAAATAAAGACATTTCAAGCTGTTCTACGTTACAATTTTATTTGACCATTTTATTAGTATTTCCCTCTTTTAAAATGCACTGTGGTCAGTGTGGTATGGACTCTCATGTAGAACTTTAAATGGGCAAAGCTGTATGTTTTCTTACAAGGGCATGTACACACGCCTGTCTGTTTATCTATCTGTCTGTGTGCATGCACACTCCACTGTCCAATGCCCACACATTACGCATACATACATAGATCTCTGTGCTTTTGTGTGTGTGTGTGTGTGTGTGCTTGTGTGTGTGTGTGTGTGTGTAATACTAAGACCCACAGGCATATCTGTTTCTGTATATGTGCAACAACGCCACATTAATATGAACCTTCTGGGTTTTAACTAGACATTTGTTGTGGAGTTCATTGTTTTCATCATCGCATTTAAATTTACAGGAATTTTTTGGCCCAATAATACTGCCCTGTGCTTGGCTCCAGATGTCTTTGTCTGTTTTCTCGATGTAGTTAACCTTTTTAATTCTTTCTCTCTCTATCTCTCCCACCCCTTTATTCTCCCTTTGTAAAACCAGTATATGGCAGCCTGGTGAACTGTAAGTGAATGAGCAAGGCTGCCATAGGGTTAAAAGTAGGAATATGTTTCATGGGAAGTCAGAGCATCTCTCTGCCAAATTTTGTAATGTCAAGGATAAACTTCCTCTCCTCCTCCTGGGTCCACCTCCCCCCTCGCCCCGTGCAATGCACAAATACAAAGTCAAGTACTGAATGCCTTCTTTTGCCCAAAACAAGTTCAACTGCCGGACATTCGGAATGAAGTGCAATTTTATGTTTAGGCATCAATAATGCCTCCCCACCACCACCACCTCCATTAAACCAATGTGCCTACAACGGAACAGAAACGCACAATAAAATAGAGAGGTCTGCTGTTTTATTGTACCGGTAGGAGAGAAGCGAGGACCTTATACATTCTAATTGCCAGATCTTTAAATCCTCCGGCAATTCATGATGAATATTTGTGCATTTCGCATTTGGTCCTTGTGACTGCAGCTGGATAACCGGGCAAGCATGATCAAAATTGTATTCTCATCCAGCCGGCCTTAGGAATGGCTAGGTGACTGTGCAGCTATATGCAGCCCTGTTCAATGGAAATACTTTTGATGTTTCCCTTTCAGGGGGGCTTGATTTGTCAGCAGTGGGGAAACCCACAAAAATGTGCTTCGTTAGCAAAAATGAAAAGAGAGCGCGCACGCATAAAGGAACTTCAGCTTTTTGATAGATCCGTCTCCCGTTTCGCTCAGATACCATGTGGAATGGTCATGTTAACAGGAACGGTTCTCGTTAGAGGAGCGGAGGAGGAACGAGCGTGTGTTTGCGCGCGCGTGTTTGTGTGTGTGTACACCTAGACACGCAAGCAGAACGGGAACGGTTTTCTTCCTTCCTTTCTTCCCGCCTTTTCCTTGCTCCCCTGGATTGTTGTGATGTTGTCCTTCCTTGCGGATGCACTGCAGGCAACAAAGCGTAGGGCCTACACGGTTCCTCTTGGATCAAAGGCACAATGCCTAAGGCACACATTCCCTGAGGAGGGAAGTCTCTTGAATGCCTGTAGTCCAAGGTCTAGAGGGGTGCCCTGGAATAGCAACCCCGGAGCCCGAAGTCGGCCAAGGGCGCTCCCAGGCAAAGAGGGGCCCCACTCACAACCCCGCGCGGTCTCTCAGCGGCCTAAGAAGGAAAATGGCGCTGGTCTCAAGCCTCTCTCCCTTCACGGTCATTCGGAGCTACTTAAACCTCTTCCCAGGGATACTGAATACTTTAAACATAGGTGCAATCGGGTGCATATCTCCAGATCGGCAAGTCCACTCAATATGCCCTAACTGTGGCAGTTGTCTGGACAAAGGGGGCGACTAGTCTAGACATTGTAATAAAGACTGCAGCACTAAACAGCTTAATTTTTCCTTAATTACCACCGTCTGGCCATAGAAAGAGACTTCCGTTGTAAATAGTAAACAAATAAGGGCATCTTTGCCCAGCTTTCTTCCAGCTTCCAGCCCCTCACTAGGACACGCACACACACACATATGCACACTCCTTCACTTCCAGCTCTCCCTCCCTACACGCTCCTTCCCGTCGCCCCCCCCCTCCATCCCGCCCTCTTTCGCCGTGCCTTTCGCTGGGGCTGCGACACAATGAAACTGGAGGCCTAGTTCAAAGTTTTCTCCAGCTAAAATGGAATGCCAGTTGTAAAATCCAAGTTTATAGACCATGTGGGACTTTACAAGGGTATTAAGCAGCAGTGCGAGGTAGGGATAACCCGTTAATGTCCTTTCGGGGGTTTTGTTTTTGTTTCGGGGCGGGGGAGCGTTTAGCTGTGGAAGGAAGACTGCCCTTGTGAGCGAAATTTAGGGACAGGGTGTAATGTTTAGCCCTGAGATGCGTTTCTACGCTGTCCTAAAATCCTGGCATCCAGCGACCAAAGGAACCCAATAGAGAAGACTGTTGTGCACACTAGGAATTATACTTATTGCATGCAGGGAGGGGAAGGGGAGCCACAAGAGGAACCAAAAAAAATGTGAATATATGATGTCTTTGAACTTCAATGGAGTCAAGTCCATCACCTTTAACCCTTTTGTAATAAACCGGAATCAAAAAGCCTTCCCGACCCCTTTTCAATGTTCCTGGCTACCAAGGAGAGTGTGTGGGTGGGTGGAAGAGGATATATACAGACGCACGCGCGCACGCGCGCGCGCACACACACACACATTTTAAAAAGTGCATGTGTGCGCGTGTGCTGCTGCATATCTCCTCCAACAGCTTTCGCGCCAGGCTTGGTGTTTATGGTACTTAATGTTTTACTCCGCTGCTGCGCGGCTTGATCTATCTTGAAGAAGCTTGGCTGTTAGCACACACACAAATACACACACAATGCAAGTCACAAGACAAGCTTTATTATTGTTATAAACCTTTTGATATCTTAACGCATGGAAAGTTTTTATAACTTTGCTTGGTATTAAAAGTTTTACAAGTGCGTGAGTGCCAGCGCGTGCGCGCGCCCTTTCCTTTTCTCCGCCCCTCCTTCCTTTTCTTCCTCCTCCTCCTCCTCCTCCTCCTCCTCCTCCTTGCTCGGCATTCCACACACGCATTTGAGGCTTTGCATAAGACAACTTTTATTTTGCGCTCGGAAGGTCTGTCAGGATAAAGCGGCCCCCTCATAGGCTGGGAGTCTCGGTGTAAAGCCACATTAATGACACACAGGCTAATTGCGAAGGACCTCCGCGCGTGACGTACCAAACACACACACACACACACACACCGCCACAAGAACCCGTTTCCTGCCTTTGCCTGGAATCCCCTCCTTAAACTCTGGGGAGCTGTTCCTAGGTGACTCGCTTGCGAGATAAGGCTCTGAAAGAGGAAAGGTGAGGGGCGAACTTCGAATGGCTTCTTGGCAGGGCGCAGGAGGCTGGAAAGGCTTGGGCTGGCGGGCCAGGAAGACCTCTTCCCGTTTGGTTGGTGGCTGCCTGGTGCTGTTCTTCCTTCTCTCTCTCTCTCTTTCTCTCTCTCTCTCCCCCCCCCCAATTCCCGAAGAAGGCCGGCCGGTGTGAATTTCCCCCTGGTGGGCAGAGCAGAGAACTGTGTATGTGCACGTGCGTTTGCCTCCTATGCCCGGTGCGGTAGGTAGGCTTGGGATTTGTCCTGGACTGTGGGACGACCCCATTGCCACCAATCTCCTCTTTTTTTCCTTCTTCTTCTTCTTTTTTTCGTTTTGCAACTTCAGCCGCCGGCGAATCTACGCGATCTCTCTCGCCTTCCCTGCTCCTCCTCTTGAGTTCTGGAGCCGAGCGACGTAAACTTGACTGTGTAAACCCGCTCAGGTTCCGCGAGGGCGACTCCTCTCACCGGCCACTTTACATAAATAAATAAAAGAACAACAACCCGGGACGGTGAGCGCAAGCCGGGCTGAATCGCCGCTAGACACTCTCCCCTTTGGGCCAAAACTTCCCTGCGGCCAGTCCCAAAATAAACTGACAATGGAGCCCGAAAACTTGCCCGCCCTGGGACCCGAAGAACTCCGAGGACCAAAGGCGGTGGCTTTGGCAAGTGGACTTGAAGCGCTCCGGGTGTGGGTGTGTGGGTGTGTGGGCGTGTGTGTGTGTTCCCTCATTCACTATCTCTTTCAATCTCCCTCACCCTCTCGTGTGGTTGAGGTAGCTTTTGCTTAGGGAAGAGAAGGATTTGTTGGCTTATTGGAAAGGAAATGCCCCAGAGCTCAGACAGAGAGAAAAGGATGGTGCCTCTCTCGGGAAATAAAACCACCCCACTTCCCCCACCCCACCCCACTCCATTTTGTTCGTGTATTCTGAAACTAGAGACTCTGCTGGGCCCTTAATTGGCTCTTCCACCACCGCCGCCGCCACCACCACCCAGATCTCTGCAAACCACCACCGCATGGACCATTAATTTTGTTCGCTGTTTTGTTTTGCACCTTTGACAGGCACAAGAGTTCTGGATAAATCGGAGGCGGACTATGAGAAGGCCTTTCCGGTATCTCTGGATATGCACGCGTTTCGTTTCATTTCATTTCATTTCATTTCATTTTTCATTGTGGATCTCTTGTATTGCGAAGGGCCGTGGTGAGAGGGAACCAGAGCTGCCACCCTCCTTCATTTTTGCAGATGAAGGAGATCGTTTATTTATCCGCCTTTGAAAGTTCCTGGAGGATAAAACAGGTCGGCCACAGCTGTAATGTTAAGAAAAGGACAAACAAACAAACGCCATCTCATTAAAGGTCTGTTTATACTTTTTAATAAAGTTGGAAACTAGACGGATGTTCAGCGCATGTTCGATTTAAGCACTTCTCTTTGCTGTTGATAACCCTCACATTACAAAATGAAGCGGCAAGAACGTGGTTCACCAACTCCAAAGACTTGCCCTTCTTTCCTCCCCTGTGGCACACGACGACAGAGCACATTGTCAATGGAAAGTTGGAGGAAAAGTTTTGTTTTGGCTAAGGGCGCGAGAAGGGAGCAAAATTAAATTAAATCAAATTAAACAATACGGATTATGGAGAAGAGACAGAATGGAAAAATATGTCTTTGCCTGTGAAAAGGAGAAATCATAAACGGAAGAAAGGGGGGGTTGGAGGTGAAGTGGAAAGACGGCTCTGTTGCCATATTTTCCAAATTTTAAACTATAAACCCAATGTCTGGGTTCAATAATGGCTAAAATAATCAGATACTCTGGTGACCATCGGGTTTTCGCACAAGCCTCAGCTTTAAAGATACACAGTAGCTCCTGGACAACCAGTAGTGTAATTCAGGATGGGAGAAAGCACTTTAACAATTCAGGATAGATAATTCTAAATACCCCTAAACACTCATCCTTCCCTGCTGAAAACACCACTCTGGATGAAATTCCTTTTAATTTAAAACTAGCATTTGGTCTATCTTTTCCTGTCAAAGCTTTTAGGGACATAGGCAGGCAAGGTACGGTCTTAAATGGAGGTAAAGCTGGGTTTGTCCTTGAACAACCATTTCTCTCTTTAGAAATGGGGATGCTCACATTTGAGTCCTTATTAAGAACCTGGGAGGGGCAAGGTGACAAAACAAGGTCAAGAACACACATTTCCAAATCATCAGATATTCAGTCCTCTGTGTTATCATATGAAAATGATACTGGGTCATAATAAGCACCTTATGGAGAAAAGGCGTCCCCCCCCCCAGTCAGGGCAGCCAGAGAAATCCTTAAATTCTTTCTGTTTATTTTAATGGAAAATAAATTAACATTGTTCTGACATTTTTTTTTCATTCTATCTGATTTCTGGAGGTATTGGAAATTTAGTTATTCTATTGTCCCATTTCTCTGGAAAAGTTTCCCCTGGGATCTCAGAGTCCTTTTTTAAACTGATGATAATAAGGACAATATTAAAAACTGGTGTAAATCTATTTTTGAAACATCTCCTAGTTACTTTTTTGTCCAAGGGTATCACTCAGAATGCTTTAAAAACTGTGGGAGAAAACTCAAATCTTTACCTCTCCAAATGGTACCCATATCAAACAAGAAACACATTTTCCCCATTGGTCTCCTCCTCTTGCTTGCAAAAATAATAAGTTAATTCCTTGAAACAGTTTGCATTTAAAACTTGTCAGAAGGAGAGGTGGGTTGACAAATAGTCAATCAGGCTGACAGAGAAAGGACTTATTCTTTATCTTTGTTCCACCTCTGTGAATTCATCACACATTTTCTCCTAATATCAGAGTATTTTTCAAAATACATGCAGGTCACCTTTTGATGTAAATTGAAACTCTATCACATTATTTTAGACAGAAGGTAGGCTATACCATGTGCATTTTGCTAGCATTACTAAACTATGGTTACATTATTTTAGACAGAAGGTAGGCTAAACCATGTACATTTTGGTAGCATTACTAAACTATGGTTTCTGGATTGTGTGGTCCATGGGACCTGATTCTATCTCCCCTGGTTCAACTTAATAGGCTGTTTCCAACATTTTCCATGGTCGTTTCTGAGTTATATTAGGTACAGTCTCATACAAATATTCACAATTACACTCAAGGAGAGAGGAAAAAGAGGGGAGGAATGGAGAGAGATGCAATATGGTCACTGGAGTGAAAGCCATGAAAGTCACCTTCACCAACTTTGGCCTCCAAGATCAAATCCAAGGAAAAGGAGCTAAACTCACACCCACATCCTGGTGACTAAAGACTCAACGTTGGGGGCAGGAACAACCTGAACACAGTTTTCAGTACCACCTCAAGGAACATAATATCATTCCATAATTCTTTGACTTAAGTTACCCCAAAAGAAGGAAGCAGTATAAGAGGGATTGTAAAGTTTGATAGATTTCTTGTGGTGATAGTTTACAGTTTCTAAGCCAACATCTAAAGGCGTGGGTTTTATTTTTGCATCACTGTTATCGTACTCTAGTGTACTTCGTCATAAATCAGTATTATTTCCTCTACAACACAGAGTATAATACCAGGCAGAAATACAAATTTAAGGTAATCATTAAAGTGTTGCTACCAAAGACTTCTCAGAAGCGAAAATGAATGCTTGTAATAAAAATGTTACGGAAAAAAGTTGTGTTTTTTTTAAAAAAATACAATAGATGTAAGAGGTACTTTGCACACATAACACAGGGTTAAATAATTAAAAGGGAAGGGAGCAGGTAAAAAAATATGTGCAAGTTGAGGTGTACTTTTGTGAGAGTTATTAGACATGTCGGTCTTTCTTTCTTTCTTTCTTTCTTTCTTTCTTTCTTTCTTTCTTTCTTTCTTTCTTTCTTTCTTTCTTTCTTTCTTTCTTTCTTTCTTTCACCACTTCAGTGATATTTCTTTCATTTCCCCACCCCCATGCTTTCCAGATGTTAAGGGAAATGAATTGTTTTGTATGTGTGTGCACTTGGTTGATTGTATGTGTGTCTGAGTATGAGCTTTTTAATCAACCCCTAACCCCCACCCCCACCTCACCCCTAGGTTTGCAGCCTGCCCTGTCCTCCTCCTCTACTGCAGACCTCTCTCTCCCCCCACCCCCACCCCCTCCAAAGGAAGAGAAGGGAAACTGGTATCAAGGCTCCCTTTTTTGGGTCAACTGAACTGTCTGCCTTTGGCATTCACAGGGAAGGGCAATCAGACACCAAAGACAATAGCCAACCGACCGTCTGCAGTTGCTCCTTATGCCCAGACACTGGGAGAAAGAAAGACAGAAAACCACACTTTAAAAAAAACCACCACCACCACCACCACCTTACTTCCTGGCTTTTACTTCAGTAAAAATAATTCCAAATAGCCCCTCCCCCCCAAACAAGAGAATTACACACCCATAATCTCCAGTCCACATGTGAGCCACCATAAACATGATGTAGGCGTCATTTCCACTGCCCACTCCCTTTCCTTCTTTATTTTTTTTTTAATAAAGTCCATTACATGCTTATATGAAACATAATACGTTGCATTTGCACCATGATGTTTCTAAAGGAGTATAAAGAACCCAGGGCAAAGCTCTTCTGGTCTTTATTCAACACACAGGCTTTCTCCTTTTAAGTTTTAATAGCATTTTGTTGGTATTTATTTTCTGCAATTAGAGTAAAGCATTTTTCCCAACGGGGTTTCTACTTAGGCTGATGAATTTTATTTCCCTTCCTATTAATGACCCATGTTTATCATACTTCTAATGATTTTTAACTTTAAGCAATATTCCGTCTCCTGGAAATGCTGTCTGGAATAATTGCTTGATGCTAGAGATCCGGAGATCCTGAGTGAGGTTAAGAAATGTATGTAAATTGTTCGACGAGGAAGGGGGATTCTGTGCCCACCAGCCACCACCTCCCAAACAGTCCACCCACCGAGACCATTCCTTTTTGTGAATGGACTTTGACCGTCAGCCGCTGGAGATGCTGGAAATGCCTCCGGATGTTTGCATGCAAAAGAGATGGCCTGGCAAGCAGGAATGCTTCCTAAAATATATTTATTTATTTGTATCTCAGCCGAACGCCAAGGCTGTTCACACACACGTGCACCTATGCTTTCGGTTTCCCGTTTCTGCTTTGCGAATTTAGAAGCACCCTCTGTCTTGGATTCAGGGATATGGGCGCAACTCCATGTCTGCTGACAATTCTTTCGCCGTCGGTAGAACTGAGTGGAGAATTAAATAAAAACAACAACAACTAATTATTTGACAGATTTCGTCCCAGGACGGTTTGCACAACCCGCTTCCTGCTTCTTACAATGGGGGGGGGGGGGAATATAACACAGGCGAGGAATCCACTGTAGTAAATAAGTAAATAAGAGACTGGGAAGCGTCAGGGGCACCCCAAAAAGTCCAAGAAAAGGGGTCAAGGTATTGGTCTCCCCCTAAATGCACCTGTGAAAATGCATAAGGTTCCAGACTCTACAGTCAGCGGGTCAGCCACATGATCTGCAAAAACATATTTAAAAGGAAAGGGTGGGGGTTGAGAAGGAACCGAAGGAAAGCCATATAATGCCAAACGGCATTGGTCTTTAATTTCATCACCTATAAATGAGGAAGTATTGGTTCCCATGCTAAAGTTTTATCCTTTGCTTATAAATATTATGTGGAATTTTCGTTGGATACCATAAAACTGAACGATTTCTATCAAACTGTTTTAAAAAGACCTATGCAGATAACACAAATAAGAAGCTATAAAGTCGCGAATGGCTTTCCAGAGGAAGCAAACGGGCGTTTAAAGTGCAGGAAAGCTCTTAGCATGTGCTGTGTTTGGGAGTGGGGGCGGCGGTGGGGTGGATGGGGCTCTGAGACAAATAGAATGATGCAGTTTAAGACTTCCTTGGCCGAGGGTATTAAAACTTCTCACCCTTGAAGAGGGGGGTGGGTGGGTTGAAGGTTGAGGGCCCCCAGCCTGGAAGGTGTTTTTTTCCCCCAAAGCAACAGCCCAACTGATTTGTAAAGCAATGTGGTAGAAAACACGTTTATAAGGATCTTCCGCTTATGAGCAGGGAACAGTGCCTTTCAGGATTCTAAACAGATAAAACCAAAATTAATTGCATTCCATGTTTCCCTCCTGCTATCCATCTCCACCCCAATCCTAGCACAATTTCCCCCATTATTATTTTCTCTCTCTCTCTTATCTCCTCCCCTCTTCTCTCTTTCTCTTTTTAAAAAGAAAAAGCTCCTTGACCATCCCTTGAAAATGACTATGAACCTTATAAAGGTTTGTAATCCTTCTCATGAGCTTGAGATTCCTTCCGTTTAGCTGGTTGTGTTCTAGCGGCCATTATTATCATCATTATTAGCAGCAATAGGAATATTTCTTAACGTTCCTTGCTTTGCCATGTATTTATTCACAGAGTATCCAGTTCCTTCAAAAAATAATAATAGGAAATAAGCGTTGTTAAGTCTGGGTTTCAATACATTAGCCAGATTTAATACAAACAACAGAACAACATGACTTAATTGCAACGGGACACAAAACAGGTCTCATAAAGAAATCTGCCACAAGGTAAACATGCAATTCAACTTATCTCCATATCTGAAATGCCAGTTATTATTGTGAGATCGTTAAGTTCAAAGACAGAGACAAAAAAGCAGAGAGAGTTAGAGATCGTAAAGAACAAACAGGGGTAGTGAAACCAGCTAAAAGGATAGTTAATATAGTACATATGTGTGTTTGGCTGAGTGTAGAATCTATGAAAATAACATAAAACAAAAATGTGTTTGATAGGATAGTCTTCCTGTTGAATAAAACTTTCCCAGAGCATCTTGCATTCTGAAATTTCATCTTATTTCATTGAAATAATTTGCTAAAGAAGAAATATCTAGACTTCCACCCACCCACCCCAGAACTGTTCCCTGTTGCCTTCCCATTGATACATTCATTTTGATGTAATTCTGTAAAGCGTATGTCAAACCTGTGCATAAGTTCTAAAGCCCTGAATGAATAAAATATAGGACCACTGATCTTTCTTACAAAACAAATAAATGAACACCATTGCATTTGAGATCAGGCGGGAGGGGTTTTTTATTTTAAATACTTGAAAGAGAGACCACAGACAGGAAACTTTTTAAACAAAAGGTAACAAAGCAGATTTTTTTAAAAAAAAATGAATAACGTGGTTTATTTTAGGGTTTATTTGAAGGCACTTTATAGCTTAAAATTCAACTATGAAGCTGGTTTTTGTGCAGGAAACACCTGAACTTAATAAAGTGCCGGGAGGACAGTTTTATATTTGTCTTGAGTTCAGACAACTTTTTTTTAAAACGATAAGAATTTGAAATATCCTTTTGTCTTCTTAGACCTTAGGGAATGCCACTTGATTTCCCAGGATTTTTAATCTAGCAAAGTTGTCCAAAGGACCAATTATATATTTTGGAGGAGCATCTGCCACGCATTTCAAGTTTAACTGACAACGGAGAAGGCGGCGGTGAAGCGGAGGAAAGGGGCTGGTGGTGGAATTATTGCTAAGAAAGAAGGATGTGGGGAAAGTTTATTAAGGGTGTGTAGCTGATTAAGTCTTTTCCCTAATAAATGTGACTTATTTTAAGGGGGGGGAGAGGAAAAAAAGGAAGAAGGGATGAAAGAAAGGGAAAAGGGAAATGAAGTTGGATTATTTGCTGACTTTTTAATTTGAATTTGACTTTGCTTCTATTTACTCGTTCGCTTCTTTTTTTTTCCACACACACACACACACTGGTGTAGACACGCGTTCGTTCATTGGTAAACAAACTCGAGGGAGAAAAGGGGGTCTCCCTCCCTCCCTCCCCCCCCTCTCTCTCTCCTTTGTTCAACGTGAAGGTGCCGGGTTCTCTACCCTTCAGAAACTGATAGATGTCGCTGTTGCTCCACGCTGGTTTTCTCTTCTCTCAACAACTTGACCCCGGTGACGTCACCGGCGTCTGAATCATCAAGGCCATTTTCAATCCTCATTGGCCTGGCCGTCACGTGGTTGGGACCAATGCGTGGATAATTATGGTGCTGTAATTTTTCCCTAAAAAAAAGATGTCAGCCCCTGGCTGTAGTATTCCTCTTTAAAATCCCTCTCTGAAAATGTCATGTCCCAACAATGTGACTTCTAACTCGTTTTTGATGGACTCGTTAGCCGGTACCTGCAGAGGGGAGAATTATTCCTCTAACCAAGGCATGTATATGCAGTCTGGGAACGACTTCAACTGTGGAATGATGAGGAACTGTGGGATAATCCCGTCTCTCTCCAAAAGGGACGAGGTGAATAACGCCAGCTTGTCTCTCAACAACACCTATCCATCTTACCTTTCTCAGCTAGACACCTGGTGTGACCCCAAAAATACTTACCGAATCGAGCAACCTGTTGCGAGACAACTCCCCTCCTGCTCTTTCCCCACCAATGTCAAGGAAGAAAATGCTTGCTGTATGTATAACGCTGACAAAAGAGCCAAAAACGCCACCGAGGCCACCCTCTACCCCAATCCGATGCCTGAGTCCTGTCTCAATGACCATGAAGTCCCCGTGCCTAGTTACTACCGGGCTAGCCAAGGTTATTCCTCCATGGAGAAAGCGACCAACTGCAGCAACCCGAGCGAGTTTGAGGGAAGTTTCGAACCCAGGGCGAGTCTCAACCAAAGGAGTGAGCATCTGGAGCAGCCGCCGCCGCCACCGCCGCCGCCGCCGCCACCACCACCACCACCACCACCACCACCACCATCTCAGCCGTCCCAGCAAGTTCCACCACCACTATCACAACCAGGAGCTAAAGTGAGCTTCCCTGAAAACCCCAAACCAGAGAACCCTCAGAATACCCCTGCCAACGAAATTAAAACAGAAAAAAGTCTCCCTGTCGCCAAAATAAATCCTTCGGAAACTGAGAAAGACATGCATAAATGCACAGACACCAGCACTGACAATTCTGATACCGAAGCAAAAGGTAAGAAAGTCCCTTCTTTCCTCAAAGAAGCTGGCTTCCAAAGCATAGTCATGACGTTGGCTTCGGTTGTTGTTGACATTGTTGCTATTACTATATTATTCTTGGCGTTGTTGTTAGGCAGAACGCTATGTCTATTGTATTAGAAAGCATTAACTTTCTCTGCAGCTTTTAATGCAGCAAATTCCATGCGGGTAAAGCTTTTTTCCTTCTTTAGGAAAAGAGCAGCAGCCTTATCAATAGTAGTAATAGCAGCAATCATGATAATGATAATAATAATAATAATAGCTTTGCAATTTTTAATAATAGTAATATCAATATCCATAACTACAACAGACACCATCTCTTCTGGAAATTAAATATTTCCAGGCGTTCAAGTGCCATTGCTAAAATGTGAAGGCGACCTTGCGTTGTTTTCTGTGGGGCAGTTTGTGTTAAAAAGCCTGTGCCTAGGGCGAAGTTGCATGCGGTGCGTTTGTATTTGTTGAGTTTGTCGCGGGTGGGCTCCCGAAATGGCCTTAATATGGACCACTGGGGTTTTGTTGTGCTGTGTTGTGTTGTGTTAAATGCAGGTATTTGTAAAAGGCTATCGTTTCCATCTAGAGAGGTGTTTTCTGTTTTGCTGCAGCTGGATCAGTTGTCTTCGTTATTTTCCTTTTTTTTTCCCTGGCTGTCAAATTGTTATCTTCTCCCCGCCTTCCTTCCTTCCTTCCTTCCTTCCTTCCTTCCTTCCTTCCTTCCTTCCTTCCTTCCTTCCTTCCTTCCTTCCTTCCACTAATGAAATCAGGATTGCTTATTAAGGGTTGAGTTGTTTGGAAAAGGAGAACCAGAGGTGTGGTGATGGAAACCGTTTGCCACGTCCTTCAGGGTGGACTTGATGGTTGAGTTTCATTACCATTGCCTGCTTACTCGTTGGAGAGCGGCGGTGCACGGGTTCAAGAATCTGTTTGTGTGGAAAAATCGTGCCACCTACCCACCCCGCGCGCACCCTTTCCATGCGGAGCACATCTGCTCGAAGTTTAGGCTCTCCAGGAAACAAGAGTCGCTTGGGTTTGTGAGGGGAGAAGGTTCCCTGGATGGAGGTTGCGGTGGTGGCTTTAGAAATAATCCTACAGGAGAAGTGGCGGGTGGCTAATTAGGTCCTCTTGGGGCGAAAAAAAATCGCTCTTAGTATTTCTCTAAGGTCGCAGGAAGGGGAAGACTGAGGCGCGTTGGATGCCTTCTGCCCTGAATGGGGATCCAACGTGTGGAAAAGATGGATTTAGATCCTACAGGGAAAGGAGGCAGATGAAACCAGAAGTTTTTTGTTTTTAAAAAAATAGTTTGGCTCCAGCAATTGCAAGTTGAAAGGCTCCCTGCGCGTCGACATGATTCGGAAGCAATCAGAAGAGAGGGGTCCCTTTGGGTGCTTAAAGGCAGTCCTGTGAAAGCAGCACGTGCATGGGACACATACATGCATACCTGTGGCACACAGGCATGTATGGCCCATTCAATACATATGCATACCCGTGTTGCCTGCCTGCTTTCCCCGCCTGGCTCTCACAGAAGGCATCTCTCCCTCCGCGGTTTCTCACCTGATCTGGCGTTTCCTTCATTGATAGGTATACAGATAAATAGGTATACACACGGTGGTATTAAAATGGCCGAAATCAGCTTCCCCCCTCCCTCTCCTTCAAGGCTTTTTCCCCCGGCGCATCCACAAATACAGGGATTTTTTTTCCTTCTGCCCGCCGGTTTCATGGCCAGCTTGAAGGAAAAAATTGCAAAGTCAAGGTTATGGAAGGGGGTAAACAAATAAACAAATAAATAAATAAATAAAATATCTACAAGTGTCTCTTCAAAAGGCACTTGTTCCTAGAAGCCATTCCGAGTCCTAATTTAGCGTGAGTCAAATTAGCCAAAAAAATTAAATTAAAATAAAATAAATCATGATTGGCCTTGGGATTTGGACTGGGAGGAAGAAGGGAATAAATAAAGTAGAAAACGCTTCCCTTTCCGGTTAATGCTGAATTCCTATAAATGAACGCCTACGGAAACGTCCCGCCTGGATTTTCAAACTTTTCTTTCATTTTTATTTCCCCAGCAATATGTGGGGAGAAAAGGGAAGGACGGCCGTGGCCCGGATTCCAATATTTCCTATTGTGTACTTTTGGAAAGAATGGGGATTGGTTTGGCTTTTATTCCCCTGCCCTCTCTCTGGTTCCATGTGGGTCTCATCATGTCCATTTCTCTTCTGCCAAACATGCCCAAGCAAAGAGGAAGGGATGGCGTTTAAGGATTTGGGATCGGAAGGGTTCAATGGCAGAGGAACTGGGGATCGGAAAGACACTTCAGGGCAGGCCAACAGGGGTTTGGTCCCTCGCTTGTGGCACTTTGTGTGCGTGTGCGTGCGTGCGCGCGCCTGAGGGTGTGTGCTTTGGTGGTGGTGGTGGGTGTATTTTGTCTTCTACAGTT